>JAODKN010000039.1:2390464-2409844 GCA_026774425.1 Petrocephalus zakoni | reverse complement strand
TATTAGTTAAGTTCTCCCCAAGCAAGCTTGATGGGCCGAATGGCCTCCTCTCATTTGTATAGTTCTTATGTTCTTATGTTCTTATTCCTTCCAATTTACCCTTGCAGGTTTCACTGTCACTACTCACATGAGCATTAAAGTCCCCCAGCAGAATAATGTACAACATTGTGAGCTAAAGTATTCCATAGTAATCCTGAGCACAACGAGGGATACATTTTAAACATTTTCTACCAAAAATGCACCCAGTGAATCAAAGTGCGTATTCACTTCGCATATGATCCACGCACTATGAACTATCGTCAGAACAGTAAATGTAAACAGAACTAATGTATGTCACGCCTAAAAGTTTTTTTTTTTCCTTATATTAGGACTTGGTGAGCATGTTTTTTTGTTTTTGTTGTGTGAGATTTCAGTTTCATTCAGATAATTATAGTTATAAAATAAATGTTTTAAATATAAAAGTGACAGTCCGATGTTAAACCAACTAATCGTTAATGTATCAGTGTTGCTACCATTTTTTTAATGCAAAGAAAAAAATAATACCAATGTGTGTGTAAGAGACCTTATCGGGGAGCATATTTGGCTCTCTGCAGCAGCCCAGACAGGCCATACTTCTTTCAGTAAATCCTACAATCGGAAACTGTAAAAAAAAAAAAAAAAAAAAAGTTGTAGGGAGCCACCAATCCTTTCTAGGGATCAGCAGTGTTATTCTCAAGGTTTTATAGTAGAAACAGAAACACCATTATCCCAGAAGTCCTACAGAAAGTAGGACTCTCAGTTTATGGAAAACTACTTAATCCAATTCGACAGAACAGTTGTTAGGCCTGCTGCTATATTGTTACTTCTAATCTGCAAAAATGAATTATAGAAATCATAATAAAGCTATACTCTGCTTATATAGGTATGAGAAACTGGTACAAGAAGTGGACTTTAGGCAACATCTTAGAACTTAATACCAAAAAGAAAATCAATAAATCATTCTCATACAATTGACAGATTTTGAAAATAAATTTTTGGACATTCTAAGAATCTGTGGATATATAATGCATTCAAAAACAAAGTAGACATTAGTATATACATTTTTTTTAGGTGGTGTTGGAAATTCTTATTTCCACAGCAAACTTTCTAACATACTAACTTTCAAGACCTGACACCCAGGGAGAGCTGTAAGTAACTCTGGCATAATTCATAGTGCAATAAAGTGAAAACTGTTGTGCCAAGAAATTAAGTTCCTCATGTACCATGAACCTGCAATGATAGGTACTATTACACCCCGTGAATCAAAGTACATATTCACTTCGCATATGATCCACACACCATGAACTATCGTCGGAACAGTAAATGTACAAGGTCATCTTATGGATTTTGTTAGAACAAAGTTACTTATTTAAAGCCAAATTTAGCAGTACAGTCGTCCCTCGTTTATCGTGTTTAATCCGTTCCAGACTCTCCCTCTAAGTGAATTTCCGCGAAGTAGGATTCTTTATTTATAAATCAAATATTTTCGTAGTTAGAGCACAGAAAACCTGTTTACGGCCTTCTAAATATGGTTTTTAACATTATTAGAGCCCTCTAGACATGAAACAACACCCTTTAGGTACCATTACACTCGTACCCAATATATTACACAAAAGAAAACATATTAGACGTTACAAATATATTATTATTATTATTGTACATTTAATTACATACACACACAGTTCTTACACATTACCACAAACCTATGAAGAAGCAGAAGGCTTAGGAGCAGCAGCACGTTTAGGAGCCATCGTGGGGCTATAGATAAAAGTTCTCAGAAATCGCAAACAAAGATGCTTCTGATGCGTAGCGATGTAAAAGCGTGTATGAGAGAAACTAACTTGCGTGAGGCTGAGCCAGTCAGTGGCCAGGATAGGAAGAGGATATAACCGACTCAGACAGCCGAGCGCACGGTGTATCATTTTCACAGTCTCGATCAACTTTTTAATAAATATACAGTACTGTATTTGGAAAAAAAAGCGATACTTAAGCCGCGAAAGTCGAAGCGCGAAGTGGCAAGGGACGACTGTATTTATTTAGCAGTAGCTAAAAAATATAAATAAAAAAAGCTAAAACACTTCTCTGGTCTACTCACTTAACACATCTGTATTCCAGGGAGACTTTCACAAGCAGGTTTCGGTAACACTTTCTATGAAGTCCAAATTCATAAAAAGCTTAACTTTTTATAATTGAGTCTGACACATTAATATAGTATTATAAACATGGCTATAACTATAGAAAGCCATAACATTACAATCATGAGCATTATGTATTATGAATGCTCTGTGAAGCTATCATCTATAATGCAGTGTAGATATTTTTGTAATGGAGCACAATGCATCCTTAATGCCTATACCGGCCATTATAATGTATTTATAGTGCATTATATATGAGCGCTTCATAAGGCATTCATTATGCATAATGCACATGGCTATGATGTTATGCCTTTTGATAAATATTTATAGCCATGTTTATGATGCTTTATGAATGCATTATTATGAATGTATTTATAAATTACTAAAAACATGGCCTTAAGTAAAGTGTTACCAGAGTTTCACTGCTCCATGCTACTCAGCCCCAGGCTACACATCCCAGCTGAAGTCTCCCCATGCCCAGTTTGGAAGATGTGATCATTTAGAGGGCTACGACACCATTTAATTATTGTAGCACACACACTATCAGCATGGAAGGAATAAATAATATCAGCATGGAAGGAATAATAAAACAACGAAAACATTGTTTATATTGCATTAAATAAATTGAGATTTTATAGTAGGGTACATCTGCAGTTTATTGTAAAACATTTAAATGTTAAAAAAAATAAAAATATAAAAATCTGAATGAGCAAATCTGTCAACACACTGATTTCACCACTCAGTGCTACTAAGATATTCAATGCTGTGTTTTGTAGTAATTTAGGGTTCAGTCAAGAAGACAAGCAGATAAATAATATTGGAGCTGGGTCACAGATCTAACATCAGGAGTTTGAGGAATTTTCCCCATATATCACAATTCTAAGGTGAGGGGTACAGCGGGTACATTACAGAAATGGTAAATGGAAAAAGCAGTACTATATTACAGGGGCATTAACAATAACAGTACACTTCACAAGTGTCAGCAGAATGCTCAGATGAGCAGTATTGTGTAGTACATCAAAGTGGACTAAACACTGGAATATTAATGATGCCAAAAAACCTGAGGGCCAACTCAAAGCCAAAAGCTCACCGTCACTTAGAATAACATTTCGCATTATACAGCTAGTTTCACCAAAGAAAATATCAATTGTAAATGTTACAATGGAAATGAAATCCCACCCACTTGTGAACTGTCAATGGGTTCACCAGCTGTGAATAATGAACATTTAATTTTAAATAATTTAGCATTATTTTTTATGTATCATAGCTTGCTAATCACACACTTCAATGATCATCAAATATTTAAATATAACAAATAATAGATATCAAAATTTTGAAAATAAAGTACTTATGGCATACATAACATTCACATTAATGTAATGTGCATTCACATTACATTACAGAAGACATTGTTGTGAATTAACCCAGCAGTAATAATTGAAGGTGTTAATGTGCATGTGCTTCTGGCAGTAACACGTAATGGGTAATATGTGCAAAAATACATGCTTATAAAGATATTTTGTAAGTGAATTTAATTGCTAGTGTTATCGATTGAGTGTTGTTTTACTATCAGGGGTCTACAAACTCTCAAGCAACCTACTCCCCCAGGTATGGCAATCATCACTGAATGTTACCCCAATGGAACCTTTTTGAATATATTAGGGAGTTTTTGTCCATTAACCAGGGGTTTGCTTGCATAAGATAAACTTGCAAATGTTAACTTATCAACATCAATCGTTGAGTCTTGAGAATGGGATAACAAATACACCCTTAAACAATGACCATGTAACGAACACCGATTTAGATTTTAGCAGAACACCAATGTAGACATTACACTTTTTGGAATTACACTTGTATGGTGTATTATCAGAATAGAAAAGCTGTTAAATTTGACAAGCTACATTTCTAGAGCAAAATGATACAAACAAAAGTGAAGACATTATTATGACGTAACCCCTCACCATTATTTATAACCCGTTTCTTTAACTTCTGCAAATGTATGGTGAGCATTTTCAATAAAAAGTAGAATAGTTCTGTATAGTTACCTTATATAAATACACGTCTCTACTATATTGTGAAAAGGGCTTTTTACAGTGACTGGGGGCAGCGATTAATATTACATCAACACGTCTTTGTGGTGCCTCATGATGTGCTGCTTCTTCTCTGAGGGCCTACGGAAGCCCTTCTTGCAGTAATCACACCGGTGGGGATAGTCTTTGGTGTGAATGGATATGACATGACGTTTGAAACCTGAGGCGTCTGTAGTGTTATATTCGCAATACTGGCACTGGTACACCTTCCTGCCGCTATGCGTCTTCATGTGCTTCTTCAGTTCATTCTGGTGGCGGAAGCCCCGCCTGCAGCGCTTACACTTGAAGGGCAGATCCTTGGTATGGACTGACAAAATGTGCCGGCTAAGGGTGAAGGGGTCAGAGATCTTGAAGTCGCAGTGTCGGCACTGGTGTACCTTGCTGCCCTTATGTGTCTCTGCGTGCTTCTTGAGCTCAGAAGGCCTGTGGAAGCCCTTGTCGCAGACGTCACACTTGTGAGGAAAGTCTTTAGTGTGAACGGAGATGATGTGTCTCTTAAGGTCACTGGAGTTTGTGCTCTTGTGGTCACAGTGCGGACATTGATGAGTCTTGTGTCCCTGAAAAATCTCTGTATGCTTCTGCAGCTCCTTGTCATCAGCAAAGGCCTGGGAGCAGTGGCCACACTTGAATGGCAGGTCAGTTCCATGCTTGCTCTTGATATGAGTCTTTAAGTTTGACTGGTCAGCACACCGGAACTCACAGTGCTGGCACTGATACGGCTTCTCGCCCGTGTGTGTCCGCATGTGTTTCTTCAGCTCAGATGGATGACGAAAGCCTTTGCCACACTCCACACATACATGAGCAAAGGTTTTGCTATGCACAGCCAACAAGTGCCGGTTTAGCAGGCCCTGTTCGGCCGTCTCGTAGTCACAGAACTTGCACTTGTGGAGCTTGGGCTCCCGGTCTCGCAATATGAGCTTGTTAGAACTGAGAGGGCCGGCCTCACAGTAGCGCCGCGTGTACTCCGTGAACTCCGGGACCTTCTCACTCTTGATGATTAGTTTGTGACTCTCCAGGTGGTTGTGGAAGCTCACTTTCTTGTTGGTGGTAAAGTCACAGTCTGTGCACTGGTATTTCTTCTTGAACATATGGTCTGGATGGTTTTTCATGTGACGCTTCAGGAAGCCTCGCGATTTAAACTTCTTCCCACAAATATGGCATGGGTAGACTGTCAAGGGCTGCCCATCTGGGCCAATGATTACAGCTAAATTTGCAAAATGAGGAAAGGGGAAAAGAAATAAAGATTTGCTCAGATTCAGAAATCTTTGTGGAAGAGGGTCAAAAAAAGTAGCTTTATGCAAAATTATGACAATAATGAGATGACTTAGAGAAACATTAAACGAGTACTATAAGTGAAATGCTATAAAACAAAAACGACATACCAGTCTGGCAATGGCGAGTTTCTCCTTTCTTTCTTTTTTTCGCCCTTTGCTTGAGAGCTCTGCTTGTGCTGAGGTTGTCACATATCTGCAAGTACTGAGTGGCTGGTCTGTTTTTGTTCTCCAGCCTTGGGTCCAAACTGTTACCTATGTTGCAAGTACAGTATTTTCAGAAAAGTAACCTGAACAAGGATATTTAAATATTCTTAAACAAAAGAAAACAATCAATGCTTTTTTTCAGTCTAATAAGGTTTTTCTTGTGCCGTGTTGACACCATCAAATTTCCCAAGAGCCAAAATTCCAACAAGTATATACCTTTATATACCTTTTCAAGTATCCATGGGAAACAGGGCCGGGCAATATAAAGGATCTCTCTACTTATTGTTATATAAAATTTAAATGAGGAAGTTTGATAAAATGTCGATAAGGAACATCGACTGATAGTACACATCCGCCTATTACATCATAGAAATTAACTCAAATCCAATCAATCAAGTAGCAATCAATCAAGTCTTTTAAGGGCAGACAACCTATGCCCAACAAACGCACAGCAAGGCTGACGCCGCATGCTACCGTTTTGGTAATAAACATGAGTCATTGGTGTTTCAAAGAAGGTGACAGCTCAGCCACCACAATCTTTGGAAAAAGGAGATATTATGGATAGAGGTAAGGGGCATATAAGAACATAAGAACTATACAAACAAGAGGAGGCCATTCGGCCCATCAAGCTCGCTTGGGGAGAACTTAACTAATAGCTCAGAGTCGTTAAAATCTTATCTATCTATATATGCTGAGACAGCGCGTTGCCACACACCACCACATGACAATCCACCACAGGGATGGGAACCTGCATGCAGCCATGCAGCGGGTGATACCTCAGCACCACACTGTT
Source organism: Petrocephalus zakoni (assembly GCA_026774425.1). Taxonomy (NCBI): domain Eukaryota; kingdom Metazoa; phylum Chordata; class Actinopteri; order Osteoglossiformes; family Mormyridae; genus Petrocephalus; species Petrocephalus zakoni. Next base: position 2,403,330 of record JAODKN010000039.1, on the reverse strand, counting down.
CAGATGGAGATTAACAGCGTGAAGTTTTTCCTGGTTGTTGGAGTGCAAATTCTGCCACCAACCTCCAAATTTTCCCAGAACTTGGAGGACCTACTTAGGGCCGGATGTAGGTTATCATCATACCCAGGATGAAGAAATTGCAGGTTTGCTCAAGGGCCCAACTGAGTAGAATCTCTCCTGGCATTCATGGGATTCTAACCAGCAATATTCCAATTGCTGGCACAAATCCCTAGCCTCAGAGCCACCGCTCCGGCCCACATACATTATGGATAAACAAAGTAAAAATATGCGGTGGCACTTAGCTAAAGTCCGACACGCAACAGACTGGTTCTGTGTATTGTAAACTCCCAAAAACTTGTTCCAACTAAAACTGGAAATACTGCAGAAGTTTTTCACCGCCTGAAGCATTGCCATCCAGTAGAATGCAACATACAGAATGCAAGCACTTGCAGTCAAACACCACCAATCAGTGTTTCCACTTCCAATCGGATGAAATACTTTGTTTTGAATCTGATTAAGGGGAATCCTGAAGGATTTTTAAGCAGCAATTAGGCCTAGAAGTGAAGTAACAAATTAAATAGTGATAATTACAAAAAAAAAAAAATCTTGTTAAAATATGTCATATTGCCCAGCCCTAATGGAAAATAAAGGACTTTGGTTTCTCCCCTTTTACCACCATGAAACACCTGACGTGTTGCTGGCCGAGAAATTAGAGGAATTAACTCAGCTTACCATATGCAGCAGCCCATGCCACAGGGACGAATGTCTTGTTGACAGGTGGTTCTTCCAGAGCCTCCTTAATAGCAGGGGCATCCTCCTCCCCCACAATCACTTCCATGTATACCTCATCAGTAATCTCTGCACAATCTGTAAAAAGGTAAACATATGCTCAAGTTTAATTCCAAGATTGGGCGGAATAAGACCAAATGGCTGAACTATCATGCCTTACATATTTGATATTGAAGCTAGAGGAAATGAGAGGTTATGATGAAGTTGTAATACTAAAATATTTACCAAAATAAAATTCATCAGTTGTTCAGATCTAGCGCTTACTCTCCTTACACGTACAATGTTAAATGTAATCTACTACAATTCACTGAATACCATCCCTAGCAGCCCTAACCAAATGAACAGTTAAACACAAAAAGTATATTCATTGGGAGACAGTTTGATTTCAAGAAAAATAATCACAACATTTAAGTATTTATAATTCTCGTAATTCAGTAAATATTATGCAGGTGGCACTCACTCAGGTCCTCATCTCCCTGGGAAGTGTCTCTTACTGCCATGTACACCATCTTTTCTCTTTGAGGCCTCCCAACACCACCCTGGTCCATTCCAGCATGGCTATTCTGAAAGTCACTCTCTGTTACAACCTCTGTTCCACCTGTAGTGACAGCAGACAATACCACAAGTGTTTATTGTTCTTGCTCTCAGACACAGAAACTGGTCAGGACTATGGGGACAGTGAGTTGTCAATAGAAAGGGTTACATAAATCACACAAAGAGAATTAGGAATCTCTCTCAATACTCCAAAAATTGCTTTAAAAAATTAAATTAAAAATTTAAATGAAAAAATTTATGCTAAGTCATCTCTCGATGCTTGACATAGTTCGGACTCAAACACTTGAGATTTCACTTTTGATATTGCAGGACAATGAGAGAATTTAAAAATCATTAGATGATTGTCTACTTTAATACTTTTCACAGATTAGTTCTTCGAGGAAATGGGTCACCATAAAGTCACCCAAAGTGCACTAGTACTTAAGAGTATGGAACATTAAGACATTGAAAAACCAATTATTTAACAGAAACAGACAGTAAAGTTCTTTACCTATATCCACATCATCATCAGCTTCTGCTTTGAAGATGTACACCTTAATGACCTCTGAGCCATAGCCATCTCCTTTGGAGCCCTCATCTTGCGGCTCCTCACTACTTAACTTTAGAGGAGCATTCCCTATATCAAGTTTCTCCCCAACCTCATCCACTGTGGAAGCAAAAGTCAACATGTCTCTTCAATACCATCATAAGCACTGTCAGTTTAATGTGGAAATTTAACAACATGAAATTACATACAACAAAGGGGAAGGTAAAATTCATACTTAAAATCAGCAATACATGTTGTTGCATCAAAACTAAATACAGAAAAGTTTCCTTGTGAAGTTTCTATGTTTTGCATTCATATAATTTTAAAATGTTAAGTTTTATTTCACACCAAATACATCAAGCATTGATTCAGTCTTATAAATGGATGCCATTAAATACTCTATATAATTTGTAATCTCTGTGTAATCTATTGCACCATTAGATTTTTTTAATCCCTGGAAGGTGACTGTTTGAGATGCTGAAACTATGAAATCTGGCTCCAGTAAACACACCTCACAGTTATGTACTGCACATCTTAGCTATCTAACCTGTCTATGTTGCATGTATTTGGTTGCAGCCACATTACTATTTGGAGGAACAGGATGGTCAATTTAATAAGCAGATATACCTAATAAACTGGCCACTGAGTATGTAAAATAAGAAAACTATTTAGCAACATCTTAGAATTCAAAGTACCAAATATGCCAGAAAATACATCAAGCTTTCCTAAAACACATTCAAAACTCATTTCAAAACTAGTTACTACAAAATGTTTGTTGTAACAGTATTCTTAAAAAGAAACTAAGCGAACACTTTAAATAATCTGTAAAAAAACTACACAGCCGGTTGTCTAAAAACCAGAAGATGGATTTGCTTTGATGCCGTTGATATATTAATCTATTAATATGATACACTTGAAAAGCAATTATTCTGATACAGCAGATTATTCCTTGTATTATTTTAGGTTATTTCGAGCTAAATGAGAAATGTTTGTGGAGAATACAAAATCCAGCATCTTTAGGTTCTCTTTTCAAATTTTACTATGCAGGAATATTTCTTTGAAGACCTTAATTTTCTCACAAAATTCTTTGGTCAGGTTTCACAAAAGCCTGTTACACTGCACATTCAATCTAGCTTCTTAATTAGAAGTGCCCATAAAAGGAGAAAACAGGAATGTGCTGAAAAACTGGGTAGCGACAAACTCACAAGAAATCATTAGGTAGTCCTCTGAGGGTCTCTTTTCATCCTCATCCTCTGCCTTAAGGTTGACTGTAGATGCTGGTATACCCTGATGAGTCTGGACGACGGTTTCCAAGTCACAGTTGGAAACCATCACCTCCTCTGACACCATCTCAAAGACTTGATCTGGGACATTAACAGACTCTTCGATGAGGTCAGCAGCGAGTACATGGTGATCAGAGTCCAGGGCCTCTTCAATGGCCACTTCAGCACCGAGAGCAGACTCTGACACAACCATACCATCAGCATTCACCATTTCGTCTGAGGGGCTATCCGGTCCCTCTACCACCTCTTCCTCCAGATCATGTTCTAGTGTGATGTCCTCACTTGTGACCACATCAGACACCAGCACTGCCTCCGGGACTGACACCACGATGTGGTCACCATCAATGTGTGCCATACCCCCCATGCCAGCCACTGAAATTTAATAAATAAAGGTTTGGTTTGAAGTAACAAAATACTGTTGGATGACATCACACAAATCTCTCACAAATAACAGCAAAATGTTCAAACAAATCAAACAAATCATTTACATATTTACAAATTCCAGTTAAACCATAGCACACCATAGCACGCCACAGCAACGTGCATTCCAAGTTCCAATCAATGTTTTACATTAGATAATAACTTCTACAAAAATATAGTATGGAATGGATTTTCTCTGATCTACATACCAAAGTCTTGCATTATCATTGTATGAGGCATTTTTGCATCTTGCAACTGAAACTCCAAGACCCCTCCACCTTGGTCCATTATGTATTATTTTCAAAAATCTTCAGAAAAAGGGAGAAAGGAACAGTGGCACACTATGTCAAATCATAGTACCTTCTGTCATTTTTTATTAAAACATCCTGGCTATGCATTCAAGTGAAAAGATACATTTCTGAACTAACAGTGTGTTCAGTGGAAAACAAAGTATCATTAAGGAAAGCATAAGTTCTTTCAGTTGACTAAGCATTGCAAAATGTTATCATAAAATAGTCATGTTTAGGTGTAAAAAAAAATTCCATGATGCACTAACCTTCACATTTGATGTAATTTTCTCGAACAAACCAGGATCAAAGAGTATGGGTTTTTCTCTTCCATCAAGGAAAACAGGGACCTAAGGAAAAAGAATTTATTCTTCTCGTGTTTAGTTCTGTGCTGATGTAAAAAATACACCCCTGGATTAACTGGAAAACATCAATGGCTGTTCTTGTACATTTTGCTCTGCATATATAAAATGTGGAAATATTTTGGCTTCCCGCCCCCCCATAAGGTAAGAAGTTTTGTTGAATTGCCTATAGAGTATTCAGAGGAAACTTGCTCTAATTAGTTAGTTAGTTAATTTTTTATTACGCATTTTATTCATGGACTACAGTTCTCTGACCTCTCAACCATATCATGTTCAGTAGAGTTATTGGTTTAGGTTGATATATTAAATATAACTTCCCATAACTTCCAGACATTACACCATGATACACAATGGGGGGGGGGGGGTCACTGTCGGGAACAATAATTGCCCAAAGTCCTGTTTTTAATTAATCAAAACAAAACTAATTTATTGAAGGACACTTTAGACATACACTACTACAAATTGTTCTTGTACAAATAGTTGACAAAACAAATGTAAACAGAATCTAAATGAAAGGGTACAAGCAAAATAATTTAAGTGAATTAAAACATTAAATGATTAGCTACAGTAACAAAAAAATAATTTTGAACAACTTGAACAGAATTCAAATGAATGAGTACAGCGCGTGTGTCCTTTGGTTTAACGCAGGGGTGCCCAGCTTCAGTCATGCAGGGCCAGAATCCAACATAGTTTGCAGATTTCCTTGCTCAAATATACTCACCTTAAAATCGGCCAATTACCAGGTTTATCCAGTATATTTGAGTAGGGAAATTTGCAAACTGCATTGGATTTTAAGCCCCCCCCCCCGGTTTAACGCCTTTAAAATACCAGTCAATTTACTCTGGATTTCTTTCTCTTTATTACTAGTGCAATTCGCTTGGCTTTATTTGAGTTCTGTGTGGAGACCACATTTCCCATGATGAATATTTGCTCAGATGCGGCAAAACATAGATGCACAATTATTTGCGGGCTACACTTTACAATGGCAAGCAGGTTTCATCAGATGTTCACCAAAGGGGGTGGTGTTTTTCGTCACCATTTCACTCAATATATATTATATAGGGCTATGAAAGTTAACGAGGTAACACACACAATTAATTTAAAAATAACGGATTATTTTTAAATCATTTAAATTTTGTTTAAATGCACACTTGCACAGCCGACCATAGACAACACAATTATTGTGGTTTCTGTACCACTGTGTTCATCCGCTCCCATCAATTTTTTTGGCCTTTTGATGTTACCATAATCACTTACATACATTTATAACTGGAGGCACAATTTGTACAATGTATGTGCAAGAACACTCATTTATGTCGTTGATGTACAATGCTTGATAAATTCAGAAAACAAAATGACAAATCCTTTAAAGGCAAAATTAAGTCCTTCATTCATCGTTAATTACATAACATACCGGGTATTACAAATGTAACTTTTAAATGGTGCATTTGATTCTACCCTGGGGAATAGTAAGCACATAAAACTCACAATTGAGTTTTCAAATTTCATCCTTAAAATATATACAAAAATTAGAGACTTGTCTCTCCTGCCACTTCTTTAAACCATTTTTTTATGTAAATTACACAGAAATTTAAGCTATGTATAGATTATGAAGTCTCATTAATTATTCTGGCAATGTGTTTTACCCACAAATGCAAACTCGTAGAATATATCAGTCAGATTGCATTTAAAAATCAATTATGGCTCAGCTTCTTGATGTAGAAGCAGTGAAGGAATGCAGAAGCGATTGTCACTATCAATGTAACATAGATAGAAGTTACTCTCCCGCTGCTGTTCTGCCTCATTATTTCACTTTGCCTTGTACTGTAACTTGCCATTTTTTCTTCACCTTAAATATAGTACCTACCTATAATAGTTTTGTGTTGTTGTTAAAGTTTAGCATTTTTCTTCCTGTATGCGAACATAATTGCAATGTGTATATATATATATATATATATATATATATATATATACACACACACACACACACACATATAAATAATGTGCAACATTCCAGTTTAATTTTCCTGTGAAAGCCTGAAAACCATACACGGATTATCCATTAAACAGCGTTAAAACCAGATTCTCGTTTTTAGTCCCTGTGGGGACATACCACTTTATGCGTGATCGTTAAGATCAATATTGTGATACTACAAGGCTAATCACTAGTGATTGTTCATGCAGGGTACCAGCATGCCTTGTGTGGCGTTGCTCCAATATCATATATAATTGGGTTAATGTGAGCATAGGAAGGGGTGTTATACCCATGTTGTGTTTTACCTTGGAGTGCATGGGTTTCTGATAGCGTTTACGCTGAGTGAGTGTCATGTACATCATTTGCTTCTCTGTCTGTGCCGCTGTTAGTTGTCTCTGTCAGTGTGGCATATCCTACTACAATATACTGGGTATACTGGGGAAGAACTGCTATATTCACTGCATAAGGGTTATTGGTTGACATTTTCTCTCTTTGTGCTACAGTTTGCTGCACAATGGGTTGCTGCAGAGCAACAACCCAATTGCTGGTGGAAATGCTGCTGGTGGAAATGTCATCATAATCTTATTTTTAGTTTTTAGATGCTTAATTAGACTAACACTGTGTGAACCTGTTTCTGTACCTCTTCCTCTTGATAGTTTAGGAGAGCAATGTTTCTAAAACCTGTGCTAGAAGAAGGTACGGTACTTTTGTACACATGATCAGGGTAGTACTGCCTCCGCCTCATTTTGAGCCAGGAAAAACCCCCGAGATGGAAAGGAAAACCACACCACCACAGCTTCAAAATATTGCAGTACATCCAATAACATGCTCAAGCCTGGTCTTATTACTATGGAAGCAAACTACCCTGTGGTACTAAAGCACAAACCTTGACCCTGAAGCTTGGATATACCTGACATACATATCCTCCCACATGGAACTAAGTTTTCAAGCACAGTTCACAATTTCTTAAATGATTACAAAAACGTAAATATTGGAGTTAAATAAATATCAGAAAACATTTTCACTCAAATTTTACTAGCCAACCAAATGAAAAGAAACTCCTAACAATTTATTAACAAAGGATCTAATTACAAGCAGGGACACTTTTAGTTTCAGTACTTTGAAGACATTACACAAGTCCTCAAGAGTATGTGGTGCTATATTGGACCATTCTTTAAAAAAAAAAGCCTACATTCCTTAGCAGTCGAAAAAACTTTCTAAACACCCCAGAACTTTCCACACAAGTTAAATGTTGTTTAGATCTCGTGACTGAAGTGGCCATAGAATCCATTTGCTTCCTTTAGGTGCTCACTGGGCTAAACTTGCATAGTTAAACATTCTGAGAAATGACGGCACCATAGGATGCACCTATAGGCAAAAATTTGACTAGCCAGAGCAAACATTCAATCTAGTGACTCTCACAACAGTTGTAAGGGTATACTTTGCCTTTCTCCAGGAGTAAACCCATCTATATGTAAAATAAAAGCTGAAAGATGATTAATCAGACCTTTCTAGTGCTGAGAGGTATAGGTGTTCTGCTCTTCACACAATGTTACATGTCTTTGTACATTGGCCCCCGATACAATTTCTGATCCAGTCTACCATAAATTCCAGGATAGTAAAACTCAGAACATGAGACTGGCTTAAAAGAGTGCCAAAGTCATATTCAAGACTGTACTTTGGTGGTGTTAAACTATCCTGTTAGTGCCCATCCATTCAGTGAACTCTGATGAACAACCACTATTCCCTTTTGCCTGCACAGTTAGTCAAAGTTCATCACATGCTGCCAGGAGTTTTTTTACATTTCCACCTGGCACAAAATTTTTCTGAAGCCTTTTCAATCCGGACTTTAGCACTGACTGAAACTTTTTTTTTTCTGCCCCAAGCTGCATTAAAAACACTAATTGCCAGGCTTCTGTTACGACTAGCATACTGCTAAGTGGTACAGCACCGACAGCTGCATTGGTAACAGTCAATTCGAAGTCTTTTTTTCATATAGTGTTTGTTATTCTGTCCAACCCTTACAATTTTGACCAATATCAATTTGAAAATAGTGATTAATATATGGCACTGACTGTGCCATAACAAAAACATTATGTATGCTGCACTATAACTGAAAAACTGTTTGGGAAACCAGCTACTTTAGATCTTAATAGATTTATTATGAATAGGTGACAACAGATACACCTTCAAGATTTTAATTTTATCAATCTTATATAAACATTTCATACTGGCTAAAATGGCTCAAAACATCAACCAAAACTGGACAATGAGATGGGAAGAAAAATAATAAATAATATTCCCACAAGACATTACATTAGTATACATTAGCATCTTAAAGCATACAGGCATCAATAAAAGGAAACCGTAAATATGAACAAGTACGAAAGTCAGATTCAGCCGAGATCTTGCTTTTCAAGATAGCGAAAAGAGTGTAACACTTCTGATATGAGAACAATGGTCGACATTATATAAAATAATTCTTAGTGACAGTAACAAAATAATCAAAAACTCGAAACTCATTCGATGTTTGCCTCACATTTGTTACAGTGAGTTTTATTTTCTGAATACTAATAAAGCGCATCGCATAATGCAACAAATGCCTGTATTATTGCATTACTAAATATAAATAGGCAACCTGTTAAAAGAGCTCCAGCTGTAGATACCGTTAGTTTTTATTCACGTAACAGCACAATGATTCATTCCGCTCAATCAAACGTCAAAGGCCAACAGGTGAGAAACATTTCCGTGAACAGGAATGAGACAGCCGCCTTTAAACCGCAGAAAAAAAATATTTACATGCCTGATTCATCATTTCCGACGGCTTAGGATCTCAGGTTGCTCCAAGTACTACTACTGAAGTCCACGTGCATCTATTATGCCCTGTTTATAAACCTGACATCACGTACTATCGTGGCAAGCAAGATCAGGACCAAACCAAACTGGATCTACCTGATAGCACTATTACAATTAATAAAGTAGTAGCGGTGTGTTTTTATTTTATTCTACTTTTAAGAAAAAGGGAAAAAACAGAGTCACGAGGATAGGCTGGTTAAAATGACCAGTTGATGCAGCGTATAAATGCATAACACCCAACAGCCCAACGCCACAACCACTTGCCAATTTGCCTCCCCCGCCTAATAAGGTGTATTCTTTGCATGACATCTGCAAATATGCATTTCACAGCGCCTACATGTTTCATTACCAGAGAGGACAACGTTAGAGCGCCTACTTCCGATTTCATCTTCGCTTTGATAATAATTACCTCCCAACCGTTCATCGCCGCTGCTGACTGATTAAACATTGCTGCTTCCCTTGTCAGATTATCTGTAGACTTAACGAAAAAAAAACAAACCATCGAAAAACATTCAGGAAAAAAAATACAGCATAGACCATTTAAAATGCTCTACAAGTTCTGCAGGATACCAGACAGACAATAAATCAATACAGCGATGTGGTTATGCAGAACGTTCAGACCGTGAGACTCTACGACGTGCACGTAAATAGGACTAGCGGGTTAGCTAGCTGCGAGTGCCGTCACAGATGGCCGTCCTGCGCTCCGCCATTTTGTACATCCCTGAGCAAAATAAAATAGATATATGTGAGCTAAATTCAAAATCTGCGTGGCTCTAGCTGCAGCTATATACATTTACTGGAGGTCGTATCCATTACTTATACTGCAGTATGTGCAAAGGTACCAGGGAAAGTACACCAAAAGCGCTTCTGCTCGCTCGTTGTTTCGCGAGCCTGCGCGACAAGGCCCCAAGGCCAGTCAGCTGGGCCTTCCTCACGCAAGCTCGGTTTCCCCACCAAATTCTTACCGTGCCGAATAACTTTTCCCCTCCTCGGGGCAGCCCCACCGGCCACGGGAGGCGTTTTCGCCACTATCGTTGTAAATTAATCCCGAATGGTGTATTTTCGACGCCTGATAGCAGACGCCGCGGCCTGCTTATTCTCGGTGCGGGTTGCTCCTTTTCCAGGCCCCGACCAATCAGGCGGCTCGTTGACGGCGCTGGCGAGGGAGGAGAGAGCGAGTGAGGGAGGGAGGAGGAGAAGGCGATGTGGGAGAAGGGCGCCGGGCGCCGGGCCTTCGCCGCGCCATGGAGCGCTGCCGCTACGTCACTCGGCCGAAGGGCTCTGCCGCGCTGGCTCGACCATCGCGTTCTGTTCTTTAATAAAACCGATAAAACTGTTTTGTATTTTCACCTGTCGTTAACGCGGCAGATTTTTCACCTCAGTGCTAGTTCACGGTTACCAGTGACTTGTCCAGTTTTTTCTTGTTGCTCGGTAGTTAGCCACACGGCTAGATACGACTAATCTTAAATGTACCGTAGCTGTATTAGGTATCCCGGGTTAAAGAACTTCCGAATACGAGGAATTGATAAAACGCTAAATATACCGCCACTTATTTTGTGTGAAATGATCGTTTACGTTCCTGCCTGTAGGTATGGGAAAAAAAATATTTTTCTATTTCGTAAGGTTGTGTGCTACGTGTTTTTTTATTTCAAAAATAATTTTACAATTCGTGCCGTTCTCCCACGTAAACATATTTTTCTGAAATTGATGCTTATAGGCTTGTATGGCCCCATACATTTATGCCACGCATAAATGTGTAACGCCATGCTGGCGCGACATCTATTTTGTGGCGGACTGCAGGTGCATTTAAAACCTTCGCTTGCAACAGTACAGTAATAAAGGTCTTGCAGGTTTATTCCGGCTGAATTACGTCTCTCAAGTAGATCTTTAATAGTATATGGCAATGTTGTTTTGCTCTTCCGTCCTCGTGTTTGTTTTGGTTGGCTGTCAGCATTGGTGGGTTTGGTTCGGTATAAGCATTCGCTGCCAAAGCAATTTACGGCCCCTTCCGATACTATTGGAACTGCAAGGTCAATTAATTTATTCTTGCGTAATCATGATCAAAATTAGAGAACGCGTGACATTTTCTTAATTTACAAGGTCGCTGCTTATCAGAATTTGAAGTCGGTCTAACCTGAATAGAAGAGAGACACTCATTGGACACTTGCCCTTGCTTGTACCAGGTATTGTAGTACCCCCCCCTTTCGCCTTCAGAACTACCTTAATTCTTTTCTTCATGGCATGGATTCAACAAGGTGCTTGAAACATTCCTCGAGACTTTGGGCCATGTTCACACGATAGCAGTATAAAATTGCTGGAGATTTGTCAGCTGCACATTTGTGATGTGAGGCATCCCTTAGGTGCTTTTTTGGATTGCGATCTGGTGACTGTGGAGAGCACTTGGGTACAGCAAACTCATTCTCATATTCAGGAAGCCTGTCTGAGATTATATGAACTTTAGGAGATTGCTCGTAATCCTGCTGGAAGTAGCCATTGAAAGCTGGGTACACTGTGGTCATTATGGGATGAGCATGGTCAGCAACAATGATGCTTAATTGATACAATGGCGCCCAAAGTATGCCAAATAAAATATCCAACATACCATTACACCACCAGCAGCAGCCTGAATGGTTACTATAAGGCAGGATAGATCCATGCTTTCATGTTGTCTATGCCAAATTCTGACCTACCATCTGCAAGTTGCAGTAGAAATCCTCTTCTGATCAGGTAATGTTTTTACAATCTTCCATTGTCCAATTGTGGTTTGCCTGTGCCCACTATAGCCACAGTTTCATATTTTTAGCTGACAGGAGTGGCACCTAGTGTGGTTTTCTGTAGGCCCATCTGCTTCAAAGTTTGAAATGTTGTGCATTCAGAGATGCTCTTCTGCATACTTGCTGTAACTAGTGGTTATTTGAGTTACTCTTGCCTTTCTATCTGCATGACCAGTCTAGCCATTCTTCTCTGACCTTTGTCATCAACAGGGCATTTTCGCCCTGAGAACCGCCCACCACTCACTGGACATTTTCTTTACTTTTTTGGCCCATTCTCTGCAATCCCTAGAGATGATTGCATGTAAAAATCCCAGTAGATCAGCAGTTTCTGAAATACTCATACTAGCCTGTCTGACCAACAACCATGTCATGTTCAAAGTCACGTAAATCACCTTTCAGCCCCATACTGGTGTTTGATGTGAACATTAACTGAAGCTCCTGACCTGTAACTGGAAGATTTTCTGCTGACTTATGATTGGTGTGATGTGTGGTAGTTTTCACTGATGAACTATGATTAAAATACATCTCTTTTGTTTGGGTTAGAATTACTTTGAATTCAGATAAGCATCAACATTGTAAATTACAAAATAAATAAAATACTAAATGCATAACACCCAACAGCCCAACGCCTAAACCACTAGCCAATTTGCCTCCCCCGCCTAATAAGGTGTATTCTTTGCATGACATCTGCTAATATGCATTTCACAGCGCCTACATATTTCATTACCAGAGAGGACAACATTAGAGCGCCTACTTCCGATTTCATCTTCGTAACATTATAATACAAATAATGTTTTAACTCCAGATGACTTCTAGCATATTTCAGGTATGCATTTACATTCTTTTTTTTGTTAACTTTGCATAGTAGCATTGCAGCATTTAGGCCATCACGTGTTACCATTGTTGTTGGATACATTCTGGAGTATTTTTTGATCAGTGTGAAGGCTGAATTTATATATATATATACAGTCATGTGAAAAAATTAGGACACCCTTTGAAAGCATGTGGTTTTTTGTAACATTTTTTATAAATGGTTATT
>JAODKN010000039.1:2346203-2361040 GCA_026774425.1 Petrocephalus zakoni | reverse complement strand
AGTTAATGGTTAATTAATGCATTTACTAAGCATGTATTACTGCATTATTTGTGGCCCCTCAAGTAAAGTGTTACCGCTCCTTGAGATAAAAGATGCATCATGATTCATTAGTACTGAACTAACATGAAATCAGTATTTCACTTGTGTTATTCAATACTTGTTCCTTCAGTAGTTCATTAGTAGTTCCTTCAGTAGATATACTGTAGTAGCAAATATAGTAACTGCCTGGGATAAAAAATGCTACACGATTCATTCATGATGAACAAAAATGAGATCAGTATGTAAGTGACACTTAATTTGTGGTTATTTAATACAAAAGTAATAGCATAATACTGTATTGAATATAGTGTCACCCACATGATTTCAAATGCCATTCTACAACAAAATGTCAGTCCTCTTAATCTGTTTTAGCAATGCACTAACTGTTGCCCATCTCTGTTCTCCCATTTTTCAGGAGTGCGGCGCTGCCAGTCCCATACCCCTCTTTCCGCTGCTCTATGCCTGACTGTTTCTGCACTGTGGTTCGGTTTGGGGTTTGTGCACATCTTGGCTGGAGGAGGGGTGGTGAAAGATGCTCTCGGGCTTAGGACCGCCCTGGTGCCAGGATTGGCAGCCTTTAGTCTGGCACTGCTCATTTTAGGGGTGGTGGGCATTTTACAAAAGGAGGTGGTTCTTTCCATTATCGCTTTTGCCATTAGCCTAGCTTCTGCTCACCAGATTGCCTCATTGTTCAATGCTGACTTCGGCCTGCAGGCCACAGCGGCAAATTACTTTCTGGTGTGTTGTCTTGGGGCCTACTTTGGCAGTGGACGGCTTCTGTCATATATCACCAAGGGCAAGATACAGCCTACTGGTACGGGGCTTCAGAAGAAGAGCAAGCTGACGTCATCCCAGGTTCAGGAGCGAAACGATGCCGTGCTGGTGGGACTGGTGATGAATCTACTTTCGGCCAGCGTGCTGGCCTGCCCACTGTTAGGCGTGGTGCCGGAGTTTTCTAAAAGCCAGCTGTCATGGTTGTGGACAGCGGGTGTCTTCCAGCTGGGTGTGAGCATCCTGTCCTACCGAACCATGGATACCTTAGCAGCGACATTTTACGGCTTCACTGCAGTCCTGAAATTTGCAGAAGGGTACAGTATCCTATTAGACGGCTTTGGGTATGTGCTGTCCTTCCCAGCCGCCCTCCCTATAGCTTTCTCACTAGTATTCCTCACCTTAGCCATATTTAGCATTCAGAAAAGTCTTATGGATGGTATGTACCAGCTCTTTTATATGGCTTACTCTATCTCTATTGCTGCTTTGCCAAGGGGCTTTTTCCAGGGTGGTGCACAAGGTATGCAGGCAGCCATCTTTATTGCATCTGCTGTAATGTTCTTGGTAAACCTGCATAATGTGGTATCCCCATGGAGGCTTCCAACAGGCCAGGGCCTACTGAAGACTCTTTTTAAAAGCAGTAATCTTTTTGTCCTGCGGCCCCAAGACAAGGATCAGCATGCCCCATATCTGGGCTACTCCAAGTATGCTGATGCAGAAGTGCTGGCCTACGCCTGCAGTGCACTTTCAGCCTTTGCTATGATAGCAACAGTGGGTCAAGGAGGACCACTACAAGTGATGGTACTGCCCTGGGTTGTCATATGTGGTGGTTTCTTACAGCTTCTTTGTGGCTCAGTGGCATTTGCTCGTGGGAAGACACTCGAGAGCACAGCTTTTATCCTGTATGGGATCTTGTGGTCAGTGTGGGGGGTGATACGCTATGCAGGTTTCTACGGCAAAGAACGTGGCTTTAATGTGGCCACTGGCATCATCTGCTTTATGCTGTTTAACTGCTTTGTGACCCTTGGTGCCTTATTCCTCAGCAAAGCCTGGTTTGCTTTCGCTTTCACTTACCAACTCATTCTGATCAGCTTCTTGCTAGACGCAGTGGATGCCTTACCATACGGCTATGACACTGCAGCCGCTCTTGTCTTTGGCACGGTCAGCTTTTACTGCTTTTTAGCACACTTGTTCAACAGTAACTTTCAGAGCCCGCAAATGCCACTAGGCGGCCCTTTCATAAAGCTGAGTGGCTTTGAAGGTGATAGAGACAGTTGTCCACATGTGCTGGCAAGGAAGGCCACATCTGTGCAGAAGATTGCAGGTAACAAAATGATAATGATTATTTTCTGATTACCATTAGATGCAAAACGTCCTTTCGTACAATGAATTGGGTTTCCATTTGTAGATATTTTAAAAAATGGTGGCACCTGTGGAATGCCTACGGACACAGTTTACGTGCTTGTGGCAAGTTGCAGTCGCCCTGACGCAGTGGAGAAAGCTTACAAGTAAGTCCTCCTCTCTAGCTATTACAAAGTAACACTGCTCCAGCTAATTATCTTAGCAGATCAGTCTGAGCTGATTTCAGTATGTTTTGGCTCCTGTATACACCAATCTTTGCAGAATCAAGGTGCATGCCCAAGATCGTCCTATGTCTCTGTGGATCTCCAGTATAAAGCAGCTTTTGCCAGCAAAACACCTGATCAACCCAGTGCTCTGGGACTTCATGGAGGCTGCCTGGCCATCCTCCATCAGCATTGTCATTCCTCGAGGTTACTGTGACATATATTTTTGGGCGCAGGTTACATAAACTCTGATTTCAAGGTATCACATTAATTATATTCAGTGTAATAGATTTGGCATAATAAATCTTGAAGCTAGCAGTAAGTAATTATTGTAATAACATAAAGCATTTGAAAATGAAATGAAAGAAGATTTCTTGCCATTGATACCGTTTGGACTCTGTTTGGTGTTCATAGGTCCCTGGATGGATTTCTTAGGGCTGGGAGAATCTGCTAAGTACATAGGGACACCACAGAGCATTGCCATCCGAAATCCAGACTGTACTGTTGCCACACATCTCATGGACCTGGTAGGGCTCGCCAATGTTTAATGTACGTGGTGAAAGATTCTGAACTAAAGGCCCAAGAATTGTATTTAATAGATGCTTTATCACCTCAGGAACCTTTTTCGGGAACTAAAACACTTTTCGGGAACCAGGAACTGTCACATTCCCGTCACAGGAACTTGGCTCAATTGTAGTTCCTCGGAAGGAGTTCCTGAACCTTTTTTTAATTCCCTACTCTGGAGTAGGTGCTTTTGGTTTGACCAGGAACTACTGGTAGTAGTTTATAGTGATAAACTTCACTGATTGCGTGATCACAAGCACCTTGGAGGTTACCCAGAAGTGCAGGGGAATGAGACCAAAGCAGGGCAAAAATTGCTTATTGTGTGTCCCATGCTTATTTAGCCTAAAGGTGTGAAAGCATCAGGGCTACAAAAGTTCACAGTTGAGATCAGTGGCGGCGCCAGTATTTTCATGTTGCGGGTGCTATGGGGGAGCTAGATTATTTATTTATTTATTTATTTATTTGACTGCGTGCCTTAACTTAGCCCCTTCTTTGGGTCCTGTGAAATCCGTGTTTTTTCTCTGATTCCGGTTGGTGGGATTTAATTTGATCTGTTTTGTATTTGATGTTTTACAAGCGGGCAAAACATAAAGAGCTTTTAAGGTGACCTATAAAAACTTAATTCTGGATTCTTCACCTTATTCGTAGTGCATCCCGTCACACTGCAACTTTTAGGTATTTCTCAGTGGTCAGTTAAAATGAAATGTTAGCATATAAATTGGCGCATATAAAATTAATGATATAGAGCGACTATACAAAAGCATTGGGCGACTTCACGTTTCCCGATGAAAAAAAAAACGGGTCGTTTTCACCAATTTTAGAAGACCACTAATAAAGAGAATTGGAAACGGGTTGTTATTTAATGGTCATTTTTAGGTGACGTCTTTTTTTGTTTATAAACGTTTATTTTTTAATTGTTCAAACATGGTATCCATGCAATAAAAATGTAAAATTAAAAATAATAATAAAAAAATTATATCTTGGGGGTGCTACGGGGGTGCCATGGCTATTCCAGGGGTAACTATAGTGCCCCCCTGGCGCCATCCCTGGTTGGCCCAGAAACTCTGGGAACTAGATTCTTGTACTTTGGCGGGAAAGCACCTAATGAAGTGCATTTATTCAGCTTTTTACAAATAAATCAAAACACTGTGGACCCAATTTCCAGGTGGGGCCAATTGCTACAATGTCTGCAAATCCGACCGGAGAGGCAGATACGACGCATCACAACCAGGTTTATGCGAAATTGGGCAACAAAGTAAGGACACCCTATATGCAGCATTAGGCCTTTACACATTTTGTTTGCTTGTGCGTCTGTGTGTCCTGTGAAGATTTGCATTTTCATTTTGTGTTTTCAACAGGTAGATGGAGTACTGTGTGATGGACCTTCCCCCGAGAATATCGCTTCCACAGTAGTAGACTGCACCAAGATTGAAAGTGGGAAAATTGGTTTCTTCAGAGTGGGCGTCATTCCAAAGTCACAGGTATTGTTGTCATTGTTTTTATTTAAATAAACCTATACTTTTTTTACAACAAACATATAACCCACATATGTGCTAACCAGATGTAATCCTCCTCTGAATCTCAAAGGTGCTGCAAATTTTTGGAGAGGTGCAGAAGAAGCATGTGGTGGGCCAGGTGAACCCCACCTTTGTACCAGACATTCCAGAACTCACTGTGGAGACGGAGCCTCAGATGAGCCATCCAGCACCAGGCAACAAACATGAGCTGGGTCAAGTAAAAGAAGAGGATGAGTCTATATAACGCAAACACTTGACTTAAAACACTGTAAATTTTCATTACAAGATTGATAGAATGTTTTCCCAAATTGTACAAACTTCAGACAGTCTCATTCTATTAATCTATGATAACTAATCATAATACTTGTGCTGTATATTTTCTGCATGCATCATCTGGTTCAGAACAATCCCGCACTATAGTAAGAAAAAAATAACAAAAATCAAAACATATTAGCTTTAAAGCTTGATACAATGGCTACCTAACCATCTGGTCTGTATGATTTATCTCTGTGTGTTCTAAAATAAAAAAATTTATGGCAATGGTTACAAAAATATCATCTTGTAATGATCAGTTACACTACAGTATATTGCCAAACATATTGGGACGCTTGCCTTTGGACACACATGAACTTTAATGACATCCCATTCTTAATACATAGGCTTTTATATGGAGTTGGCCCACGCTTTGTAGCTATAACACCTTCAACTCTTCTGTGAAGGCTTTCCACAAGGAGTGTGCTTATGGGAATTTTTGACCATTCTTCCAGGAGTGCACTTGTGAGGTCAGGCACTGATAATAATAATAATAATAATAATAATGATAATAATGTTTTATTTATATAGTGCCTTTCATACACTCAAGGACACTTTACAAAAACACATTTAACAAGGCAGTGCAAGTTACATAAAAGATAAATAATATTCATCGAAAAGATAAAAAAGATAATAGATTTTTCCTTACGGTGAATAAGAGGCAGAGCATTCCAAGTTTTAGAGACTGTTACAAATGCTCTGCCACCTATAGTTGATAACCTGTGCTTAGGTACAGTGAGTAAATCAGCAACAGATGATCGCAGTGCATGGGCAGGAGTGTAAGGAAAGAGTTGCTCAGACAGATAATGAGGGGTTAAACCATGAAGGGCTTTGAAGGTGATGAGGATAATTTTATATGTAATTCTTGAAGAGACTGGCAACCAATGTAAATCACGGAGGACAGGAGTAATGTGAGCAGATTTTTTAGTGTGTGTAAGTAAACAGGTATCAGAGTTCTGAACATATTGCAGTCTATTCATATACTTATTACGGAGGCCATAACATAATGCATTACAATAATCTAGACGGGTAGTGATGAAAGCATGAATTAGTGTTTCAGTATATTTTACACTGAGGGAAGAGTGCAAACGTGAAATGTTATGTAGATGAAAAAATGCTGTCTGTATTAGTGAGCTGATGTATGGTTGGAATGTAAGAAGCTGATCAAAAAAGACACCCAAATTATGGACTAATGTTGAGGATTCCACTAGGATCCCATCAACATCAATTTTTAACCTACGGAGGGTAAAGAGGACAGATTTAGCACCCACCAGTAGGATGTCTGTTTCTTTTTGATTTTGAGATACTTTATTGCAGCAGGTTATGAAAGTTTAAATAATCGTTTAAAACAGCAAAAACTTTCTCCAAGATCATAGCCGCAAATGGTAGATTACAGATTGGGCAATGAAACTTGTGATGGGTCTAAGACAGGTTTTTTTACAACAGGGGTTAAGGCAGTAGTATTCTTTTGCAACAATACAAGTGTGAAAACTGCATTTCATGGGGTCTAGGTGGCAAGTTGATCGATTTGACTTAGATATTAGTTCAGCAATATAATATGGTGTAGTGGGATTAAATTTAGATAAGTAAACTGGAGATTTAGGAATGGGATCAGTTGTTGAAGGTGAGGTACAATTAGCAGAGAAACATTGATATACTGTATGGTCACAATTTTTGACTTGAAGTAGTCCACAAATGAATTACAGTACTCAGTAGAGGGATTAAGTATGTTAACATGGGGTTGACAAAGTCTGTTAACAGTAGTAAAGAGAGATCTAGGGCAACAAGTACCAGAGTTAATAAGGGTGGAAAAGTACTTTGAACGTGCAGCTGATAAGGCGCATCTGTATTCCTTCAAGTGTTCAGTGTAAGCCAGGGCATGAATAATCAGACCAGTCTTCTTCCATAGCCTCACCAGCTTGTTTCATGGTACGCAGCAATGGGGAGGTCTGGGCAGTAGCAATAGACAAGGATCTAATAGGTGCATGATGGTCCAAAACTTGTGACATTTTGGAATTATACAGAGACAGAATCTGCATTGGGCAAGACAACTCAAAAACATCATGAAGACAGGAAGCATCGACAGACATAGAGAAGGATAACTGATCGATATTCTTAAGGTTACGATAGGTTATTTTAGTCAATCTAGTCAAACTTGTGATGTGAGATACCAATAACAACCAGATGCACAAACATTCCGTAAACCAGTGGAGCAAATAAGATCCAGAGTATGGCCCTTAGCATGAGTTGGGAAATTAATATGTTAATATTAAATATGAAACAATCCAGTACTGAACGCAGCTTGCTAGCTGATGAACAGTTAGTATCCACATAGCAAATCCACAAGCAAAATAACAGCAGTAGACATGCCACGGACAAGAGTAAGTACTGTATCTCATTAAGATGAGAGTGAGGCTTAGGGTGAGGCTTAGGTGGCCAGTGGATTAATATAATGTGCAACAAAGCCTTTCCAACGATTTTAAAAACCAGATATTCAAATGATGTAATGTCAATAAGTGAAGAACTAACAGACTTGGGTACAGCTGTTGATTCGAATGTGATGTGGGACACCTTACACGATAAGACCCTTAAGGTTGCCAAGGGTTGTGTTGTGGTTGCTGGTGTCCCCACAAGGAGGTGTTTCATCTCGCAGGGCACCCTGGATATTATTGAGAGGAGTCGCAGTGCACGGCTTGGTGCCAAATCCAGGCTGTACCGAGAGCTGTGAAGGACAGCTGGGCTCTGAGCACAGATAAGGAGGCGTTTATTACAAGAATCTTTGAGCAGGTCACACATCATCAGTGGTCTAGTGACCCACATCCTGCTTACAGAGGAATCACGGCATTACGCACATCTGAATCTGTTCCATGGAGAGTAGCAGCTGGTGATCGAACAGTCCTTATGGATGGCACTGCAGTTGTGACCCGTTGGGCCGGCTACTTTGAGTAGTTGTTTAAAGCTGACATCTCTGGGTCCACGGTTCCTGAGGCTGACCTGCCAATCAGCTGTGAACCACCCAATCTCAATGAGATTGCATGGGTGGTAAATCAGCTGGGGCGGGGAAGGCCCTGGGGATCTGTGGTATCCGGGGTGAATTCCTCCAGGCTGGTGGTAAGGCTGTCCTCCTCGCATTGCAAGCAATCTTTGCTTCCATTTGGGAGACGGGCATCATCTCAACTGCTTGGAAAACGGGACTTCATGTCCCTATCTGGAAAGGGAAGTGTGATCGTCTGGATTGCAGCAATTACAGGGGGATAACACTGCTCTTAGTGCTGGGCAAGGTTCTTGCAAGGGTCATCCTTAATAGGATCTGTGATCACTTGCTTGTCTACCAGCGGCCGGAGAAGTCTGGTTTTACGTCTAAGAAGTCTACCATCGACCTCATCCTGGTCCTCATTATAGGCATATTGGCATCGCAAATATGGGCAGAGCTTCTTTGCAGCTTATGTCGATTTTCGTAAAGCGTTTGACTCGGTTGATCGAGTTGCCCTGTAGGACATTCTGAGACTTTGAGGGATCCCCCCGAAGTTGTTGGACAGCCTGTACACTGGTACTATGAGTGCTATGCAAAGTGGAGGGAGAACCTCTATGTTCTTTCCAGTTGATTCTGGGGTTCCTCAGGGGTGTGTTCTTGCTCCTACCCTGTTCAATGCTTGCATGGACTGGGTGTTGGGCAGGGTTGTGGGGTCCAGTAGCTTTGGGGCTTCAGCATGGGGGGTCATGAGGTCGCTGGAGAGAGGTGTGTGGCGCTCCCAATATCTTTGCAAGTGGACAAAGGTCCAAGTTCTTAGAGTCCTGGTGCTTCCTGTCTTACTTTATGGTTGCGAGACATGGACGTTATCCAGTGACCTGAGATGAAGACTGGACTCCTTTGGTACTGTGTCTCTCCTAAGTATCCTTGGGTACCGTTGGTTTGACTTTGTGTCGAATGATCAGTTGCTCAGGGAGTCCTGAATGAGGTACATTACCTGCATTGAGGAACGCATGCTCCTCAACCTGACCTGACCTGACCTGACCTGTGGCAATGGAAGTGATTGGAACACCTGAATGAAATGATTTGGAGGGGTGTCCCAATACTTTTGGCAATATAGTGTATATTGATTAACCTAAAATTATAGCTAGTGCTGGTTATAAAAGTGCAAAGCCATTGCAGTCTCCTAGAGAGATTTATTACTTATAGTGAACCCATGGTCTCCATGTGTAGGATTTGCAATATCTGTTACAATATCATCAGTTTCTAGAGAACGTATGTGACAGTCAATGACAAGGGGGTCTATGCCAGGTATGACTACATTCCTAAGCTTATCTCAAGGACATCGCCCTCCACATGACAGAGAACTTCCTCTCATAATAAGATGTTGTAAATGGCTTAGTCATTTACAATTGCAGTCTCAGGCTTTACTCAAAATACGGACTACTTGTTACAGAGGGAAGGATTCAAGCACATAATAAAACACAATAAAGTGCATAATATATAATTGAACTATATATTATTAATATTAATGTCATCATTACATTTTATATTATGCACTTTATTTCTGTTATTATTACTACATTGTAAAATGACACCAGAAGTGTGATCCTTAGGCTCAGTCTACTCCATAATCTCGATTTGGTTGCTGTCACTGCCGAAAACTTCAAAGATAGGATGTTGGAAATGGAAGCAGGGTTTTCAGTGCTTTCGTGGCAATCTCAGGACATTCAGCCTTGACTTTAATCCAGTACATATGGAGGTTTTGTCTTAAACATACTTTTAAGGCCGCTGTCATTTGCAATATCAAGCAGTTGATCCTGACATTTGTTTTTTTACTCAGTTTTGCTAGGGTTAGCTTGAGGCTTTCCAAAAAAAACTGAAACTGAGACAAGTGCGAGAAAGAGGCACAGACGGAAGTAGTGACATTTAAAAAAATATATACCTTGTAGACTAATGTAAATAAAATAAAATAAAAAAATTATTTTTTCTGTGCTGCCCAGTTCAGCCCTGTACCGGTCCGTGGCCCAGTGGTTGGGAACCCCTGCACTATGGGACATAAGGCTAACATGGAAGTATTTGTTGCAATATTTAAGCAGGCAACTAGTTACTATAAAATGTCTCACATCCACTTACCCCTCACAGACCTCACCTAAGGGCACAGTGAGTTTTTCCAGTTAGCTATCAGGAAAGGGCTAGTTAAACTCATACGCAAATTTATATATAATAAAAACTTGCAGAAAAATGTGTTAAACTGCACCAGGACTTATAAGTGATGGTTTTTATGCATGAGGAGTTAATTTGTAAGGTGCTTTTGAGAAGTACAACAAGGAGGGGTCTCTCCTGCACCCCTGAGAACAAGGGCTTTACTTTAAATGTTCTCTTGTTTGAGAGTTAAACGTTGTTTTTATGTTTTTTATGTATTATTTTTATTTTGCCCTGGTAACCTGAAGGAGGCAATTACTAGCTGACCCAAAGGTTTGGGAATTTGTATATACATACTGTATGTGTTTGTGAGCCATTCAGATATGGGCCAGTAACAATTACAAGCATTAAAACAAGTTCCTGGGCCACTTCCTCTTTCGCTAGAATGCAAGGTGATGAAAAGATATCAAATGCAAATGAGAAACTAAAAGATACTCCTAGGCACATACAGATGGGCCAAACCCAAAACTGCAATACATTAAGCTTTTAATGGCCTCAACAGCAAATAGCCTGTGAACTTCCCTGTTTCCCCACTGCAGCAGCGATCAGTGACAAGCACATGGTGGCACAGGTCTTGGGAGTGCATATTTTTTAGTTCTTGATAATAATCTGACCAATGATTTGTTCTTAAGACCATTAAAAGCTTAATATTTTTAAATTTGACATTTGACCCGATTGTTTTCTTTCTGCCCACCAGTGCCATAATTATACGTAAGTAAAAACAGATGTTTTATTCATAATTAGCCTAAAAACATTCAAACAAAGAACTCCCCTAATGATCCTGCTTGCCATCTGTACTGGATCAAATCATAGACACCTCTTTTGAATTTAAGGGGACTATATTTTGGTGATGCTCATTCATAAACTATATATAAAACTGTATTCTGATCAGTATAATTTAAAACACTATAGACATGATTATTTTAGAGGTGGTTTTGGTAACACTTTACTTTAAAACCTGTAAAAATCTATAATCTGTATTGCACTATAGATACTATATCTTCATAATTCATTATGATGGATGG
The DNA here is from genome assembly GCA_026774425.1 of Petrocephalus zakoni. Lineage (NCBI taxonomy): Eukaryota > Metazoa > Chordata > Actinopteri > Osteoglossiformes > Mormyridae > Petrocephalus > Petrocephalus zakoni. The sequence goes on along the minus strand of JAODKN010000039.1, from coordinate 2,350,071 downwards.
TATAAGCATTAATAAAACATTACAGCATCTTCTAATAGAAGTCATAAGGCATTTATAGTGTTTACTTTAATACTTTATAAGCTCCAATGAATCTTTCACCTATAATGCATTAGAGATGCCTTCATAATGCATTATTTACTTTTAAGTCAAAGTCAAAGTGAACTTTATTGTCATCTTTCCATATAGAAGTATACAGAAAAACAAGATGGCGAAGCTCGGAATCCACAGAATATACATATAGCAGAATTTTTTACACATAATGTAAGTAAATGAGCTGAGAAGTACTTTAAGTAAGGTGGCAGTAAGCGCTAAATTTACAGCATTTGGCAGACACCCTTAGCCAGAGTGACTTACATAAGTGCTTAGAGACATTAATGAATACCTTCTGATAATGTTAAACAGAACCCAGAGAAGAAATTCAAAAGACAGCAAAGTTGGCATAAGAATTAGGGATATTTGTATTGCATTATGAAGGTATCTGTAGTGCATTTAGATGAAATCTCCATAAAGCATTCATAATGCACAATAAACATTGGTATAATGTGTTGTGCCTTATATTTTCATTGTTATATTTTCATTATATTGTGTTATGAATGCGTTCATAAATTCTTATAAGCATGGCATTAATAGAAAGTGTCCCTATGTTTTTTATTGTTTAGATGTTTCAGTCAACATAACGTATAATATATACTCTGTTTATATGAGCAACAAGAGTACCACTGAGAAAGTATGGTTTTGCAAAAGCAGAACACTTACAACTTAACTTCCCTCCTTAATATGCCAAATTATACACACTGAGGACAATAATCATATATGCCCCTTTTCTTACGTAATAGCAAATAATATGTTTCTGTGTTATAAATTCCTTTGCAGTGCAGTTATACAACTTTATATAGATTGGTATAAAAATTATATAATGAAGTTAATAATATGAATACAAATGAAAAAGGTAGCAGATGATTCCACCTATTGAATATGAAATTAGTCATTTCTTGAGCAACTACAGCTAAAATCATTACCAACTTCAACAAAAAAATTAAGGCTGTAGATAATTCTCTTATGAGATTTCCTGCTTTTAAAGAAAATGTTTACAAAAAATGAAGGAAAATCGTGATGAAGAAGTAGTATGACGTAAAGTTAACCAACCGTGAAGTTTTACACAACACGAGTAATTTGCGTCCGTTGGCTGCTTTTGATTTCAACATGTTGTGTATGCTTAGACGATGAGTAAAAATTGAAAAGTTTTAAACCTTCCCTATAAAAAAAAGAACAGATTTTTAAAAATTACAAAACAGAATAAATATTAACAAGCAAATAAAACACCTCTTTATTACTCATTACATCTTTTCTAGATGTTCTTCACTTACATGGATACCTACATAAGGATGGAACTGACAGTCCAGTACTAAACCGGCATCAAATGGCTCAACAATGGGTCATCTCATCATACCTTCAAGCAAATTAAGAAGGGTAGCTGATGACTGTTCTCTTTCTTTTCCTGAAGCTGTAGTCAGAATGGGATGCTGGGAGATTATCAAAACCTTATCAAACTTGACTTCATGACTAGAGCTACCTGCTGTTGCATAATTATGGGAAAAGAAGAAATGTATGTACATCTATCATGCCTTGTGTCAGCACTGCAGGCTGGTGCTGAAAAGTTGAATGTGATAGATCTTTATTTGCCATTTGCACAAGTGCAAGGTGCACTGGAATTCTTCACTTCACCAGCCCCATCTTCCTCTCCATAGCTTGGGGTCGCAGTGCATGGTCAATCAACCCCCTGGAACTGGGAGTTAAGAGCCATGCTCAAGGGCCTACAGACATTGGCCAAGAATGGGCTAATGAGCCACGCCTGCTGTCTGTTTGTCTCTCCTCTCATTTCAGCCCTCGTGTGGGTCACTCCAGCTGCCACTTGTTTGCCCCCTCGTTAGTCCTGTATAAGAGTGCCTCCCTGTCCTGTGCTCACCAGTCCGGTCATTGACGTCAGCCCCTGTTGTTTCCCTATACCTGAGCTCCTGTGTTTTGGCCCTGTGAGGCCCCTTTGTTTTCCCAGTTCGTTTCCCTGAGCTCAATAAAGGCTCCGTTTGTTTTCCCCATTTCCAGCTCCCATCCCTTGTTCGTTCCAGTCGCTACACCTGTGGAATTTTTTCATCACTTTGTTGATTTCAAGATAGAGACTGGGCCCCAGTTGCAGAATAATCCATAAATGTATCAACAGAATAAAAACCACAAACCGAACTGACAGGCAAGGGGTAGAGAAACATTCCAGATAGTGGAAAAATGAAAAGATATGGATCCCTTAAACAGATAGCACTCCGGGGCAGTCCAAAACAAAAACCAAGAGATGGGTCAGGTAATCCGGGAATACACTGTGTGCACAATTATTAGACAAGTGAGTATTTTGAGGATTAATTTTAATATATAACAAATACATTGCTAACAGTCAGTCCAAAATGTTAATACACCTGAAACATGAATTATGTGCAAAGGAAATGTGAGTGTGCACATTCTCCTGGGAATACATATGTGTGTAGAATTATTATGCGACTAAGTGAAACGATACAATTTTACCATTTCACTTTTTTATTTACATCTGTTAAAGTGAGAATTATTAACAAACAACTCAAATTTAACCTAGAAACATTTGTCATTTAAAGAAAAATTGGTGACTAATATAGCCACCCTTCTTTTCAATAACCGTACTAATCCTGCCATTCATGGAATCTGTCAGTTTCAGCAATTACAGCTTCCCAGACCCTGTTTAGAGAGGTGTACTGCTTTCCATCCCTGTAAATCTCCTGTTTAAGAAGAGCCCACAAGATCTCAATAGGGTTTAGGTCAGGTGAGGAAGGGGGCCATGTCATTATTCTTTCATCTTTCAGACCTTTACTGGCCAGCTATACAGTGGAGTACTTTGATGCATGCGATGGATCGTTGTCCTGCATAAAAATCATGGTCTTCTTGAAAGAAGCACCTCTGTACCACTGCTTGAAGAAAGTGTCTTCTAAAAACTAGCAGTAGGTTTGGGAGTTGATTTTGAGTCCATCTTGAACCCAAAAAGGTCCAACTAGCTCATATATAATGATACCAGCCCACATCAGTTCCCAACCTCCATCTTGCAGGTGTCCGAGTCAAAGTGGAGCTCTGTGCCCGTTACTGATCCAGCCGCGGGCCCATCTATCTGGTCCGTCAAGAGTCACTCGCATCTCATCAGTCCATAAAACCTTTGAAAAATCTGTCCTGAGATGTTTCTTGGCCCAGTCTTGACGTTTCAACATTCAACAATGTATCTTGTTCAGTAGGGGTCGGGTTTCAGCCTCCCCTACCTTGGCCATGTCTCTGAGCACTGAACACCTTGTACTACAAGCAAAGGTGAAATTGAGTATGAAGAACTTTTAGAAATAGTCGTAGTTATGTTTTTCCTTCAATTCGCTCTTTTAAGTAATATGCATTTGTCATGAGTGACGGAAAGTTTCAAAAAATTACTTTGTGTGAAATTAATTGCTACAGACAAGTGACATTAAGTCGAATTTGATGCATGCCAAGACAACGGATACTAGGGTACTACTGTACAGTCAAACTGGATATGACAACTAGTGAGGAAGATCAGGACAGGGTCATGGCTCCAGGCTTGCTCCCAGATCCAGAGTTAGACTGATTAGGCGGCATTTCATGCTTTGACGAAATTAGGCCATTCTGAGGGGTAGAATTAGGGATGGGGACCACCTACTGTACAGATGTGCTCAAAAGTTTACATACCCTGGCAGAATTTGTAATGTTTTGGCCATTTTTCAGAGAATATGAATGATAACACAATAACCTCTCTTTCACTCGTGGTTAGTGGTTGGGTGAAGCCATTTATTATCAA
>JAODKN010000039.1:2329067-2339432 GCA_026774425.1 Petrocephalus zakoni | reverse complement strand
ATACAATATATGCTATACAACATATCAGCCCACTGGTTCAGCACGAGGGTAAATTGCAGGCAGTGAATGACAGAACAGTTGCAATATTTGCAAATATTTTGAATATTTTGTTTTGGATCTATGTTCTGATAAAAATAGTAAAAATCAATGTATTCTCCATAAGTATAAGTATAATGGCATGGTGAGCTTTGAGTTCGACCACCAGGAAGGCCAGGGCACAAAGCAGGGGACACCCTGGAGAAGACGCCAGTCCACCAGAGGACACAGGGCAGGAGACACACTGGATGAGATTTCAGCCTACCACAGGGCACAAGGCAGGGGAGACCCTGCACGACACGTCAAGTCACCAGAGAGCAAAAGGCAGAGGAAACCTTGAACAAGACGTCATCAATCATTTTGTAGCAGCTGGATTAAATCTAATTATTTAATATGTTTATCTAACATCCAGGACCTGGATTGGAAATGTTTGCCTTATATGCTTTATATATTAATGCTTATGATCTCCATCCTCCACATAGCTAAAGTGCATCAGAAAGCCCATAAATCTACAGATAGCCATGTGGGAGGGCCTACCAGCGGCCCTCACCTGGGGTTTTCCAGCAAAGCCACTGCTGTGGAGACACCTTTGGCATCTATAGCAACTACTGGTATATAAGCAATGATGACTGCTCTTTTCCAAGAGCGAAGAGGCGAAAAAGGCAGTACAGAAGAACAGAGTAAGAAATCATTTTCAGTAAAAATAGAAAGGATAGCTCTGACTGACTTTGTGGTGGCATGTCGTCAGTATGGGATGTAGTCCACCACGGACTAAATGACTCTTAAGACAAAGATTCATTTTTAATATCATCAATATTAAACATTGTGTGTGTTTTCTGTGTATATAAACAATCCGTTAACTGATGACAGTTAAATACAAAGTTATTCGAACCAATCAGTCCTAAGATCAAATGAAGAGATTCTGTTATACAGCAATTACCAGATAAAGTGAAACTGTTCTCTAGTTGTAGATTTTTCTGACTGGATGCCATTTTATATCATCAGAAGGTGATTTGCAGTGGATAGAACACTGATTAAGACAGCAGAGACAGGTAATGAGCCTATTTAGGGATAACTGAACAGCCTTTTACTAATTGGCAGATCATTTGGGGATGCACCTGCTTCAGGCAGAGTGGTCTCTACACAATTTTTCACTGTATATCTGGTAACAGCTATTTGGCATTATGTGCAAGCCACATGAGCATAAGCTGATAGTTCCAGTTGGTACAATACAATCGATTTGCTTACATAAATGCTATGGTGTTTCAACCTATTTGTCTATATATCCTCATGAAACACACATATAGTACTGGGTACATACTGAACTTAAGTGTGTTGTTGCTTGTGTTTATCTAAGACAATGAAAAGACATGCTGCTTATGATCGTGTTTCATATAAAATTTTAAAGAAAATATTCTTGTGTTTACCTTAAGACTTGTTTCCACTTCTTACCCAGTCAGTCCAATGAATCACTGCCAGTCATCCTGACGGTAAAGTAATCCTTCATAGCAACGCTTCCCATTGTCAGCACACTTTGTATCTTTTCCTTCTGTAGAACCTACGTTTTTAAGCGCAGCCTTGTTCACCTTTGCTTTAGTAAATCTATCAGCTGATGAACCAGCTACTGTTGGCTTCCAATACTTCTCATCTAGTGTGAAGGAGTGATATAAACCGAGGGATAAAATAAGGTGTGATGTTTTATGAGCCAATGAGAGGTGATTAACGTGCCAGCCGAATCCTCGCCTCCCTTTTTATTACTGTCTCTCCCCAGACAAGGAAGATGGGATGGTTCTCCAAGTGTCTTTTCTTCTGTACCTCACCCACTACAGACCTAGAAATCTTAGTGCATTCATAAATGCAATTCTTTCATAGGTACTAAGAAATAACTCCTTTTTCCTCTTTTGCCTAAAAGAAAAATTCATTAATTATATTAATTGTTAAAAAAAACAACTGCAACAGATTTTCTGTATTGTGCTGAACAGCAAAGTCCACGATGCACGTCATCCTTTCTCTTGCATCTTCTTTCCTGTTGAGTAAGCTCTACGACAGACCATAACATTTTTTAAAGTAACATTCCTCGGACACAATGTTAAGGCGATTTGAACATAAACCAACTGACGTTACCTCTGGATTATGGTAATAGTTCCTTTTTTCTCTCTCTCTCTGAGTGCAAGCATCAAACAATAAAGCATAAAATGACTAATCCCTTTCCATATTTTCAACAGTGGGTAGCAACCCAGTGTCTACCAAAGGACACCAAGGAGACAGAGGAGATGTTATTTGTTGTGTCCCTGGAGCTTCCATCTTGTCTCCCTACACAGGCTCAGCTAGCCAGTCAAAAAGACAAGCACCCCTAGAGCCAAGAAGAATTCCTTAGGGCTTCTCCTGGTACAAAGTGAAACAGACAAAACAAGAGAAAGCATAACAGAGAAAAAGACAAGGAAAACTATGAAACTAAGTCACGACATAACTAAGAAATGAAAATGGTTTTGTTCAAAATAGTGTTCTTAGTAGAACCTTGTCAGATCAATTTAGAGCTGTATTTGTCTAAATTTATAACTATGACTTTAATTACAAGCATTATTTGATATGCATGTGCTTCTTTATTAAACCCAAGCACCTTACACACTGCATAAGAGAAAATGGCAAAATGCTCAATTCTATACATCACAATCATAGCAGGTAATGTGAACATAAAATCTATGACACATATGATCTATGACTGACTTAAAATATAATGCAAAAAAGTGTAATATCGATGAGTGGGGTCTGAACTTCTAATCAAGTTTAATTTACATATTTACTTTTAAATGTGCCCCATTATCAATCATAGCTGAGAAACTAGCTGAGAATCAACTATGGAAGGGGAAGCCTGGATGACACAGCCACCATGTCAACCCATTAAGTCATGAGCCAGCCGGGGTAACAGGAGAGCCATAAGGAGCGAACAACAAATGAGGTGACCAGTGACACCTGCTGGTCAAATGGGAAAATTGACATAACAAAATGTGCAAGGCAGGGCAGGTCGAGGCAGGGAATGTAATGTTTAATAACAAATTTGGGGTTCCGCTTTTTTCTGATGTTACCTAAACAGGACATGCGGTTGCAGAAAATGTACGTATAGAAAAATATACGTATAGAACGTACGTATAAAAAAATAACATTGATTACCTTACAATGGCACCTGTCAAGGGTGCCAGTCTTGGCCAAAAATTTTCTTGACATTTGTGTGGAATGTTTCAGATTTTTTTTTCCCTCTGCTTTTTTGTGTTCTTCCAGTGCCAACAAAAGAAATAAACATGCCAATACCAAAGCATTTGTAATTGCAACAATTTTCTGGGAGAAGTGTTTTGTTTTCTGACATAAATGCAGGGGTACCAATATTTTTGCTCATGATTGTTTTATGTATGAGGAAAGTGAACAGTCAGTGTTTAAAACTGATGTGTTTGAAGAACAAAAAATGAGCAAGCGTAAGGATCTGAGTGAATTCGAAAAAACTCTGAAACGACAGGTCACAGTAGCTATGGTGGTGAAGGGGCAGCAGAGAGCTCACCAAGTAGATATTGGGGATGATTAGTAGGCAGGATCTAAGGGCCACAGTGTAGCAGTTTTAGGGCATCGTGGTACCACCCCTACTCTTTCGAAGGATGCCCAAGGATCTTTCATGACCTTAGGGAGTCAGGAGCTCATGCAAAGGACGACACCATTTTCACAGCACAGTGTCCCATTACTGCACTGGGGCATTGGGATCCACACAGACCACAGGATGGGCTAACTTACTGGCCGCACCAACATCTCTTCAAGCAGCAACCCAGTTTCTTATTCTCCCATTCAAGTACTGGCCAGGTCCAAAATCTCCTTAGCTTCAGATGGGCTACCTAGTCTGAACTGCAGGTGGGGCCTGCCTATGGCGTGGGTTCTTCCATGGTCGCATCCTTTTTGGGGGAAGGAAACGCCACATGGCTACATGTCAGATTCTGCCTCCTTTGGGCTAGGGCAATGAGCCCAGGGTGCAAGCACAGCTTTCTGGGTCTCCATCTCACTTACCATGGCAATCACCATCCAGAATCTAGATGCACCTGGTGAGAGCCAGGAGGAAGTAGTCGATGGCAACCTTCTGAAGCAATCTGCTAGATTATCTGGTTATTATCCAGACTCTCCTGGGTATAGTGACCTCAGAAATGCATCTTTGCTTTTTTGCAGATGTCTGTATTCAAAACAGACACCAAGGGCTTCAGAATGACAGCAGGGTCAGACACACATTTGAACATCTCTCACAAAGAAAATTTGCTGGAAACATGAAAGGTGTGAGGTAAACCAGAGATGTTCTAAAGAAGCAGAAGTGTAGCTGTGAACTGAAAATCTTCATTTATGATTTGAAAAATATGAATGCAAAATTGATATTTTCATGAATGAGGTGATGATGAATGACCTTTTCCGACTTTTCCGACTCTCTGCTCTCCAGCATTGCCAGTCTGCAGCACCCATGAGGTCTCTCCAGTCTCCCACAGAAGAAGGTGATAATGGAGTGTGTGTTCCGCAATCAGTTTGAGCAAAACTTGTAGAAGCCCTAACCGTCCCTTCCCTTCCATGGTGCTACATGGCTCTGAATAAGGATGCCCCCCAGGGAGGGCACTAGGACCGAAAAGTAGCAGAAGTTGTTCTATTACTTCCCCCAGTCTGTGGAAGTAAAGATGATCACTAGCCTACAGGTATTTCAAGATAAGTACAAAAAAGGACAACAGTTTCAGGACAGAGGGGCTGTTTACATTAGTCTGGTCCATTTGTGAGAAAAGGTGGAGTGGCTGTTAAATGTAATTTTTGTAAATATTGACCATGCACAGACATATGAATGGTTAATGGACATATTCTTGCATTCCAAGTAGTAGGTTTTTTTTTCTACAACATTGTCAGTGACTGTTGAAGGATATACTTCAATGAAAAAGAACAGATAGTTGAGTGTTGGGTAATAAAGCTTTATCAAACAAATGTTTTTGTTTTTCATTAAGATACTAAATGCACTCATTTTCACTATTATTATCCTGCAAGCTTCACTTGTTCTGTAGTTAGAATATTACACAATGCTCTCTTTGGATAGTCATTCTGTTGCAATATGAAAACACATAAGGTAAGTTAACCTGAAAGAATTTTTTTCTTTACACTACAGCAGAGAAAATACAAAATGCAACCTAAAACTGGTGATATGAAGAATCTACACATATTGGGAAAACCTTACTTTCCTGTATTGTGCCTTCTAAATACCCTTTTCCTCCCAACTTTTAGACTTTAAAATTACAAGTGAATCTGTATTAGATGGAAGAACAAGTGCCAAAATGTACATTAAATATAGTTTAGAAGCAAGATGTGAAAAATATAGGCATAATTATGATACAGGTGCTACTCATAATTTTGTCTGCTGGGTTTAGTTCAGAATTATGTTTCTGATATTCTGGCTTTTGCAAGGAAAGAACAGTGCCATTGTAATAATTCAGTGGCATTATAAAATGATATTTTAGAGCAAAAAATACTCCCAACCCTTTACTTCAGTCATGAAAATGCAACAACTAAATATTTACCAAAACAAATATTTACCAAAAAGCCTTCACATACAACATCAGTGTCTGACCTCACAAAAGCTCTTCTGAATGAATGGGCAAAAATTCCCACAGACACTCCATAATCTTTTGGAAAGCCTTCCCACAAGAGATGCAGCTGTTACAGCTGCAAAGGGGGTAACAGCACCATAATGCCTATGGATTTAGAATGTGATGTCATAAAAGCTCCTGTAGGTGTAATGGCCAGGAGTCCCATTGAGTGTGTGGTAATGGCACCCATGACAAGATAATGTTATTCACTTCATCTGTCAGTGGTTCAATGTTATGACTAATCAGTGTACAGTAGAACCTCGGTTTACAATTTCTTCGCAAGAGGAAGAAAATTTTTTAATAAAGTTTGCCTTGGATTGCGAGCCATGTCCCCCAAGACATGCAAGCTCCAGATAGTCAGCGAATGCTTTTCCCATGCGAGTGAGCCACGACCAAAACTGAGCCGACCTGAGTCTCGCCTGACGAGCTTGTATGGTCTTGGTAAGACTGAGCTGATGGTTCTTCTCGCTGCGCAGAACAAATGCGTGTCAGATACGCATACCCTATTCTCGCTCAGAGTAAACGTCTGTGGCCCAGCGACCTGACATCTGCGTTAGCCTACGGTTTACGGTGTAGCATTGTCATCACGTGTTTGTGCGTAAAGCAACTGTTTATTGTCTTGTTTTCTCAACTTTTCAACTTGGGTGTCGGGAACGCATTATCAGATTTTTCGTTATTTCTTAAGGGATATTCGCTTTGATATACAAGCTTCCCGGATTACGAGTCGCTCAGAGGAACAAATTTAACATTTGAAATACAAAGGTCTGTTTATAGGGGGGATAAATTAAGCTAAACTAAATATTGGTGGGGACACAAACCCCTGCAAATATAGCATATTCACAGAAAATGCATTAAGGGAATTACATATAACACACAGACAGACTAATTAGGACACATTTATTACAATTAGTGGTTCCTTTTCATAATTTACTGCTTACAGGTAAAGAGACAGCAGGCTGCAAGTATAACATGCTTCTAAAGAGACAGCTGTTGTCAGGCCAATTACACATCAGTGCTAAATACAATAAGGAGATTCCATTCCAGTCCTATATACCCTAATTTTTCACCAAAATCATATATATATTTGCACAATGATAATCCAGAGGACAATTCGTTACTAGAGATTAACTTTACTTTAACAGCTCTTAATGTACTTAATGCACAGTATCAAAATTATAGAGCTTGAAGAAGGAAAGTGCAGGATTGTAGGAGACTAGAACCTTCACAAAAGATTCCCGCCATAAAGCAAACATGCTGAGAAAAGCAATTAAATGATGGTAAGATGTCAAGACTAAATGAATTTTAAATAGCAGTAGCTACATTAAAAAACTGAAATTATTTCATTCACAGTCAAATAGAAAGTGCTGTGGTGCTGTGTTGCCAAAGGGGAGAATCCAAATTGAGCAAGGGGCTGCATGTAATGTTTATTTAATATTTCAGAAATAACTGGCGAAAAATGAGCCCGAATACAAGATATGAAGAAGTACAAAGGAGACTCTCGCCTGAGGACATAAGCTGCCATGACATACACGTTATAATCGATGATTAGCTCAGATCTTACACAAACCTGGGCTATAGCTTGGATAATACTACCCCAACTCATGTAACATATTATGTAACAGAACTTTTAAATTTCAAAATCCAAAAGATTAACTGAATTCTAGAATTTAAAATTGGATTCTTAGAATGGTTTATGAAGTCTGTTACATCATGTGTATATTTCTAAATGATTGAAAGCAAATGACAATTTTCATTTAACCTAAATCATACAAGCATGCTAACACTGTTGAAGTACAGCAAATGTATACACAGCATATATGTACAGTGACTTTTCACCATACAATACATGCATATAAATTATACACAGTGCATGTTTGCAAATTAATATATTAGGGCTGTTGATGTTAAATTGAAAATTAAATCAGCGCACCAAAAAAAACTTTGTTAATTTTCTTAATTTATTTTTTAAAACTTCTATAGGTATCCATATTTGCTTTCATATTACAGCTGTCACCAGTTACTCTGGAGAGTAAAATGGTCTACTTCATTAACCTCTGGGAAGATGAAAATAAACCTTACAAAAAGGTTATAAGACAATTGTGTCATAGGCAGCATTTACAAACATTATTTTGACAGACAGATACATAGACAGACAGACAAACAAATAAACTTTATCAATCACAGGAGGGAATTCTCCACGTGTTATTTCCACCAAGAGAGGATTAAAAAAAATTAAAAACAGAAAAAAGATTAGCATATAAATGGAAATTGTCAATTTGAGATGACCATGTAAAAGAAATGACTGGGCCATAGCAGCATACAACAACTGTATCATAATATAACTAATCGGTGCATGTTTGCAAATTAATATATTAGGGCTGTTGATGTTTAAATTGAAAATTAAATCAGCGCACCAAAAAAACTTTGTTAATTTTCTTAATTTATTTTTTAAAACTTCTATAGGTATCCATATTTGCTTTCATATTACAGCTGTCACCAGTTACTCTGGACAGTAAAATGGTCTACTTCATTAACCTCTGGTAGGATAAAAAAAAATAAACCTTACAAAAAGGTTATAAGACAATTGCGTCATAGGCAGCATTTACAAACATTATTTTGACAGACAGATACATAGACAGACAGACAAACAGATAAACTTTATCAATCACAGGAGGGAATTCTCCACGTGTTATTTCCACCAAGAGAGGATAAAAAAAAAATTAAAAACAGAAAAAAGATTAGCATATAAATGGAAATTGTCAATTTGAGATGACCATGTAAAAGAAATGACTGGGCCATAGCAGCATACAACAACTGTATCATAATATGACTAATCGGTAAAAAAAAAAAAACTGTAGTAATATTTATTACAGCTGCCTTTCACAGACACTAAAACAAATCAAACCCTGGAAAATTATATATTGGGTTGTTAGGTTCAAAACAGATTCTGACATTTTTTAGAGAGTGAAAATTGTGGTTACTAAACTTGCTCAACAGTTGCTTACTCCAAATACAAATTTGAAATTATTGATCGTAAAAGCACTTTAGAGACGATAACGTATGGAGCTAAATTAGGGCGAAAAGTTTCGTTAATTTGGAAAAAAGATCTGAAACTGAAAGTTCAAGTTTTGCTGTTAAACTTTAAAAAGTACAACAATGTATTACAACTAAAAATACATGTTGGGATTTTTTTTCAGTTTAAAAATTTTGATTCACTTGTTTCACTTTAATATGTATTTTAATATTTTAGGTCTTATATTTTTCAGTTTTGGATGTTTTGTTTTCAGATTCAGGTTTTTTTATAGTTTCAAATCTTTTTTTCGGTTTCTCTTATATCTCTTTCTCTTAGATCTCTTTCAGATCTACCCGCCTATCAGAGGCCAAACAATTCAAAAGCTTACTCAAACAAGACATCACCTATCCCGCTGGACGTGGTGCACGACCACGCTGGGCAGCGCAGCCCTGTCCGGTTGAATACCTGCTGGTACCTACCGTTGAGGAAAAAATTATAAAAAAAAAAAAATAATGATAAAGGAAGCAGCACTGTCAGACTTAATGTCATGTCCTCTTAAAACCGAACGCAACCTATGCCCTAGCAAAAGCAAGTAGTAAAACAGGAGGCAACAGAACAAATTTCATTTTTGTTACTTGTTTCATTACTGTTACTTGCATTGTCGTACTGCAGTGCCAATGACATAACACGTTACTTTGAGGACCTTAATGTATGTTAATGTATGTATCAATGCATAAGAGCACAGCCACCGTCTCTTGGAGATATGCATACGTTTTCTAATGAAGAAGGTAATGTTAGCGTTGTATATATGTTATGTACACCTGATGGACAGTGCGGCTGTGCAACTGGACTGCGCAAGAGATCCGACTCCATAGCGCAGCTGTGCAACTGGACAGCGTGCGCAACCCGACTGGACAATGAAGGACATGGCCAGGCTTTTGAATTGTTTGGCCACCCATAGGCGGGTACTATATAACGAGGGCGAGGAGGCTGTCCATCTACGTTATGCTGTCATTCATCATTCCATGCCCTCTCGGCAGACACCATGCCCCTACACCAAATCAGTGCCAAGTCTGAAACTGAAAGACATCCAAAACTGAAATAAAAAAAAATAATTGAAACTATTCTTCTATCAGGCATGTCAAAACAGTTTTAAAAAATTATGCTCTTTTGAGTTATGGGTTTTCTTCCCTCATCAGAGTGGTCACACCCAATGCGTATAACTTGAAAAAGATGCCGTGCCCTGGCAAGAACTTCATAACATAACATAATTCATAACAACATGGCAACAAGCAAAATGTGGAATATGGACCCTATAAAATTTACACAATTTGACATTGTGAACCTAAAAAACCCTATACTTTTCTGAAAATGAATGCATGTCGGTACCCTATTATGCCTATAGTCGGCCATTCTCACAAACTTGGGAATCCTTCAACAAAAATGAAATGTTAGAGCGAAATATGTTGTTTGAATGTATGTTAATTTCATCAGTGGTTTTGTACTGAAAATTGTTACTGCAACTGATTAATGCCAAAGCGCAAAATCAACATTATAGATATTGTTGTATAATTTAAATCTGTCCCTCAGATACACAGACTGCGGTTTAGGATTATGAGAGCACACGCCTTCCGTTGAACATTGTATGTATGTATGTATGTATAAATATAA
>JAODKN010000039.1:2257113-2276423 GCA_026774425.1 Petrocephalus zakoni | reverse complement strand
CGATGACCTCACTATCCATTGAATGACTGCTGTCCACAAATTTACTATTTTACCATTGGGGGTGAAGAAATAAATAAAAAAAAAAAGAAAAAACAAACAAAACACTACATACTTAACCTGCATTCACAAAATAATTTCTGCATGATACCTTTTCTGTTTTTTAAGGGTGTATATCAATGTAAAATGCATTATAAAATGTATACATCTGTTACAAATCCTCTTCTTCAGGACATAAATGTTATGCATTTTCCTGTAGTGTAGTGGAGAATTCTGAATATGCTATATAAAACACTTACCACTCCCCATACAAGATAGAGGACTGGAGAAGATAGCTCCATTTCAGAGCTAAAGGCAAAGAAGGACAGAGGAAAAATGCAGGATTGGGTAGAAGGGAAGAGATTCTTCCCAGCCTGTCATTCCAGGACAGTCACTGAACACATTTCTGGCACATCTTGCATGAAATATATGTTCACTACACCTGGTCTCTGAGTTTGGCCAGCCGCTGAGACAGCTCATCCTGAGGAGAATCACAACACAGGTCAGAATGTAAGAAGTAACCTGCTTGGTGCACATTCAATAACAGGAGTGTCTATGGCTGGGTGACTAAGGGGGATAATTTGACTTTCCATTTCCATATTTTGTATTTTTTTTATTTTCAGTAACAGTTCCATTTGATCAATTATTTTATAATTGAGTGTGTTTATTTTGCATATTGATGGATAAATAAAATATAATAATTTTACCACATGAAAACAGCAGTAAATAATACATTTTGGATTCCCTATTTCAGACTTATTTGTGTTATCAAGTCCTTATTTTGGGAAAATAAGCAGCGTTTTATTGTGCAAAATGAATGAACTTCCATAACCGTTTAGATCAGCAGAAATGGGTTTGTGAAGGTTATCCATACGTTTCCAGTACCTGCTCTGCAGATGCAACACTGGTGCCCACTGAACCCATTTGACCTTGTGGAAGCTCCATGTTTAGATCCAACCTGTAGAGAGCCAACAACAGAGGCACATCCTTAATACCCTACAATGCCAAACACTGCTGACGACGGTGTGAAAAAAGAATATTACGTTTTATTATATAGTGAATACAAATGCACTTTGAATTTCCATCCATCAAGTAATCAACCCCACAGTGGCAGGATTTCAATGCTTTTTAATACTGTGGAATAATGAAATAACAATGAAATAATACTACTGTATGTCATCAGTTTGGCTCTCCCCTTTCTTTCATCTTTTTTTCCTTACAACAACATAAAATACCCATTACATTATATGGAGAAATGTTTTTGTTTTATATATTAAGAACATAAGAACTATACAAACGAGAGGAGGCCATTCAGTCCATCTAGCTTGCTTGGGGAGAACTTAACTAATAGCTCAGAGTTGTTAAAATCTGATCAAGCTCTGATTTAAAGGACCCCAAGGATTCAGCCTGCACTACGTTATCAGGAAGACTATTCCATACTCTGCTTCCTTAAATCTAGTTTGAAATGTTCTCCCGCTAATTTCCACCTATGTCATACCGAGAACCATATGTTGTTTTAATAAAATAATCTGGTATCTCATTATTATTATTATTATTATAAGAAAAGTATCTGATCACAACGACCTCACCAGGATTGTACCAGCCAACATTTTTGCACCTTCAACTTAAATTAATAAAATTTGAAAAATATAACACGCAAGAAAAAAAGAGCTATGATACGTCAAGATGCACAATTGTCATAGTATTAATGTTTTTAAAAATTATTATTATAAGTCATCAGAAAACTAGCATAATGGAATTTTTACCATATGACAAGCAATAACAGCAAGTACATTACAAATACACATACAGACTTCTTTATTAACTAAACCAAATCTCTTACCCAGCTTCGTCAGCCATCTCATGCATCAGTGAGTCCACTTGGTTCTTAAATACAGAGAAAGACAACTTCACATCAAATTCATAATTCACATCCATGATTTCATGGGCATTTCAATTTGCTGAAACAAGTTATACACAAAATTAATCATTAGGAAACCAAATTCCTGCTAGATGACATGTATTAAGAAATACATACACCTATACATGGAAAAATATAGTGTGCCTCCTTTTAAATATCATAAAGAATGATGAAATGCAAAAAGAACACATTTTACAAACATAAAACTGAAGACAGTTACAGGTGATTCATTTGTGATACATTTGTCAAACTGACAGCAAACCAGTGACATTATAGGAATGGACAGCCATGCCTGTGGAGTTGTGAGTGTTGTAGTGCTACTCATTGTGTCCTCCATCTGGGAGGTCTGCACGTCCAGAGTTTCAAACTGACGTTCAAACTTGTCCATAAGGGCTGATATCTGGGAAAGAGGAAGGAGACACACATGTCTCACAGGCCATTCTGCTCTATAATCCCAAGTTTGCTCACATACACGTGGGTCTCTGTCAATGGGTCTCATACATACAGTAGATACATGTACAGTAAAGAAAAAAAAAGACAATCATTACATATAGTTGGGTTGGTATTTTCAATGGACTTGCATGCCTGGTAACATTAAAAAGTGCATGCAAGTGCAAGGAATGTTGGAATAAGCACAATATGTGCAATATAATAAATACAGCAAGTTAGTCATTTCAACATCAATAAGTATACTCAGAAAAGTTGTGTGGTGCAATGCTTGCCAACCTTTTAATATGCAACATAAACAGACATGTATAATTCCTACCTTCTCCAAGTTCATGCTCTTCAGTGTAGCATCCATGCCTTTCACAACTCCAGCCATTGATTTGGTGACCTGCAAGTCACATCAGACCAAACTTGTCAAGTATATAGATTTACAGTTAAAAAAAAAGTAAAAGATTATGCAGCCAAATAACAATTTAAGCTATTTTGTGGTTCATTTTTTATTTATACGATTTGAGAGAGAGAATTTTTACTTCTTACGTAGATATGCACCTGCTTTGTGGCTCAATGTTAAATCTTATTTTAAATTAAAATAAGATTTAACAAGTAGACTATTAGTTTTGAGAACAAAAAGACTGCGAAAAGTTCCTATGACCTTGACAAAGATAGGTGGTTGGTAGGTTGATGGATTGATCAGTTTGTAAATACCCAAATGATAACACATACATACATTTTTTTAGTACAAGGTTTATTACTGTTAAAAAAAATGGCAATTTCATATGTAAAACAGTCATAGGAAATGCACCCTTCAATGTGGTCAGTCAAAAGTTTGTGAAGCAGATGTGAGAAATTTACTACCTTGTTCATTGTAACAGCAGTTTGAACCCTGGCGGCCACAGCGTCCACCCTGGCACTCATTCTCAGAAAATTCACAGACTGATTCTTCTGCCGGATGGCGTTTTCTGCATGTATCCGTGCCACTTCCATATTTCCTTTCTGAATGGCCTATATTAATGGAATTAAATTACATACATCAGTTACAATTCTTAAATGACCTAATCGTTAAGCAATTCCATGCTGTGAAACATTAATACTGCTGAGATTACTTACCTTTTTCACCTTGGCCTTTTCTGCTTTCTCCTCCTTATCACATTTCCTGGAATTTCGATCAAGTTCTTTGGCAGCGAACTTCAGATTAAAGAGATGTTCTGTGACATTAAGTTAAGTTAAAACTACAAGAAATTCATGACTTTATATGGCAGATTAGATTTAGACAAATCGGTCGTCAACATGAGTAATGGGGATTGCGGGATTGGCATTGTTGGGAACATCCAAGACATTTTTCCCCCATTATCAGCTCATCACATTAAGGCAAACTGACCCAGGATGTTGCAATACCTTTGCATCATGTAAAGAGACAAAGAACAGATTTATAACGCCCGTAATCACGCGACCGCCGCTACAGGCGAAGTTTGGTTGCGCTGAATCAGAACGCGGTCTCGAATTTAACATAACGTAACATCAGGGCCATTCAGATGCAGCCAGTTATATTGCTTTAGTTACCTTTAAAATCCTGCTACCTGTAAAGTCCCACCGACTCTATTTCATTATTTCATGGCAACTCACATCCCGAAAGTAGCTTAGGCTTCCGATTTTTAGGCACAGCCCACGACTCATGATAGCGACAGCCAAAGTAAAGCGGCAATTTAGCAAATGCGTATTGGAACAGACACAAGGACCATTTCATTCATCTGCATATTAATTTAAAAATATAACCAAACGCTCTTTACTGTTCGGAGAACCATATGTTCCTAAGAAAGTTAATCACTTCCTGAAACTCCAGCCAGTAGGTAACTAGTCCAACTAGTGGAATTACCTGACCAAAACTGCTTAAGACCAGCGTACCGCCACTGGACTCAGCTACACATACCGCCAAAGCACTACCGATTTTAGTATATATTTTTACAGACACTCTAATAAAAGTATAAAGATAATATTAAAATGTAATTCCTAGTAATCACGTTACACCTGAATGTGGGTCCTGTGTATGTATGCCAGGCCAAGTCGCGTCTTTCCCGCAATCCTGTCTTTTTGGCAGAAAAGGATACTTTCCATACTCGACATGTTTGAAGAACACCTATAAATCCAGAAACAGTTCTTGATAAAGATATATTTTAAATTATTACTAAAACCGCCGTAGGACTTAAATTTCTTCTTGAGTTGTTAAGCTCCTCTTCCTGGTATTTCTGTTTTGCCCAGATACTTCCGCCTACGCTCGTTGATGACGTCACCATCACGTGTTCCGGGGCCGTGCTTCGTTACCGTCGCCCTAACTCACAACTTAACCGTGTAAACAACATGACTTTGCTTTTATTTCACGTTTGCTTAGGGGTATTATATATACTATATCCGCGACAATGACAGCTCTCCTCCCACATAACAAAAATATGTAGTTAGATTCACTAACCTATAAATTGTGAGTGTGCCTTCCAATGGAGACACCCTGCCACACGTGCCTTAAAATACGGAATCGTCACGTATTTGACAATAAAATTGTGCTTCCCGTTTTTAAATCAATACGGTTTTGATTTTTGATTTGGTTTTGAGGTTTTGATTTGCCACCACTGGTGCGTCACTTGGTACATCGTGGTTGTGGCAAGTCCCCACTTTCGTAGGCGTCCTTTATTTTCCTGGATGAAATGCCAAGGGCGTCCCGTCCCGTCTCTACTGGATATTTTCTATTTAAGTAAAGAGCAGGACCCTCCACAAAGCTCTAATATATGATAAAAATAATATTGAATTAGAAAGTAAACTACGGAATTTACAAAAACAGGCAATTAACAAATTATATCATTTGCAGACATCATATACTGTTAATCTGAAGTGAATTTTCAACTACTGCCTGGAAATCATCATATAACAAGCAATGTGTATGTGAGCTATCTTCTCCGGTGGATTTGGAGCTGAAAACAACTGAGCCAGGCTGGTAACAAGTAAAATCACTTGCAGACATCATATTATGTCTTTCTGAAGTGTGTTTACCTCGACTCAAAGCATTTAATAAGTTAATACAAATCGAAATACTGAAGTTCTGACCGTAAGCCTCGGTAAATAAGCCCCCCCTAGAGGTGCAATAGCACTTAAATGCGCAGCATTTAAGGTGGACCGGAAAATCCGAATAAGGAGCTGCGAATAAGGAGCCAACTTCAGCCTCGTGTTCCAGTATCGAATGCTTCTAAAATAAGCACACAAACATGAAATGCCAAATGAACAGTTTCATTCAGTTTAATAAATATCAAATGTAATACCCAGGAGGAAGAGGCTTTTGATAACACTTAATTAAATTTGACCGAACTGATCCTTCGTCAATCACTATACAAATAGAAACATAGTTGGAAATCTATCTGTAATAAAATGTTTGATAAAGGTCTACGGTCACTGAGAACCTACAGCCTGTTTATATGATTATTTGCAATGACAATAACAATAAATATACTGTATAACATTTTGAACTGAGAATGTAAGCAAGACAATTATGCTGTGAATAATTTCCACCAGTAGTATTGCTAGAAAATGCTTCAAAATGAGCTGAAAGGATGTAATAATAGCAGCATATCCAAATTACAGTGCAATCCATATGAAAAATAATAAATGAAACATGAAAAATTAAGCGGAATTCTGTATTATGTACATTTTTTTTGGTCTCCAGGGGATATAAGTCTGACAAACGTTCATTATGTAAACAACCTGTCTCTTATACAATTTTATTTACAGATATTGTACATGATAAGCATTATACACAGCATAAATACATTTGGAATTGAATTCGAACAACAAATGGTATTTTTCTTGAACATGAGAAGAGAGATGCACTCTCAGAACCAAAATGGCTCAGAACCAGGTGGCCCAAAGGAAGCCTAAATGTCAACTCTAACCATGAATTTTTTTTCACCGTCCATTTAAATTGTAAAGCAAATCCATCATAGCATCGTCTCAACAGATAGTCATAATTTCATTAATGTTCATTAATTATTCAGTCATTTTGAAATCAGTCTCATAACCAAAAACTCATTGAGCTTATTCTTTCGTGGTTAATTGCCGGTCAAAGTGTTTTCCTGTTTGGACATAACGGACTGGTTACTTGGTAAAGGGCAACTTCTGGGATGCACAACACAGGCAACCGCAGCACACACACAGTCCCAGAAGTGAGGAAAGAAAAGCAGCCACTCGGGAGTGGTGCTGATATTGAAGAGCTTTCTTCAGTTTCGGGGAGGCCTCGCTCACATAGTCCAGTGTGTGTAGGACATTGTATTCAATGTGGTCCATCTGTAAGTGCTGCTGGCAAACCATGACTCCCAGGGAGAGGAAAAGAGCGTGAAGCTCGCTGATCTGCTCCTCCAGCGCCAACAGCTGCTGATGCCTCTCTTGGACAAGTACAAGATTCCTGAGGGCCTCAAGTTCCTGGATGTCAGTGCCCACTAGCTGGGGAACCTGCAGACTATCTGCAAGGCTTCGGATCTCCTCCTCATCCAGCTCTAGGCCAGCCAGCTGTGTCTGCCTTGCAATCTGTTCTTTCAGCTGTCCTGCATACTCTGTTTCCCAGGTATAGTGTTGGCTCAGAATTCGATTGTGTCGTTGGAGCAGGCTATAGAACTGGCACTGCTTAATGCGGCCTTCTGCACTACCTTTCCAGAGCATTCCAGTCCAATCCTTCTCTTTCATTTGAGATAAACTCTCTTGGATGTCCTTAACTTGGTGAGAGAACTCTCTTTTCAGTTCAGCAAGATACTGCTTCTCTCTACACACTTCCTCACCTGTAGTGCTACACAGAATCTGTTCCTGCTTGCCATGAATCTCTTCCGACAGCTCCCGTAACTTGTTTAGATCAACGTAGAGCTGCGATACCTGCCCAAAGAACTCTTCCATCCCTGAAGACAGTCCCTCTTGAAAGCCAGCATTGAAGTAGCCAGGACCTTGAAAATCAAAATCCAGTTGGGATCCTTCATCCCTGTCCTGATAGCTCCTCAGCTCATCCAGTCTGTTCTTCATTTCACCCGCCAAAGAAATATTCAGTCCTTGAAGGCTTGCATATTCCAGCCATCCAAGCCCTCCCCACTGGAAGCCGGAATGGGAGTGTTGCATGTGCGTCATAAATCACATCACAATTCAAGCAAACATTTACTCATTGGCAAGTTTGCTCACCATGTCAAGGGATTCCCCCCCCCTTTTAAAATAGACGTGCACTTTCATACTTTTTAGTGAAGGTGATTAATCGTCATTGTTGACGCACCATAGCACGCAACAACGAAATGTGTCCTCTGCTTTTAACCCATGTGACAACATGACACAGCAGGGGGCAGCTACGTGAGCACCAGGGGAGCAGTGCTTGGGGACGGTACCTTGCTCAGGGTACCTCAGCGGTATTTCGGGTCGGGGACTTGAAGCGGCAATCTTTCGAATACATGGTTGCAGCCCTAACCACTACACCACCTACCTGCTCCTTTATAATTTTTTTAAATATTCAATGTTTTTATTATTTTCTGGTTCTAAGTAATGGTATCCTATTCAGTGTGGGTGCAAGTCATGGAACAACCCAAGATGGGGCACCAACCCATCACAGGGTGCACACAAACCTCTGAACAATTTGGCCACTCCAATTAACCATAGCATGTTTTTGGACTGTGAGAGGAAACTGGGATAGCCTGGAAAACCCCACAACACAGGGAGAAACTCCAGACACATGGAACCCTGTCAGGGACTCGGACCCTGCACCCAGAGGGATGAGGCAACGGGGCTAACCACTAACAGAAGAACAAATCTTTACTCTTACTAAACTGTTCTTGTTGGGAACTGTAAACTTCATGGGCAGGACATGACTTGATGTATCATAGTAGATTAGGATGGTAGAGCTTTCCGACAAAATGTGGTGGAAAACGAAGTACCGAGAAGAAGATTGCAACAGACCTAGTGTTATACTGAGCAACATACTATTCACTAGTGAATATGAATTAAATTCATTCTTTTACACAACTGCTATAAATATGGATGCAGGTTTTGAAAAGTATATTACCAGTCAAAAGTTTGGACATGCCCATCTGCCTACAAAGGAGAGTATTCGTGTTGCATCACATGACCTGGCCACATGACCAAAATACAGTAGAAATGATTTTGGAGGAGTTTGGCCAGAGAGTGAAGGAAATGCAGTGAATGGTTGCTCAGCATATATGGAAGTCCTTCAGAACACCTGGAAAAAGCATGCTTTGAGGACACCTCATGAAACTGCTGTAGAGGTGAAAGTAGGGTAGGTCAGTACCTGGAACAATAAGGGTTAAGGGCCTTGCTCAAGGGCCCAATAGCAGGATCAATCTGCAGACCCAGGTTTTTGAACCGGCAACCATCTGAGTCCCAACCCACAGGGCTGTCCCACCCCTCCCATCAATTAGTATTTTTTGTTTAAATACTTTTTTGGTCCTTGTACAATTCCATACATGTTATTTTATAGTGTTGATGTTTTTATAATTATTCAAAAATGTGGGGAATAGTACAAATAAACCTATGGGTAGGTGTGACCAAACTCTTGACTAATATTGTATATTCAAACTCTTAAAACAATTGCAATAATTGAAAACAAAGCCAGTCATATATGAGATAAAATATTTGCATTAACACCAAATCAGACTGGGTACACAACACAGGGGCAGGCAGGGAGATACCAGTGACAAAGGTAAAGGCAAATACTCCTTGAGGGGTGAGGTTTATTTAGGAAGTAAAGGAAAACACACAAAAGGCCCGTGGTGACGAAAGGACAAGCGTTTGTACCTTTCGTCAATTTTTATGAGAAATTTTATAGTCTCGTAAATTCCGCTGTCTGTATTATCGTCTCATCTAACAAAAATGACACTGTGTGTCATAGTTTCACCCTGTAAGTGTGAAGGGGCAGGAGGGGGTAGTAAGAGAGAATCAACATCTCTACATCCAAGAATGGAGAGTCTGAGTTTGACAACCTTCCTAGTGAGTTATTAACAGGGGTGTAGGACAGATTTTTGAAGTGGGGGTGACCAAACAGAAAGAGAAAGGTCTCAGCTTTTATGCTAATCCAGCCATGTTCAAGGTATCTGTGTAATTGCGGGGGGGGGCTGTCCTTAAAGAGAAAAATCTGGTCCAACTTACTAGGCGTTCCACCACTGCAATCCTCACAAGAAGTGATTTGGGTGAGATTGACGGGCAACTGATCCCCCCCCAATGAAACAAAACTTCTAGACCAGTCATTTTATGATGCATCCCTTTTTTTTTTTTTACACAATCGCTTATCCAATGAACTTTAGTCTCCAACCATAGATGACAAGGCAGGGGACACCCTGGAAGGGATGCCAATGTGGTGAATTTTCCTTCTACAGACACAAAACAAGGAGCTTGGTGTACTATGTTTTAGATAATTTTATTAATTAAACCTGATTTTTGAGGTTATTTTTAACTGGCCCGTACAAAGTGATGATTGCATACATGGCAAGATTTATTTGGGATATTACTCAACCAGTACCTTATAGAAGACCATAAAAATAAGAACTGGCTCAACTTGATCACAACATCACAGATTGTCGACAAGAGGTGCATTCCTTTAAATCTTCAATGCACACTGCATGTAAACTTTCAATACATTCCTAAATAACTGGCATTACCTAGCTACGGCAACCTATCTTGCTTAATAAGCTTATTTTATTGCACACATAGGTAACTAATAAGGTGTGTTTCTAGGTCATAGATCAAGCTCACCCAGAAGAGTCAACAAAAAGGTTTATAAATCAACACCGATGCATGAGACTTTCATGCTGAAAAACCACAAAGCAGCAGGTGTAAGTCATATAGGTTCACTGAAACTAAGCAAACCCAGGAAAAACCTGACCAAACATGAATTTGCTGAGGGGAACATGATCACTAAACAAAAATATATTTACCAATTTCAACTTTTAACCATATTTCTCAATTTATTGCCTTGGAGCACATCTTGTGGCACTTCCAATACTGTGAAATTTGAAAATGACATTGTTAGAATTTAAAATAATGTACATAGATAATGTATAATAAATAAAGACAGCTCACTATTAGTTTATTTTAATATAATTTATTAGTCTACCAGTAAATATGGAAACAAGCTACAAAGTTCATCACTATATTATTAGAATCTATCAAAATGAAAACCTTTACAAAAATGTACATTTCCCCTGCACCATGTCTTAACTTACATAAAAAGTGAATTAAAATGAACTAAAAAGCACAGCTCCTGTTGCATAACTATTACATTTGGTCTGCCATAATGACACCTGAACAAAATTCCCTGAACTCTTGTTTTCTAACAAAGCATCCTGAGAGATGGGCAATGAGGTGGGGGGGGGCAGTTTGGCAAACTAGTGTTTTTCTGGGACAAACTCTCTTTTATAGGTCACTATTAAAATAGATAGATAAACAAAAACACAGACAGAGGGAAAATGAACCAGATACAGGAACAGTACTTGTATGACAAAACTACATACAAAGAGGCTTTATTGCTTGCAGAAAACCAGCCTGTAATACACTGAGTGTCACTCATTTCTGCTGTTACATTTTACTTAAGCAACTGGCCTAGCAGACAAAATTGCCTCCAAAAAAGAGGAGACTGTGGGTGATAAGCACCCAGATCTGGATATCCAGCATGTGAGGATATTAGACGTGGAATGTTTAGCAGGCTGTCCACACATCTGATGTACCCAACTTAGTCTAGGTACTCTGAGATTCCACTAAGTAAATGATACAAGGGTACACAAAGTGTGCCCAGAAGCAATCCATTTCATCCCACATCTACCATTTGAGCTACACAGTTAGTGCCATCATGCTTTGTTATATTTTACATTCATAGAGGCTTGCTCCTCAGACCCACAAATATACCAAGTCTGACATGGTTGAAATGATCCGGAAGATCTGCTTAGTGTCGGGCCAACATCTCTATGCATCAGGATAACAGCTGATGAACAGCGCTTGCTACGTATAAAACCCCATGTTTATTACCAGTCCAAAATCTGACGATTTATCACTGACCGAAAAGCTACACATAGTTTTGAAAAGCAAACTCAGTGGACATCAGACAGTATCTAAAGTTACAGTTTAGTTTTTTGAAAAATCTGAATAAATAAGGTAAAAGCCTTAAAACATGATGTATGGCTTATTCGTGACATTCAAACCATCTGTATGATACTACATATCGAATGTAATACTAATTTAGAAAAACACCAACAGACTGCAAGAAAGCTAGTGTAAGTAATGGCATCAATGCATACTTTTATAAAATATTTAGGGACTCATTTTATGAACATGTTACCTTCGAACTCATCAGACTCAAAACCTGAGTGCCACCTAGATATAATATTTTATTTTCATTTTAGTCAAATAAATAGTTTGATTAAAGTACTAAAGGACATGGGAGGGAGATAAAAAAAAATGACCTAGGAACGAGTAAAATGGCTTAGTTCAACTTGATGTTTTGAACAAACCAAGGTAGGAACGCGCACACACACGCACACACTAATCTAATAATGCTGCAGTACAAAAAACATTTTTAAGATGACTACTTGCTACTGAATCAACACAATGGACTTCCAACACACCAGTGCAAAATGTTCTTCAGCATGTAGTCTCCAAGTACCCCATTACTCCCATCCCTCTAACAGATGCCCCCCCCTTGTTAATTAGTAAAGCACTCTTAAACTAATGCTTAATAAATGATTAGTATGCAGGCCTGCTTTGCATTTATGCATCCCAGCCCTGAACACATTCTATAATAGTCCATACTATACCAGCAAAGCTACAGTCTTATTGCATTTGCAGCCTTCTATTAACCTCAGTTCTCACTCTTGTCGGTTTCAACCTCACTTCAGCAACACCTTAGCATAAATATACTATGGTAAACTCACAATACCACAATATAGGTCCTTTTTTGTCCACATGTTCTCATGTTTACTACTTGAGAATGAATATACTAGACAAGACATTCAATACACATCTTTCAGGTAAAAAACTAAGTTTGTACTTTGAACCGTTAAATTTACAGATTTGCACTTTGTATGGTCACATTTCTCAGAAAAACCAAAAAACATCCTTACATGAAACTGGATACATACTCACTTTTACACAACTAAGATCGAAAAACACTGTCAAAAATCATCAGGACAACAATGATAATCAGGATAAAGAACGATTAATGATAAACAGTGCTAGTCGCGTCCTCCAGAAAACCTTGCCGGGCGAGCAGCCATATTTCTAACTACATTGGGCCTTATTACGTAACCATTGTCTTTTTTGATGGCTATGGGATGGCAAGCAACTCAAACTCCAGGTACTTCTGTATTGTTGGCATATCAGAAGTGTTAAGAGAAAGATCTCTGAGCACTTCAACATTGTTTGAGAGAGAGAGAGAGAGAGAGAGAGACCAGATGAAGATGGACAAGGTGGAACACAGAAATGACAGGTGCCTAATTTGGAGAACGCCATTCTTGCTCCTTTATTTAAAAAAAAAAAAAAAAAAAAAACAATTGTATTAAAAATGACACACAAATATTAATGAACTATCACACAGCAAGTCAGATGCTTAGGGAATATGCATCATATTAAGGAAAGTTCATCTCCCATCAAAAACGTCAGATAAAAATATTGGCCCAAGCTTTATGTCCGTTGACTTAATGAGCAGTGATACTGGTAAGTTCTTATACAGGAAAAATATCAGATTGTCCATCCCACAAATCACAGCAAGAGTAACAATAAAGGTTATACCACTGATCAATGTGAAAAGATTCAAAAACCTCTTATCAGACCTTACTGAGAGACCTTACTGAGAGACCTTAGTAGAACAAGATTTGTGACACTGGATGTGAATCAGAAAGCACCGTGTTTTTGAGGGCAAAAAGGGTGGGGGGGGGGTCCCTGGTTCACAAGACATGGCATCGTCATTGAATGAAGCTGGAAGGACCGACAATTCTAGTTTTGATGCTGGCTGGCCCCTCACGTTGCAGAGGGAATGCAGCAGTTACAGAGCTCTTCTTCATACTTAATGCTAGGGACCCAATTCAAAGTGCAGATCAGATGCAAGAAAACCCTAGTCCCATTCATTCTGGAGAGTGGCATCATCCAAAAGTCTGTAGTTACAGGCGCCCCTATTTGTTAAATGAGAAGATAATGAAGATGACACTGCAGAGTCCAGTACAGGGCGTCTTCCCTGTATTTCAGCTGCCAAATGTAATTGATAACATTGTGCAAACATTTTCATCATTATTATTTTCACGGTAGGAACTGATTGCAAAATGTATAATACAATAGCTTAAAAAATAAATCTTTTCTATAGTAAAAAGTGTCCATTCAGCATGTGACGAGAAAAGCAGGTGCGTATATTCCTTTAGTCCTGTGACATCGCATGCTTAAGAACAGTCACGGGTTTAATGCCAGTGTCAAAGAGCGTATGAGCAGATCGCGATTTAGAGCTAATATTCCTACGCAAACATTTCCATGCTTGCCTGGGGACTTGTCAAGTGTTTAAACAACGGCAAATGAATGTAAAATACATGTGGCACACAACTGTGAGGAAAGACTTTGTTCAGTTGCACAAAAGAGGACGAAAAGAAAAAACCTTTTTACTCTCGTTTGCAAACTTAAATATCAGTAAATGGCTTAAGGTAAAATTGGAAAAAAGCACCGAAAACTGGGCGATAAAATAAAAATGACACTTGCATTCGCCAAGAACAGAAAGCAAACTACTGTAACAGTGACCATAGAAATTTTAGCATTGGTAACAGCAACAGATTCATAAATATGACAGACAAGCAGGGGAAGTACGAGACCAGCAAAGGGAGCAGGAAAGAGGCTACATGCTCCAGCAAGAAGAAAGACCGACTACAACTGTTGTGCCACAAACCGGGGGGCAGGGCTTGGAGCGACCATTGCTTTTTGGTATCCCTGACCCTAGCTTGATGAAGCTGGGGAGTTGCACTGAGGGGAGAATGAGAAAGTCATCATCTTAAGGCCCAGGAGTGCAGTAAGGCGGATTTTTGGGAGACTTAGGGTTTGTACTGTGATGAGGAATTCTGAGGAGCCGGAGCGCTTCATTGGCAAGAATTTGAGAGCACCACTGCCAGTTGGAAGTCGTAAACAGTCTCCTGCATACACACGAGCGCACACAAACACATAAAGAATTTGGAACAAAAAAAATCCCTGAAGTATAAAATGTAGTCATTTTCAAGGTAAAGTGTCTTATCACAACGAACGGGTGGGAACATGGCCGGATAAAACATATGAGTCGACAGGAAAGTTAGTGGTTCCAGCCCATCAGATGGCTGACTCGGGCCTTCTCGGTCATGCGACGGATCCTGCCCGAGCGAGACATGCCTAAGTTCAGTGGGTCTTCATTGGCTGCCAGGTTGTCATCCTCAGAGTCGTCATTGTATAGGACTGTCCGGCGGCCCTGATTTCGGGTGTTGACCCGTGCAGACTTCCTCTGGCCTGTCCGCTGGTTGCCTTGCGGCTTCCTCTGCACTACATTCTGGTCTGGACAATTTTCTTCTTCTGGTTCCTCCTCCTCTTCTGGTTCTTCCTCCTCATCTGGCTCTTCCTCTACAGAGTCGTCATCCTCTTCCGGCGGCTCCTCTTCCTTCTCCAGCCTTGCTCGTTTGGTCACCACCTTTGCAATTTCATTGGATGTCCTCTTCTTGTTGCCGTTGGCCGCTGCCTTGCCCCTCGCCTTGCCCCGCGGCCGCAACTGTGGAGCTTTGCTATAGTCATGGTCTCCCCCATCCACAAAATCAGCAACTTCAGACTCAGAACTGCTTCCACTGTCAGAAGAGGAGGAAGAGGATGAGGAGGATGAGGAGGAAGAAGAAGACGAAGAGGAAGACGACGACGACGATGTGGAACTGCTGGATGTTCCCCCCGCTTCTTCCTCTGATCGTAGGCCGAGCCGTTTTCGTGTGGCAGAGCTCAGGCTCCGCCCAGCACCATTGGTCAGAGGTCCGTTACTTGATGGTTCTACGTGCGTTACACAGAAACAACCAACACAGACCCAAAAAGGAAAAAAAATTAAGTATCTTCAGAGTAAAGTCAAGAGTACATGGTATGACTGGGCAGAACATTTTAGATACATTCTATATCAGTAACCAAGTTGTGAGTAAACTCTTTAGAACAGTAACTGTACAAAACTGTACAACTGACTGGTTGTCTACATTAATCTCCTGAAGGAAGTTATATTAAATATTTATGGCCTATAGCAGAATGCCTCTTTGGTACCTGAGGTTTTAACGGGTGTGGCTCTGCTCCGTGTCACTCTGTCGACTACAGGACCACTTTGCTGACTCCCCAACCTCGAGCTGGATGTTGGCTGGTGGTCCTCATCATTTTCATCTACCACAGAGACCGAACTTGCATCTGACGCTGAAAAGGTAAAAAAAAAAAAAAAAAAGAATTATCACTGCAACCCCTAGACTGTAGCCTATTATGGGTGCTACGAAATTAGAACTTTAATTAATGCTTTTCATGCATAGTCATGTGCCACATAATGATGTTTTGATCAGCGACGAACCACCGGTATTTTAGTGGTTCCATAAGATTATAATGATACTGAACACGTCTTATTGCCTAGTGATGTTGCTGCACAATGCATCACTCGTTTTTGGTGTAAACAAACCTACTGTGCTGCCAGTCGTATGAAAGTATAAAACAATTATATTAAGCATTATGTACTGTATAATAATAATAATAATAATAATAATAATAATAATAATGTTGGTTTATACTGGTTTATGAGTTTAGTGTATTGTACTTTTTATCATTATTGTAGAGTGTACTTCTTTTTACTAATAAATAGGTTTACTGTAGCCTGGGTGTGTAGTAGGCTATACCAGCTAGCATTGTGTAACAGTGTAATGGTGTTTGCATAACAAAGTCACTTAAGAGTACATATTTCAAAATGTATCCCCGTTGTATTACAATGCATGCCTGTACACCGTTTATTCTGTTTCCTACCTTGAGATGATTTTCTGGAAGAACTCTTTGCCAAAGGACCGGAAGATTTTGCACCAGATTTTGTATGCGTCTTTCCTGACTTTTGCTTCCCTTTTGGACTGGACAAAACAAAGTTTCAAAATACCAAAAATGACGACAACAAACTGAATATCCCTGTATGCTGATTAGTGAGAATATTCAAGATCAGTTATACCACATTTTATTCTTTCTATAGGTGCTTTTATACTGCTGGATTTTTTTTCTGGAACCAGAACCTTTTTCTGGACTTGTGTCATGTTCACACCATAGGAACTCAGCCCAGTTGTAGCTCCTAGGAGGTATTTCCAGAACCCTTTTTAGTACCTACTCGAAACTAGGTACCTTTTGTTTGAACACTAATGACTAGTGAGTCGCTTACAGCGACAGCTTGCTGATTGGTTAGCGCTTACAGCGACAGCTTGCTGACTGGTTGACCACAAGCACCAGTGCTAACATGGAAGTTATGTGGAAATGCAAAAAAATAGATGTAGCAGAGCAAAGATCGAGCAAATGGAATTATTCTTGCACCCCAATTACATTTAATGCAATTAATTGTTTGCTTGGGTCTACATATTTATGCATCAGAAAATTTGACTGATAACATTTTTTCCTCAATATTGCCAATGCTGCTGGCAAAACTTACCATGCTTATAAGAGAAATATTAGAGGTAAACGTAAATTTTTTTATATTTTTATTATGTGGAAAATTTAACTGGCCAGATTTAATAAAAAATATTTACGTCATGGGTTACATAAGTAAAATATAAATAAAAGTCTATTTCTAGTTTTGATCCTGATTGATCTCCCCATTAACTAACAAATAACTAACAAAACTTAACTAACTGTAGTGGTGTGGCAGTGTAGTTTTGTATCAAGCAAAAAGTGGTTATTTAGCATCAGGGTCCCTGTTCTACGATATGAAACTGACACACGAAAGCAGGCAGAAGCTACAAAAGTTCCAGGTGGAGACGGCCCAGGGACTAGTAAACTGGGACCAGGTTCAAGAACTCTGGTGGGAAAGCACCTTAGTACACTCAGAGGTTCCTGGGTTCAAACCTGCTAGTGATACAGGTATGAGTGCTACATTGCACCTTAAATCACACACGAAAAAGATATTTTAGAGTGATTCTGGACAAAGAGCAATGGCTAGAATGGACAGATTATGTGAATAAATTCTACAGCAGGGGTACCTGGAAGGTCGGCTGCCAGGCGGAGAACTGCTGTTGCTGCGCAGACGTTTGCGATAACTCAGCCTCTGCCGACTGCGCCTCTGGGCCTGCACAGCCGACTTGTAGTCAGAGATAATGGGGATGATCTGGGCCTCAAAGAATACCGACAGTCTCAGAGTCATGCTGTATATCTGGAAAGAAAAGAACAACATAGCATATACGATTGCCACACAGTGCCAGTGACACTAACTTGTAAAACATTTCGGCACAATTTAAGTTATTTGCCTCACAATTGGAATAACCTAAGACTATCTGTATTATGCATCAATTGAGAAAAGAGAGGAATTTTAGAGGGGGAGGGATTTCAAAAGTACACCAGCGAGGGAACACATGAACAGATCGGGCAAAAACGTGACATATATATAAATTTCTAACCCGTGACTTCTTGTTGGGTGTGTAAGCCTTTGAGTTGCTGAAGATGAGCCGGACGTCTTTGCAAAACTCCATTGGGTTCTCATAATTTCCAACAGCCAATGTCTCTGTTATGGTGCCCAGGTCCATTGGTGTGTCGATGATGTCTCGGTAATCCTAGCAGAGATCACAGAGATGACTACATGACTAAGGAATACAGGGTACAGTATATATTTTTTTACATAATCATACTGGGGGGTCTTGATGGGACAGTTTCCACCAAAGAAAATAGCTGCTCATTAAAAGTATGCACAAGGCACTCCAGACATACATGCTTCCAAAGTAAAACAAAAGAAAGCCAATGCAAGCTACCGGGTAAACGAAGAGGTCGACGGGCTGACGGAACGGTTCTGATTCGGGGCTCTCCAGCATTTGGCGAAGCAGATCACGACACTGCCCAAGCCATGCCTGCACGTCCAGCTCCACTCCTCGTTTCTTGGATGAGGGCTGCTCCTGAACAGAAGTAACACAGAATGAAGTATGAAACTTAGTTACCTTTGGCTGTCCAATAACATTTCAGTCAGTCATTCTAACCATTTTTGTTAAACAACCTTGTTTTATAAGTGTTTGATAAATTTTTATCTTTTCAAGGCACTTAGTGTATTCAAACTGCATTAATTTACCCCATGCAAAATTCTTCAAATGGTGTAAATATATATAGATATACAAGGATTTAAATCTGTTCAATCAGGATTCTGAACCAAATACGCTGACAAATTCTGAAACCTTCAGAGCTGATCTACTGGTCCTCTGTCCAGTTGAGGTGCCTGGAGTGTCTGAATCCACTTCTAACTCTGCATCCTGCTAAAAAAAAAAAAAAAACACCTGTTTAGAATATTTAGACGCTTAAAACATCTAATTGCTACAATGGTTAGTCAGGAAATGGAGGGAAATAAGGCATTCTATTCTCCTAAACTTAGAAAAGACAATATGGGAATTGAACTAGATGTCAAATGAAGTTTTCAACAATGACACAGTGTTTGGCACATTTTAATACCAAACTACACATAATTGCACAACATATACTGCACAGCAAATACTACACCTCACTTACAATTGCTTTAATAAATTGATGAACTACCATGACACTGATCAATAAACAATACCTAGCAGCCTATTGTGATTTGTAACATCAGGGTATCTGCAAATTCAATGACTTTTAAGACCTTCTCAAGACCTCTATGAAGAAAAATTAAGACCAACACGGTGGCAAAAAA
>JAODKN010000039.1:2207664-2218984 GCA_026774425.1 Petrocephalus zakoni | reverse complement strand
TTTTTCCACACCCCCCCCCCGCCCCCCCCCCCCAACGCCTTTTTTTTCCACAAACAAAACTGGCTGCGGGGGGGGCTGGGCGGGGGGTGGGCCCATCCCGGGGGTGGGGGGGGGGGGGGGGGGGGCGCCAGCAAAACAATCCACTCACTCACACACAGTCTGCAAAAGTAGAATACTCTGTAGAGAGAAACACAGGCTATGACACACTTACTAGAATACCAACCGGTAATCTTTTCCTACGCTGAACAAGCTAGTCACAGAGAGTGACACACAAAGTCACAAAATGTTACTTAAAAATAAGGGTTTGTTTTGCAGACACTTGACATTACTGCAAGTCCTCCATGTTTAGCTTTGAATTGTGCTAGAAACCAGTACTGATATTTAGAAAACTGATAAAAATATTCCTCTGTTAATAAGTCATGGAGGTTCGGGGGACCACATGAAACCCCTGGAGGAAAAGGGTGTTACTACTCCGACTTTGATCCCTCCTTCTCTGCCTCGTCTGGGGTGTCCTCCACCTAGGGGATGATCGAGATTCATTTTACTTAAGAATTAAGGAGGAAAAATCCCACCAGAACAAAGTATGATTCCTTTTTTGGTAAATACATTACTTACTGCACAAACAATTCCACAAGTATGACAATGTCAATCTATTTAATCCATCTTAAGTCTAATCACTCCAGTTAAACCAGAAAGAGTACTTTACAAATATGAAGGAATGACTAAATAATCAAGAATCATGTCACAAAAATGCATTAAGAGAATAAACATGCCAATTATCTTCTATTATAAACCTGAAGTTACATTCTAAACTTTTTATAATGATTAAACATAGAGAGAGTATCCTGCTGTAAAGTACTGTCTCTATATGATACGTTAGAAAACTTCTATCCTACTGGAAAGCTGTTAACATTGTACGTTCATGTAGGCTATGGTGCAGCCTTTGGTTGACAGGTACAATGCATAGTTTGATTTTCTCAATCTGGTCTCCAGTATGTTTAATAAACCCTCAACTAAGGCCATTTCATAGGCTTAGCCCTGCAGAGAGCTACCTCCTGCCATCTTGGAAGCAAGTCAACTGGGTTTTCATCTCCACCACCTGTTCCTCATCTCTACCAATAATGTACAAATTAGTCTAGTCTTTTTGCACCCAAAACTTTAAACACCTACAAACATCCTAAAATTTCCCATTCCCATCCCAATTATTCTCGATTTCCATCCAAACACTAACTCTATTCCCCTACAGTCCCCACTGCCCCAGAAATGTCGTGCATTAAACCATTTACTTCCAGGGTTCACAGTACTTTTATGTCACAGCCCCCACCACACACTCACATACGGGCAGTGGATAGTTTTTGCAGCTGTGTTGCACAGAGGTGTGTTTTGAATGAGACAGAATTCTAATGAATCATTAGATTAATAATAACATCTTTCTAACAGCAATGTTGAATATGTTGAGTCAGGTCAGAATTATTGGTGCCCTGCGTGGAAATCACCAAAGGCAGCAGAAACCAAAGTATACTGACAATATTTCAGGCACCGAGACAGTATTTAAGAGATACACATTTAGGGGTAAATTCCATGATGAACTGTACAAGATCCCACTTTCACAACTCCCTTCGGATCACAAACTTCTCAGCTATAAATTTTAAGGATAGAGGCATTCTGATTTTAGCTAAAATATTTGGGTATCAAGTAGATTTCAGGGATCCTAATAATTCTTGGTCTATTGAGTCAAAATGAAAAATCCACCACCATATTTGACAGCAAGCAGATGCCCTACCCTGCATGCACCCCTCTTTTGATGGCAAACATGCCAAATGCATACATACCCAGAGGGAACTATTCTGATCGCATGTGACCAAAGTGCAAGGCTCTAGTTAACATGCTTAATTTTTTTGATTGCTTTCAGCGAAGGGTCAACTGATTTTCGCTCATCATTTCCGTTATTATGCCTAGTATATATAAGTAATATGTACTTTTCCCCACCAATGACCTGCCTTATGCAAGTCAAGCACTGTGCGACTCTTAGCTGAAAGTGCTCTGGCGTTAATCGTGCTGACAGAAAGAGATTTGGCATATTCTGTAAATTTAACGTTATACCCTAATGAATGTTTAAGACTGAAAGTAACTCAGTAATTTACATCTGAGAATAATTTACATTATAAAACATAAAATGAGTTTTCCCATGTTCAGCAATAAAATATAGACCAATATTTTATGTACCTTTTTACCTGTTTTTTTAATATTGAGCTCAGGTTTTAATAATTCTGGACCTGAAGTGTAGGAATGTGGAGCAACCAAGTTGTCTGAGCCTCCAAACTTATCTTGGTAAAGTCACATAACTTAAACACTTGCTGGATAAATGCATTCTTTAGGTAATGATGGTAAAGTTAGATGTGCTGTGCCGCACGGACCTTATTAGCTTTCGCTTCTCCATTTTCAGAGTGGTTTTCCTCGTTTGCCTCCTTTTCCGCCTTCCCTCTCTTTCCCTTGGACTTTTTGTCTTCCTTCTTATCATTGACCGCCTTCTCCTTCTATGGGGGACAAAATATTTGCTATTCATATCATGGCAAACTATACGTTTAAGTCAAAGATCTGGTCTCGAAAATGACTCGAGTCATTTTCACTGAACATACCATGGAACAAGGAGTCAATGTTACACAGAAACAAAGCTCAAGGGGACACACGAGAAGTACACTAAAGAGTCAGCAGAACAACCCTGCTAACATGGATACTAGGATATTAATGGGTTTATCATGAATAGCCTTATATGTATCCAATTAGTTTTAAATTACTCATGAAAGCAACACACACACTGCTGCTCATGCCGGAGACTGCTACATATAACACAGAACACTTTTTAGTTACATAAGTATAGAAAACACTTTATCCTATAAGTGTTATGTAAACGGATCAATGAAATTAGGTAGCAACAGGCCGACCAAGCCTGGTAAGAACAAAATATGGTGACTTAATATTTATCTAAGGATTTTTGTCAGATTTGTATTCACATACTGGTTGAATGTGCAAGCAAAAACAATCAGTTTAACTTTTAATCTCTGTCATAGCAATATTTTATATTTTGACAAATTATAATATATAATTATCTATTGTATTGCAACATGCGAATATAAATCACTTACATTAAACAAAAAAATCTACTGTGACCACAAACCAAAAATTAAATCATATATGCTGGTCCTACCTGTCTGTATACAGGAAATACAAATTTTACCATTATTAATGCAAAAGCAGGAGGAGACATATCCTGCCGAGTTTTATTTGTATAATTCACTTCTTATGTAGCTGACAAAACATCTACTCGAAGCAACAAAGTTTTCGATTTGAAACCACAGTTCATAGCGAGGTACTAAAAGCCACCGTAAAATCAAAATCATTACTTAATATTCAATAACATTATCATTGCATATAGGTGGGTTGTGCATTTTCTGAAAGTTTACCTTCACTGGCTTTTTTGGTTTTGGTTCTGGCTTTGGGGGTGCTGGTTTCTGGCGACAAAAGAAAACTCATTAATAGTCCGAAAAGAAACCCAAGAACCACATAAGAAAAAATTCCTGCAAAATTTCCATAAAGGGCTATTGCAAACTACCCCAAGCTATGTTGAGAACCAAACAGTGACAAACACACTTACCGCTGATAACCTCGCAGATCTCCTCTGAGGCTTTAAAAAAAAAAAGGAAAAAAAATTCATATACATGAACCACTCAAAAGCAAACGGTGAATATCACTGCTGCCTTCAAACAAACACATCAGACTATAATGGTCCTATCATACACCCAGCAGAAAGTGGCGCCAGGTGCGACACAGATGTCTTTGCTAGCATGAGCTCAACACACTTGTTATATGTTTTAAAGAAATGCACCATAATATGAAATTGACTAATTATTTTATCAATTGTGCCAATACACATAGGTATTTAAAGAAACCAGTCAGGTTGATGCTATCTGTTAAGATCCAGTAGACAAAGTGAACACAGATCAAACACGGATGGACTTTCCAGCCATATCAATGTAAACTAAACAAAACTCCTGTTAAACATTAGTGCATTCACCCATATATTCTTCATTCGCTCAGCAAAATGGAGTATCTGAAGGGACAGAGGATTGGGAGAGGGTGGAGGCAAAGTGTCCTCTGCGCAAGGACCATGTGTGCGTCTCTTGGCAAAGAAGAATGCCGCTGTAAACTATGCCTATCCAGCCAGACTATAACAGACATCTGGAATTCCCTGGCAGGTGAGTTGAAGTCTACTCCCTGTTGTCCCTATGCACTCCCAGCTGTGGTTGCTATGGAAGTCACTCCTGCACTACATATCTCTGTTAGTGTGTCAGTCCTGCAACCGGACTCAACTGGAGGCATTTCCCAATCTGCCGCGAGTTCAGCCACACACGTTACATCTAGCCTAGGCCAACATGCCAGTGAATTCATCATATCCCACCCAGCTTTAACAGCAGCTTTGGGCAAACTCTGGGTACCCTAGGGTTCTGGGTGCGATCAATTGCATGCACATGCAACTACGATGTCACATCAGAGAATGCTCTGATATGTGAAGCCCATTACAGCAACATTCCTCCTGTGATGTAATGAGTAAGGTTACACATATATTGACAAATTATCCTGAATCAAGCCACGACTCCTTTATAATGGCCTACTGTCATTCCCACACTCTTCAGGGGGATTCCCTCCTGGAGAGCTGCCTGTTAGGGCACACTGGCTATCCATTAAAGACATGGCTGGTTACACCTTATGTAGCAGCCAATAATGTAATAATTCATTTTTCCAATTCTTAATGTAATAAAAGTCGAGTGTAATAAATGGCCAATAACGTAATAATTTGTTATTGGTTCAGAAAATGTATTACATTATTGGCAAAAAGTTATTTACATTATCAACTTATTACATTAGTAAGAATAGAAACTGTTAATGGCATGTTATTACATCATTGCCTCTTGCACTATATATGCTTACAACAGCGTACAAAAAACATAAAAAACATGCTGTAATAGCAAGAACGTTTGGATTGCTGAAAATGTGTCTCAGATGTTTAGATAAGTCAGGTGGAACATTACAATACAGCCCTCAGAAGGTTGCGGCATTCTTTGCAGCAATTTGTGTTTCGCGTTACATTGCCATGCGTTATGGAAGGGCCATAAATGGACATAAATAAGGACACATTACAGAACTTTAGAAGGTGTGATGCTGAACTGCATGTGCCGATACCAATGAAACCAAAGATGCCAGTAACAACCCGGGGAACGAGAAATCCGCTGGCAGAAGAGTTGCGTCATCTGTAGCCAGGTAAGCAACCTGAATATTTTGATTGAAAAAGAAAATGCTATATTTGGATTTATTTGGACATTTTAAAAATCACGCTGCATTTTACAAATGTTTTCCAAATGCAGGGATTCACTATGATTTTTTTTTTTTTACATCTTAATATGATGAAAACTTTTATGTAATCACCTTTACGATTAAAGTAATCAGATTTCTATTAAAACCCTACTGATTTTATCTGTTACTCTGTGACGGAGCAAAATAATTTTAAAAGACAACCAAAGCTGTAACCAAAAAAAAACAACATTTACAAAAAAAACCAAATTGCACCAAGTTCCTGAACATCATCTTAAAGCGGTGGTATTCGTCCTCCTTGTGTTCGCAGACGGGAAGCACCGCGACGGGGCTGGCCACGGGATGGTCCGGGAGCATCTGTGGGCAATGTGCTCATATTGGATCGGGTGGACGGAGGAGAACAGGCACTCAGAGAAGGTGGGGTTGCAGCAACGAAGTGCTCAGCTGCTTCAGCAAGCCGTCCCAGATTGTCTGCAATTCGTCCGAGAGGCCGCAGCAACATCTCAATGCGGCTCAGGCGGGTGTTCACACGCCGAACACTCCGCATGATTCCACCCAATTCCCTCTCCAGCATGTTGAACCCAGCCTGCTGGAGTTCCAGGAATGGGTGGTCCTCCTGCCGGATGATCCCGCGACGTGATCTTGGTTGGCTCGTCTCTCCTCTCGACCTCTTTGACGGTTGTTCCACCATCACTTCTTCCTCCACAACTGGTTCCTGCTCCTGCTTAATGGGTCCGGCCTCAGGATCTTCAGCCAACGGAGCTGCATGACATTTATGGTTCATTTATTGTATGTCTTTGTTGTAGGCGTTTAATGTAAAATGAATGATTTTCGCAAGATGCCTGCATGGTTTGTATATACTGACTTATTGTCATTATTGCATTACCTTGGAATCCCACCTCTACCCCCCCAAATCCCTCAATGTTCTCAGCGCTGAGGGTAAAGGCAGTGATGTCCTCTGCTGATGTCACATCCTCAGTTTTTGTAGGTGGCCCTCTGCCCGTTTCCAGTAGCTGTTTTCTGTGAGCGGCCAGCTTTTGTTTTCCCCGTCTCCTAACATCATTGTACCGCTTTCGGCACTGTGCGGCTGTTCTGGTGATGCCAGAAGACGATGACACACTCGCTGCTACCTCCTCCCATGCCTGCTTCACCTCAGGGAGCTTTGGTGGAATCCTGCTGTCGCCGTAGATTTTCTCCTCGCGCGCTTTCACTTCGCATACAAGCAGATCCGTTTCTTCTGCAGAGAATCGTTCTTTTCTAGTACCTGGCAAATCTGGCGTTACAATAGGAATCTGCCAAGGTGC
The DNA here is from genome assembly GCA_026774425.1 of Petrocephalus zakoni. Lineage (NCBI taxonomy): Eukaryota > Metazoa > Chordata > Actinopteri > Osteoglossiformes > Mormyridae > Petrocephalus > Petrocephalus zakoni. The sequence goes on along the minus strand of JAODKN010000039.1, from coordinate 2,212,310 downwards.
AAGCACACCTGGCTTTTAAAGGAAATGGAAGATGACACTCTGATTGGTTTACAGCAAGATACGCCCCAAACACACCCATGAGTTATTACGTGACTACAACCCTTTTGGACCATGCACCTGGCGCTGCAACAATTTTTCCGCAGTTAAACTAGCAAAAGTGGATTTGGCCACGACCTAAATGAACTAGGACCACGTGCTCCAGACCATTATAACAGGGCATTAAGTATCACAACTTATTTGTAAAAAACCAGAAACACCTCTACAACGATCAGATTGCTGGCATCATTTATTATTTGCTACATATTCACCACAGTCATTTCAACCTTCATATTAAATTTTGCTTTACTCAGTATTCAAAGCAAAGTAAAAGTGTAAAATTGTTACTTGGCTGAAGCTGGTGACAATTCATAAAAAACTAATATTCAAATGTGCAATTCAAATGAGGTCACTGAATTACATTCTGAATATCAGGAAGTACGCAAACTTTCTTAAAAAAACTGAAAATGAACAAAAGACTTGCTGAACTGAGTCATCTGTAATGGCATTCCTTTGGTGAAAAATTAAACTGAATAGAATTCTAAACATTTAACAAAGAATAAAATGAGCACATACCTCTTCCTTTACATCTCCATCAGTTCCCTGTTGCTAAAGAAATAAATATGAATCAGAATCCATGTTTTCTTCATTTCAACTAATTTACAACACCTTGGTTGGCCTCCACTGCTAATATACCATTCTTTTATTTGTTCCAAAATGTTAAACATAACCATTTTAAAATAAAATCAAATAAATAAATAGGCAGACTAATCATATTACATGCAATTACTTTAATAAGGCACACATTAGACAAAATGTTTCAGTCATATTGCTATCCATACAGAAACAGAAAATATCTGCTTCAGTGATTTTACAGTTAATTTTCAAATGTCTAACTTTCCCGGTCTTCCGGGAAAAATTATAATAATTATAATAAACTGGGGTAGTGGGTTTGCAAATTCTGCCAATACACTTAGGAAGTGTGCATTACATCACAAGGAAATGCACGCATCGAGCAAGTCAAGCCCCCCGCCCTTAGCATTCTAAACAATTATTTTCATACATATTGACTGGGGGAGGGGCTGAAATAAAGTTATCCGCACTCCGCCATCTGGCGGCAACTAGGGGCAACAGCACCCATGTATTTAGCATTGCGAACAAAGAAAAACACATAAAATTCTCTCTCTACTGGACCAGTAAAATCTCCAATATTTATCAAACACGCTTGCTTTGATGCTCGTTAAATATTTTCAAATGGGCGCAAAGGTTATATAAATATTACCATCTGACAATTTATTGATGGATTGGAGTGGTAACTGCGAAGCATGGCTGCTTGTGCTTCTAACAGTATGGAGACGAAGCTTGACAGACTAGTCACAAGGGTAGGCAAACCGTATCAAATACACCAACTTTTCACTAAATTACAATAAAAAAATACGCGATAGTTTCGAAACACCGTTTCTTAACATCGTATCTCAGCGGCTGAGCATACTTATATTCCCATACGGAGACGTTTCTAATCAAATCCTCGTTATCTCGGCTCCCACAATACTTGATAGCTAGCTATTTCGCTCTGGCTTACTGTTTTGAGAATGTGGGGGGAAGTGTTGCTACGTACCTTTCTCTTGGGCATACTGAAATCCAGAAAAAAACTTGCTTCGTTAAAATAAAACCTAAAAATCTTTATTTTGCTGAACGGCTCACCGCATGTAAAAAACTAACGACCCCTTTTACACCAATACTGTAGTAAACACGGGGCAACATTAAAGCCAGCGGTTGAATGGGGGAGGGGCGCGGCTACGGCTTGATTGATGTCGGATTCGACCAACCAGTTAGCGGCGCTGGAGCCGCGGAGGGCGCCAGCTTCAGCGCTGGGAAATTTTACGCGCGAAATACTGAACATGAAGGGTGGGCTTGTGCTTATTTTTCCCGCATATGTGGGATCTGCGATACGGAGTCAGCATCGTGGTGCAAGAAAATACAAAAAAGCCACATTTCATTCAGGTGAACACCCAGAGCTCCGCGAAAGCTCCTCTACTGATAGCTGAAGGGTGAGCATTGTCTCAATATCAGTCGAACTCGAATAAATAACAAGATACATTCTACCCTGTGTTTAGGCCTATCCTTGATTGTCCAAACTGAGAAGCATTCCCCGAAATATTCAGTAAAAACATACACAATGTCTTTCTTGTATGAGTTTAGAACGCCTTATCCTTGTCTGCCACACATAACCTACAGAACGGCTAAACAATGGAATGGCTCCCCTCGCGGATGTGTCGTGACACTACATTACCTCGAATAACATAATGAATAATATTTTTTCAGCAGTAATTTACAGTGTTCCCATATTCATAACTCTTAGACGAATTTGTTACTTATCAGGGTTACATTATTAGTTATTAGCATTTAAATGACTTTTGAAGCATACATAAACACAGTGAAACGGACTGTTTGGTCGTACACAACTGACTCCATACGCCCCGGGCTATTTCCCCCCACTTGCATAAACGCGCCAAACGACTAATTATTGTACCTGACGTGATTATTTGTAGGATAAATCTTTTGCTGATAACAATTTAAGTCCTTTTAAATTGACCCTCATTATACAAATTTCTTGTGGTTCATCAAACCATCCTAATTATAAATAATACATGAAGAGATTAATGCATTTTATAAGGATATCTCCAGGCTCCATAAGGCCTGTATAATAATAATGAATTGTTATTATTTTATTATTAATATTATTATTATTTTTATTATTTATTATTTTTTATTATTATTTATTATTATTATTATCAATACATTTTATTTATTTATTAATCATATTATTCTAACTGGCAGGCTAAGGCATTGCTGCAGTGGCAGCAACTGACAAAGAGTCTCTTATATAGGAGAGGATACACCCTTTTATTATAGCCCTTAAACAGCACTAACACTGGCACTCAACAAGCATGGGACCACCTGGCGGCAGACGAGACTGAGACGGGGGACCTGGTGGCGGACGGGGCTGAGCCGGGACCACTGGAGCAAAGCACAGCCAGGATACCCAGAGAGATAAAGGACAGATTCGGGACATCTGAAGTAGGGGAAGACAGGATCGGGACATCCAAATGACAGATTCAGATCATCCTAAGCTGAGCTGTGATGGAGGAACAACACAAGATGCCCCTGTGTCCACACTCAGCAGGAATTGTTGCTATTCTTCAAGAGAACAACGTCTGCTTTCATGATTTACTTACTAGTTACTTACTAATTTGTTGGCACTTACCCAGCAACATGGAACATTCTGTTCATGTTGTATCTCAGGCTGTGTGATAGTCTTGCTTTGTTGAGACATTGTTTGAATAGTGTAACCTAATCAAAGTGAAACAAAAAATGAGAATTAATTTAAGAGGACGGAATGTAATGTTTTGTGAAATTCATTTTGATCCCTCAGATATTCCATACATAAACTAAAATATTGAATCTTGGGATGCACGTTCCTGTATTGATAAGCATGGTCAATGACTAATAATCATTAAACTCACGGGGTGATTTTAATTGTCTATTTGTGTCATCAGTATAGAATTGAAGTAGTGCTGTTCTTGTTCAGTCTTGGACTAGCTTGACTCGACATATGTCAAATCTCAGCTTATCTGGTCATACTTTGTAATCTTTTACACCTTTCGAGACATTATTAGATGATTAAATTAGATTTGATTAGTTTCAATTAAACCTTATTGTTATTGAACAAGTCCAACAAAATGCAGTTTACCATCTGACCAGAAAGTGGCCCTAGGAAGTGGTAGTGCAAGGTGCAATAGATAGTAGGTGCAAATAGTATGTTAAAGTGCACTACACATAAAAATGCACTGGATCAGGGGTCTCCAACTCCATTCCTGGAGAGCTACTACCCAGGAGGTGTTCTGTCCTACCTGGCTTCTGATGAGCCACAGCTGTTCGCAGGGAAATCCCAGGAACAGGTGTGGCTCATCAGAAGCCAAGGTGAATTGCTGATGCAGAGCGTTAGTTACCAGATTGGAGGGGATGACTGGTAAATGCAGAAATAACATCCTAACATAGGAGCTGCTGTCCAGTTGTGTCAGGGCAGAGAGAGGAGCTGAGGATATTGCATCCTCTGTTAACCCATTGGGATGATAGGCAAATTGATGGGGATCTAGTGTGGTCGATAGGCTGGATTTGAGGTGGGCCAGAACCTCAAAGCACTTATTGATAGGGGTGAGTACAACAGGGTGGTAGTCATTCAGTCATTATATATGTTTTAGTCTCTCCCCTCAAAGAGTGTCTTGTTCAACCCTTTCAATGGTAAATATTCTCAGTTTTAATTTATTCTCCTGTATTTTTTTGTAATATCATTAGCCTGTGTATTGTTGCTGAAATAATTAAGACGAAGGTGCAGGACAATTTATTCTGTTCTTTTAATGGCTTTTATTGACTGAATATATCGAAGAATACATGACAAAACTAAACTCCCACCTCCAATACCACAGTTTGTCTAGTGGCGCTTTTCCACTGCATAGTACGGTACGGTATGGTTCAGTTCGGCTCACTTTGGGGGGGTTTTCCACTGGGAACAGTACCTGGTACCTGGTCCCTTTTTCAGTACCACC
>JAODKN010000039.1:2185713-2198400 GCA_026774425.1 Petrocephalus zakoni | reverse complement strand
TGACATTTCAAAATGTCTCACTGTCAACATTTGATATGTTATCTATATTCTATTCTGAATATAATATTGAAATTTGATACTTCCACTTCATTGCATTCTGTTTTTATTCACAATTTGTACAGTGTCCCAACTTTTTTGGAATTGGGTTTATATATAAAAGAATATGAGTAACAAGAATACTTTCAGACCTATATATCAAAACAATCACTCACAACATTTAGGTAAAAACACATTTATTAACTTTTACATTTCCAGGGTATCCATCCAATACTTCCAGAAATTGTACTTCAGTTTCATATTTCCAGGTCATCCATTCTGTACTTGAAATGGTACAGATTGGTGAGAGTGGGACGAGTATATATTAGAACGGACTACTAAGTGATGATGAGGCTATCTATCTGGTGAATACAGTGCTGTTGTTTCCGACAGCATCAAATCTATTGACTTAAGATTCTCAAATGCCACCAATTAATGTACTGTGCAACATTACATGAATATCTGTTTCTGACCTCTCCACTATCACACGTCAGTGCCACCATTACTGACACACACACACATATCATTTCAGCTCCTGAGTTTTGCTTCAAAGTTTGTCCAAACCCATCTCCTGGCACCAAGCAACAACTTGAAGGTGGATTATCAGTACACCACAAACTGGGTCGCCCATCCAGTCAGCCTACAGTCCCAATGGTCACCTGTCTCCTGCAGTGAGCTGTCTTAAGGTGGATATATACTTCTTGTGAAATTGATGGAATCAGCATCATTTTAGAAATATGACATTGTTATAACCTAGATAGCAAAAGTTGTTAATTCAACATTGAATTGTGGTCATAATGATTGACTTTTGGTTAAGATTAAATAATCAATTTAAATCAATTTAGTCACATGAAGTGTTAAATCAAAATTGAATAAGTATTTTCAGGAGTGAAATACTAACATTTATTCAATATAGTTCCAATGTTCATACTATGCACATCTTTATTTCTCCAGGGAGCTAATTAGGTAAAACCATTTTAGGAAGGAGAATTCAGGTTCTCATTCATTTTTCAACAGTGGAACTCTTCCTTGTTAGACAAGCAACCTACTTTGTTCTGCACAAAAAACAAATAAATTATAAACATAAAACCATGTAAAAGTCACATTTGGACAGAAATAGGGCTGTGTGATATTGGAAAATTTCAGATATTGCAATGTGATTTTTTTGTGTTAAATATTTCAATGTTTATAATTAAAAAAAGCAGTTCAAAATAAATGAAATTCTCACAAACCAGTCCATGAGTGATTTAAACAGCAAGGATGAAAATGATTATGATCCAAGAGTACATGCATATATTTTTTAACATATGCTAGGCCACATATGGGTTAAATGCTGAGGACACATTTCGTTATTGTGCACTGTGTGCTGTGGTGCGTCAACAATGACAATTAATCACTCTCACCTTTCACTTTCATCATCTTGAAATGGAACAATCATTAAAATGACAAAGCTTGCTAAGTTTTATTTGCTATGACACAGTATACATGATTCGGCATACCTTAACCCTCCAGCACTCTGTGAATCTTATCACCAAGAGTTCAAAATGCTGGAATGGTATTGCAAGATAACATTGTTTTTGAAAATACTGTATACTGCGGATACAGATAGTCAAATCAAATCAAATAGTCTTTTATTGTCAATTCACTATATGTGCAGAACATGAAATGCTATTTCTCTCTTCTCTTGGTATTAGTGCCTATACGGTCTAAAAAATAGAAACATAAACACACACATATACAGTATATGACATACAATAAATAAATAAATAAATAAATGTTTTGAGTAGCCGGAATCAAGTAACCTACGTGCAATAGAGCCAATAGTGTTAAACAAATAGTGAGAAGGTGCATTACACCTATACGTGTATCATAGTGCAGAGAGACAAATTGGACAATTAGCAGCAGATGTAACATAAAGTGTATAAATATATATATATATATATATGCAGGCAGCTGATGTAAGGTTACTTGTGTAGGTTGTGCCTCTTGTTACAGACCAGGGGGCAGGGGGCACAGGGGGAGGTAGTGGACAGAGTTCAGCTTGCATGTCATTTACTAGCACCAAACTCTAAACTCTGTGTATCCAAAGACCCTTAATTTGCAGTAAATTTTATCAGACTTCTTTGTCTTGTAGGTTATTATTGGAAAATGAGTACTGTGAAAGTTGTCCTTTTGAATCATGCAGCAAATAAGTTGCAGCATGACATGTCTGATTTCATTACATCCTGCAGTGTGATTATTGCACATGCGCACATTTCACTGATGCTGAAATTATATATTGTGCATTAGACAGAGATGACCAGAATGATGAAGAAAGTGCCTCCAAACAAAAGAAATGCTATGTTCCAATCTCAAATAAAACTACCTGGGGCCCAACCAATGCTTTCCCCTACCTAGGGCTGCATTTATCAAAGTTGCATACACAAAAAGACTTAAAATGTACATTTTTACACAAAATCCTGGATTCATCAAACAGATTGTGGCAGGAAAAAATGTGTATATTTACAAAAACTCAGGAGGAGGTATAAGCAACATTTTAGACAAATTGAGAAAAAGCGACATCCATTGTAAAGTAGGGAACTGCAAGTAAACCTGTCACGCTTGACGGCATGCTGGGTGCGGAGCGGGGAAACGAGCAGGACTCGGAGTTTCCAAAAGTAAACACCGAGGTTTATTCATAAAGACAGGCAGGGAACAGCACACCACAGCGAATGACGTTAATGACCGGACCGGGAAAACGGACTTGAATGCGGACTAAATACACCAAATCACTAATACAAAACAAGAAACAGCCGGTAACACGCTAGGATTCACACGAGGGTAACGAGGGGGCGTGGCACACAGGAGGATCGGACGGACAGGGTGTGACAAAACCAATGAAATGACCACACACCAATAATTCATACTATTAGCCCACGCCCTTAGGAGAAAAACTGAAAATCTAAAAATGTTTTCTGGGATGTCTTTTAATTATTATGCATTATGTTAGTAATTTAATGTATTTTACTCTGATCTCTGATTTCATTTGTGTAAACATCTGTGTAAACCAATGACTATGTATTTGCCATGAAGAAATTAATTTGCCATTTCATATATTACATCTTATTACCTCTTCCCATGAACCTGAAATATCTTTAATTGTCACTAGTGTACTAAATGTGAATCAATGAGTCAATCAGTGAGTCAATGTCAGACAACAATGTGGATTCAATTCAATTCAAGAACTTCATATATGAAAAGCATGAGTGCGTGTCCAGTTTAACCCACATCATATACAACATACCACATGGAGCAATTAGCATTGTTAAGTAAAGTAAAACTGCACAGTAAATAGCACAATAATTAATACATTTTAAATAAGCAATAAATAATTTTGAAAGTCTCTAGGTGCCCTATTTGCGCTTCACTCACTCGCAGGAGTCCAGGCTCAGCCCCGCTTGTCTGCTAGAGTCCAGGCTCAGACCTGCTTGTCTCCTGGAGTCCAGGCTCAGCACCGCTTGTCCCCTGAAGTCTAGGCACAGTCCCGCTTGTCCCCTGGAGACCAGGCTCAGCCTCGCTTGTGCCCTGGAGTCCAGGCTCAGACCCGCTTGTCCCCAGCAGTCCAGGTTCAGCCCTGCTTCTTCCATGGAGCCCAGGCTCAGCCCTGCATGTCCGCTAGAGTCCAGGCTCAGACCTGCTTGTTTCCTGGAGTCCAGGCTCAGACCTGCTTGTATCCTGGAGTCCAGGCTCAGACCCACATGTCCCCTGCAGTCCAGGCTCAGCTCTGCTTCTCCTGTGGAGTCCAGGCTCAGCCCAGCTTGTCCCCTGCAGTCCAGGCTCAGCCCCGCTTGTCGCCTGAGGTCCAAGCTCAGCTCAACTCCACTTGTCTCCCGGAGTCCAGGCTCAGCCCCGCTCATCACCAGATATCTCAACTTTGCCTCTCTCTCTCCTCTGCTGTTAACTTCATTCCCAGAGGGCCTCCAGGAGGTGACCGTCAGGGGAAGGGTATTGCTGGGTCCCACAGGGAGGTGCCTGCTTCTTTTCCTTGCATCACCCTTCTGGGCTTCTACTCCAACTCTGGCCGACTCGTCGGCTTCTGCCTCGCCCATGGCCACCTCGTCTGGCCCCTTCGCCACCGCCAGCTGCCTTGTTGTCCACTTCATCACTTGACATCCTTCCAGCAATTGCCTCGCTGTCTCCAACCGTACTGTCGCCACCCACCTTGTGGCTTCCTGCTGTTGCCAAAGCATCTGAATCTTGGCCTCCTGAGGTTCCTTTGGTGCCCACTTCATTCTTTGCCGGCTGCTGCCAGCCCTGCGTAACATTCCATGGTCACTGGGGATTAAAAAAGTGTTATGATTGCGGATCAAGCTAATTTGCTAAACTTTTCTTCATTGAACAATTCTCTTAAGAGTAAATGGTTGAAGTCTTTTTTGAAGAAGCCATTATCCCTCTGGGAATTATACCTAATTATGTTTTCAACTCTGTTGGTAGCCCCATCTGTCAAGTCCGACAAAGTTTTGTTTTGCCCAAAAAAATTTATTTACATTTTAGCGTATCTGAGAATCCCAAGAGCTATGACAACTTGCTTATTGTGTACTACTTTCATTTTGCCTTGAAATGTCTTTTTATTTTCTTTTTCGTAACCCTCTTGTAGGACCAGTTCTCAATGTGAACTTTCACCCTCTGAATGTTCTGTAGAATGATCAGTTACAAAGAACAAAGAGACTTTCAGTATTTTGGTTTTATCATTAGTATATGACAAAGTGAACAGTTGTGGTTGATGCCATTATTCACAACAACAAAGTGATTTGGACCAGAACTGGGCTGATTATGCATACGCATTTATTCCTGCCACAAACACACATGATGGCATATTTTAATTAAGGCTGATATCTGCCCACTGGCATTTTTGGAGGACTGGAAATAATGCTGGGTAATACTGATGAGACAAAAAAAGAAGTGCATATTTACTATAAAAATACCAATTGTCCAACAAGTGCAGAAAGGCAGGCCAGGAATCATAAGCAGCCATGTCACTTAACCACACGTTTATGGAATTCAGTAGCCACCAGTATTTGCAGAAAATCTGCCTCACCACAAGCAGAACATACAACACGGCAACATTTTGAACCTTATGACCATAAGCTGCACTAAAATAATTTAGAGAATCCTGTATTAGTGCTTTTGTAACATAAAAGGGAGGGTTATGTAAATGGAAATTGTCCTCTGCAAGCATACTGGTTTTTGAATGAGTGCTCCTGTTATCACAATATGGAATGAATATGCAAAGGCATGATGCCAGAACATAGAAGGAAATGATGGTATTAGGCAAAGTAGGCAATACAATTTCTATGTCAGCTCTGAAGGTTCAGTGTTCAATGGAAATCTAACAGGGTGGTTTAAGGGTGACTCCTTTCCTTGTGGTCAATAATTCCTCCAGAACAGCACAACCCTTGTTGTCTAAACGACTATTAAACATAAACATGGCACATAAATGCATGGAGTTAAGAATATTAATTAAGAAAAAAAGTATGCATTAGGATAAAACACGCAACCAGTAAAATGACTAATAATAGATTAATGCTGTTACAACTTCACTGTAAATGATTTAAACACTGTCAGCCTGTAATTTTTTTTTGAATGAGACAACTGCATAGATTTGTTTGTATACCGATGCTTTAGTGCTCTTTGTTAATGCATTCCTGCATTCACAATAATTAATAAAATCTTCCTCCAGCCCTCAAAGATTTAGCATTTCCTACTCTATTCCAGGCATGAATGGGTTCACACCCTGTCTTCCACATTCCCTGGCCTCTTCTGACCTCTGTCATTCTGGTCAGTAATCCCTGATCCATGATTCTATGGTGCTGAATGAGACTGTTGCCAAATCTTTGTGATGGGTTAATGATGCAGAAAGTCCCACCAAATGTGGTGACACTATTGAGCAGCTAGTGGGAGAACCAGCTATGAAGCAGAGAAAGTTGGGATAATATTTAAAAGGGGGGGGCAACAAGAAAGAGAAAACAAAACACATGCAGTGCTGATACTGCATAACACACACACAATGCTGATACTGCGTAACACACACACAACGCTGATACTGCGTAACATGCACGCACACACACATGCACACGCACATGCACGCATGCACATACATGCACGCACATGCACACAAAACACACTTGTTCAGCAATATAGTTGCTGCTTTGCTTATCCATAAATAAATTATGCCTTTATTTCTCAGTCATAAGCAGAAATCATATGTCAGCAATGATTCTTATAGTTACTGTGAGCATAAAATAAGGTCTGCTGGTTTGCTGTTTTTTCTTTTTTTATGTTGTCAAAGTGAGACAAGACTTGGAATAAACCTCTTCAGGATCTTGCATAAATGTATTTTGTGAAAAGTATAACTGATATAGAGTTGATTTTTATTATACTATATTTTCTATTACAGCTTGTCCATAAAAATTTGAGATTTCAGCTGATACCAAGAAATGTGTTTGCAAAGTAAAACTATATGTTTGAGTCTGCGATGTTCAAATACAAGTAAAACTATATGTATGTATTCATATAAGAAAACATATCATATACTGTAAATTAATATCAAATCAGTGTTTATTTATTGAATAGCATAGCATACCATAATATCCCAAGCTTTCAGATTCTGTAATCAGTTTGAGGTAGAGAGATAAAAGGTGAGATAATTTATTTTAAGATAAGTTTCGCAGTCATCCTGAACGTCAGTATAAGGCACATATAGTCCCCATAACACATTATAGATATCTACATTAGGGCATCTGAGGGGGTGCATGCTTACCAATTGATTGCCTCGAATGGGGTGCACCGGCGGTGATGCTCGCCTAGGGTGCCACATCCCCTAGGACCGGTACTGTGTGTGGATATCGACCCTAACTATACCTGACCTTCACTAACCTGTCTTTGCACTGTGTGAGAACCCGGAGTACCTGGAGGAAACCTGTGTGACAAGCACCCCCTCTCCCTGCCCTCATCAACAACCCTGATACTCACAAAACCAACCGACAGATAGATATAAAGTATACAATACTATACAATTCCTTGGTCTTCTGATCTTTGAATTCTATCTTAGTCACTGAGAAAATGATTTTACGACTAACACACCTTGCCTGTGTTCTGCCTTTTTTTGGAAAAGCCACACTGACCCTGGAATGTATTTATTTTTTTCCAGAGCTTTCGAAACAAAGGTTGTGATTGCACTGCCTTCTGAATAAGATTTGGCCTAACGGAAGCTAGTAGCATCCCCATTGCCGTTAATTTTCTCCCTTCCTCAAGCTACGATTTATTTGCTCTGAAATTGTTGTGATTTTAGTCCGTGTGTCTCGATTGACAGCATCATCAATCATTTTCATATTCCGTTTGAGGCATGTCTGCCTCCGTCCTCCTTTTTGGCAGTAATTGCTTCAGTATGTGCCAGAGTGCAGAGGGAGGAGAAGAGTAGGACTGTGGTGGGGTGTTGCAGGCCCGGAGTCCAGCACCCAGCTGGAGTGAGGTTGCCTGTGATGTCATGCCTGAGCCTGCCCTGCAGCCATCACTACTCCATCCCACTGCTGCTCTCGCCTTTGAAACTCCATGTGCTCTGACCACAGCACAATAACTTCAGCTTGGAGAAAAGTTTGTAAGGAATAACAGTATTCAAGAACAAAATCAGCTTTTGGGTTCTTGTTCAGCAACTCCGAAGTAGACATGACCCACTCGATAGTGTATGAAATGCAGGATTTTAACTAGGGTCAGATGCACGGCAAGAAGTGGATACATATGACTTTCCTAATATTTGCAGTTCCAGAATTGTGGATGTATTTGCCAACAAGAATTTAGAAAACACTTAACTATTCAGAATGTTCCGGCATCACTAAACAAAGATGGTGTGCATTTCTTACAGTGCATGTGATCACCTTAATTACAGTGGAAGCTATGGCACATGTAGCCTTTGCTACACGTTTAAGTTTACGATCTATTGGTACTGGGGAAGGTAATAGTACAATATAGAGGTGATGACAACAGTGATATTTATGGTCTCAAAGACCTTCCTGTTTATTAGCTCAGACAGGACAGTTTGATTTGATTCATTGACATAATATTTTAAACCATACTATGTGCATAAGCATATAAAACAACGTTTAAAAATCTTATTATGAAGCAGCCTCAGTAATTAATATAGAAGAATTACTTTCACAGAGTTTGATTAAAATGATCAAGTCCCAGGTACATTTAAAGCAGAAGAGATTATTTTAGTAACTGTAGTCATATTAAACACTGTTTTAAAATTATTGACACCATTTGGACCAGCCCTCCATTGTTAGCCCATTCTTAGAGCTCTTTGTAGATGTCCTCAGGCAAAGGTCATATCCCTAACCTATACCTCGGGAGTGTCAGAAAACAAGAAATTCCCCTGGCATGTAAAATTGGCCAAGATGAGTCAGACATCTGTCACTTGTGAGAGTGAAACAGACACCTAGAATGGCTTCCAGTTCATGCGGCTTGACTGTTTGGAGCTTGCTGCATCCCTAATATGCATTCCAGCATTTTTTATGACTGAGATATTGGCAGGCGAACCATATTTGATCAACCAGTACACAGCTTCCCCGCTTCCCACAGGAAGACATTACCATTAGCACTTGATGGGGAGAAGGTATATCAAGAGTTGCAAGGAAAGAATTTGTAGGAGAAAAAGATTAAATTAAACAAATCAGTTTTTTCTTCACTTTGTTCAGTAAAGAGGATAGCTGATGAACAAGGTATCTTTGTATTATTTCAAATGACGCAAGCCACCACAGGTGAGATGTAGGTAAGATTTTTGAGTACCGCGTGATGGCAAGCCCCCTTCGAGACGGCAGAGGGGCTCAGTAAGATGGCTCTCCCTCCTTAATCTATTTATATGAACATGCATTTTCCAGTGATCCTGGATGAGTGCAAAAGTTTTTAGACTGGTGCAATAGTCCAAGTAGCACGTGGCTCATTTTCTGTCATCCCTGCTGAAATGGAAATTGCTTGTTTGTAGTCAGAGAAAAAGATTTTCATCAGAGTGTTTCATTGTCTGCTGTGTATCTCGTAATAAAATATAGACTGGCCTTTTCTGTGTGCATTTCTTCATTTGCATTTTATTTGATCTGACATTCTAACTGAGGGTTTTTTTTGCAGTATTGCAATAATGTACATAACTTATCAACCTATTCATCCATCTACCTTGCATGACCGCTTGTATGATTTGGGTTTCTCACCCTCTATTTCCTCATCAACATGATTTGTAAAAATGATTTGTAAGCTTTCCATGCATTTCCAATGCTTTTTCATTGTAGACAAAGCAGAATAGTTGTCTTACCACTTATACACTAGCATCAATACGAGACAGATGTATTTAATGCTGTTTCTTTCAGTGGATGTTCGGCTGGCATTATAATTTTTTCAATATTTTAGTTTTTATATATAATAAAAAAGCTTTGAGATCATCTCCAGCTGTAGCAGTGTGGAAAACAAAATGGTAAAAACATCTTTGTTGTGCAAGTTGTTTTGCCCAATCGTCCATCCATCCAGTGTTCTAGAGGCCGTAAATGGACACCAATCCTGTATTGTGATCTGAAACTTACTTTTACTAAAATATTACAATATTTTATTCTGATTAATTTTTAAAATTAAATTCAAATATATATTCTAAATTTTATTATCTGTTGACTTTCTGTATGCTAGGCATATTTGACTTTGATATATAAATTTAATATTTGAAAATTTGCGACAAATTTGCGACTCCTAAACTTAAGCGCATATACTAAAACTAAATTCTGCTTGCCTTGAGCCAGTAGTACAAATATTTTGGACTGCTGTCTGTAACGTGCTGACGGGCATGGAGCAGGAAAGCAGGAACCAGAGTGCCAGGATCGGGGATACACAGGGTTTATTATCGGAGATCACACAGGAAGGGAGCTGCAGCAACACAACATTAATGACCGGACAGGGAAACATACTCAAACGCGGACTTAAATACACAGGACTGGTAACCGATAAGACACAGCTGGCAAACACGGGGATTCCACATAAGGTAAATGAGGGGGTGTGGCACACAGGAGGATCAGACGGACAAGATTGGCCGTCCGGGCACACCCTAGGCGAGGGACGAGACAAGACAGGGGACACAGGACCCTATAAAACAAAAGCAAAGACCATCAACGAGACACCAGGAACAGGACAGACACACTGAACAGGCACAAGGGAAGCAACCAAGACAAGAACTGACACACGCAGGCAGAGCAAACAAGCACAGGGGCAACAGAACAGGGGAAACACCAACCCGGGGAACAAAGGGACCAGGAGGGAACACGGGAGAAACAGAGGGACGAGAAGCTGACACGGGGGGCACAAAAACAGGAGACACAAAACCAGGGGGGTGAGAAAGCAGGGGGCGGGGGGAAACAGGGAGCCCAAGCGGACCCCAACAGGCAAGAGGCGGCAGCTTCAGGGGCAGCAGACGACCGCAACACAGGAGCAGGAAGGGACCATGGAGGGACCGAGGAGGCAGGCGGAGGGACGGACGGAGGAGGTGAGGAGGGAGCTGAAGGGGGCACCAGAAGAGGCGAGGAGGAAGGCGAAGGGGACACCGGCGAAGGCAAGGAGGGAGGCGAAGCTGCGGCAGGCGACAACGCAGCCACAGCCGGCGAAGGTGCCGTCGAACGATGAGTTGGAGTGGGGGGACCCGCAGGTGGCTGGCGAGCTGAAGTGGGGGAACCCGCAAACGGCCGACAAGGCGACGGAGGCAGGGCCGTAGGCGTCGGACGAGGCATCGAAGAGGGGGACCGCAGGCGACTGCCGAGCAGGAGCCAGAGAACCCGCAGGCACCCCACGAGCCACAGGGGACGAAGGCGAGCCAGGGGGCACGGCGGGCGGCCCCGGCACAGATGTCCCCGTCCCTTCCCAGAAACAGAGAAGCAGGGCCACTACCGGTATCTGCCCCGCTGCGGGAGCGGTGGAGGGGTCACTCCACCAAAGTGGTCCAATAGGGCCATCAGGGCATAGCCTGTGGGTTCCCACTAGAGCTCCTCCTCACCCAAGGGGAAAGGAGCGAAATCAGGGTCTGTGACCACCTTGGGGACAGGGACTAGTGTCACAGGAGCAGAGTCTGGAACCAGGGGGACTTGGGGACTGGAGCTGGAGCGGGGACTGGCACCTCAAGAGCAGGAAACTTGGGGGCCAGGGCAGGAACCTCAGGGAACTGAGCGGGAGCCGGACGGGGAGACTCAGGAACAGGTGCCACCAGACGGGGAGACTCAGGAAGGGGCAACACCTCTGGGACCGCATTGGGCATGTCTGGAGACCGGCGAACCCAGACAGAAGGCATTGTGGAGACAGAGGAGACTGCAGGACGGGCTGGGGAAGGTTGGGGAGAGGTGAGGCCCCTTCTGGGATGGGCATGGGCATCGTGGAGACAGGAACAGGTACTCCTGGGCAAGACACAGACAGCATCGCAACAGGCACTCCTAGGCAGGACACGGGCGGGACTCGCAGCAGTGGTGGCGACATGCACTCCTGGGCAGGACATGGGCGTCGCAGCAGTGGCGGCGACATGGAGCAGAGAGGGAGACGGCCCCTAATATGACCTCTGGTGTCTTCTTACGTCCTCTGCTCTTCTGCCTTTTTCCCTCCTGCTGAGGGCGGTGAGGTAGGGGGCAGCACTGGGAGCTCCAGCACCGGACCTGGGGGTACTCCACGCCACCTGCCGCATCTTCGCCTTGGCCACCCTGCTCCGGAGCCGTCGCAGGTTGTGCCGCACCTCTTCCGCGAAGGAGGCATCCTTCTCCAGGGTCATCCAAAAGGCCCCTGGTGTAGATGGCTCTGGCTGCAGCACCCAGTAGATTGCCTCATCAACCAGACTGAGGTAATCTGCCTCAGTCAGCGAAGGGACCTTTTTTTTCTGGAGTCCGGTCATTCTGTAATGTGCTGATGGGCATGGAGTGCCTGGATTGGGGATACACGGGGTTTATTGGCGGAGATCACACAGGAAGGGAGCTGCAGCAACACAAATTTAATGACCGGATGGGGAAACATACTCAAATGTGGTCTTAAGTACACAGGGCTGATAACCGATAACAAGACACAGCTATCAAACGCGGGGATTCCACATGAGGTAAACAAGGGGAGGATCGGACGGGCAGGATCATGACACTGTCTTCATGGCTGTAATTAATTTGTCCCTGATTTAAAAACCCTAAACAGAGACTTTTAGGGTCAAGATCAAAGAGCAGTATTCTTTAGCTTTGTCAAGTTTATCCTTGAAACCCCTGTTTGTTTTGTTTTCATTAGTCAAGCAGGCACACTTTCATATATCCCTGAGTCCCATGTCCGGTGATCAGAATCAATGAACTTGATCTTGATTTCACAACAAGTTGCCATGGTATTTCTCAAGTCCATATACTGCATATAGCGGAGACAAGGGTTCCCAAGAGATCAGAGGATTTCAATAACCAGCGGTGTACATTTCGGTGTCTGTACTGAAATTATATAAAGACTAGTGATGCAGTACATGTATATATTATATTACATACACTCAACTAAAGGATTATTAGGAACACCATACTAATACAGTGTTTGACCCCCTTTCGCCTTCAAAACTGCCTTAATTCTACGTGGCATTGATTCAACAAG
>JAODKN010000039.1:2174656-2185613 GCA_026774425.1 Petrocephalus zakoni | reverse complement strand
AGTTCAGGAAATTGTCTTGACCAGGACCACACCCCTAAATGCATTGAAGCAACTGCCATGTGATTGGTTGATTAGATGTAAAATTAATGAGAAATTGAACAGGTGTTCCTAATAATCCTTTACGTGAGTGTATATTCAAATTATTTGTAGCTGGGTCAACAATCATTATTGATTGTTTCTGACAAAAATCACATTTGAGATGCAATTTAACAGACAAGTTTTTCAGTCATGCAGTTTGTAATGCTAGAGGGCTACATAGCTTCTTACTGCTGCTTAGACAAGGACAGGCAGTCGATAATTCCAGCAACGGGGAGATAGACATGGCTGGTGACACTCTGCATTCTAAGGGACTAGTCCAGCAACACTACATCCAGCAATAGACAGTTAAGAAGACATTTATACTTTTGACTGCAGAACAACATTTTATTCAATAAACTTTGAAATATTCCTTCTACTTACTTCTGTTTCTTCTGTTTACTGAAGCATCCCAACAAAATGAGCTAAGAAAAAAATAACACATCATAATGATCCATACAGTAATTAAAATGAATAACAATAAAAAGCACTGAAATAGCTTGAAATAGAAAGCTTTGAAATTGACTCAAAACGTATCTCAAACAAGACAATAAAACTATTAGCTAAATCTGCAATCTGAAGGTCCTTTGCTGTAGCCCATAAATTGCATATTTCATGTAACTCTTGGCTGTGACAGAGAAACAGTGATAGAGAATCTGAGGTCATCGTCATCATCCATAATCATCTTTCCCCGTCTTTCCCAGTGAAGATCGCAGTGGCAACATGGCAGTTGAAAACTATCTAAAAAAAAACTAAAATCAGATGTTGTATATCCCAATAACAACCATTTAGTCTCAGCTTGTAACCAGCTTAAGTAGCAGATTAGCGCCTTTCACTTCTGTTTGCAACCACGTATTGCTCCATTTCCCTCCATTTTATACCACTTGTAGAATAAACTCCCAAGCATTAGTTAACTATTATATTATTACTGTTTATCTTCTAAAATTGGTGTTATTGCAATGCTTATGCTATCTTTTTTCAGAGCACTACAAAAACTATTAATTATTACTACAAGCATAAGTAACACAACAACTGTGTTGTGTTCAACTCTGTTGAATCAGATTATATGGGTTACAGATTACATTGTATAAATCATTCTACAACACAATGACTACAAAAGTTATCTTCATTTAAAAATGAATACCATTTTGCCATTTGTTGATGCCATTAGTTTCGCCATTTGTTGAGAAAAAGCTGAGGTACGTTTCCCGATAATGGTCACTCTTAGCGACTCAAAAGATATATCTACATCTATTTCCTGAACAATCTCTTAAGCAGTTGTTTAATGGATAGCTCTTAAGAGCAACCTTAAAATGCGCCAGAACACCTGATTGGCTGACATCAATGGCTTGAGAATCAATTATTCTCTCCATGCAGCAAGTACATGACGGCGGCATGAGAGAAAGTTGTGTTTTTCATAAATATAACATTGCATAAATGCTTTAAAATATCACATTAATCTGGGGAGAACCTAAAAAGTAAAATACAAAATTAACAAACTGAATCATATAACCGTAAATATGATTTTTGCCGATTGGGGGCACGACCCAGCCTCCCCAGAGTGTAGTATCAGCACATTTTATATTTAATTGTTCTATAAAATACCTGCGTGCACTAATATGTGTCTAGGTCATTGATATTGGGATGAGCAATGACACAATAGTTGAAAGAAAAGTCATGTTACCGTCATATGAGAATGTCTAATGTTCTTCATTACTGACCATTAAGGACTATTCCAAGGTACTTCTTGGGGAAAGTGCGCAAGGACGAAACCTAATGAAGACTAGTTATGCATCTTGAATCAGTATGGATCAGTTCTCCAATAAGCATAATAATATTATATATAGATGTATTGGTATGAAGCAAATGACATGACAACACAATTCTGATTTCAAGGTACCTAAGACATTTTGATGCCATTGTTACCCCTTTCTCCCACAACAGCACAGGCTTCCACAGAGGCATGCATAATTTACTTTTGTGACAATTACATGACTGTGCGAGTAGCTCTGTTACCTCAGCAGGTATTACTGTTACCTCGCACCCAGGGCCAGTCAATCCTATAGGCAACAATGGCAGTCCCCTTGGGTGCCAACTTAGCCAGGTGATTTCACTTGCATGCGGGGTGCACCATCTGAGACAGAGTGAAATTGGCTCGCTCGCGCTCGCAGACACACTGGCCTTCTCTGCGGTACCAGCACAGAACAGCCTCGTGATGTGGCATGCCAGCTTCTGAGTGGGCGCCAACTTTCCAGCCAATTTCAAATACCCTGTTAGGTAAGCACGGTGTGACCAAACAAGAAAATATATAAATATCGTAAGTGAAGTTATAAAAAAAAGAAGACCAACATTTCAAAATGAGCAAAGACTCAAAATAGGGCAATCAAATATTTATTTCATGGTTTGACATCTTCCTCCTAGAGATTTTCACATTTGTTAATTACAAATAAGAATACTGCCAAAACCATTTCTTTCTCATATAAGTAGTTTGCTGTATCCCACCTCTACCTCATTTATATCACTACTTTCTTTTTTAACCCAGCAGGCAGGCAAAATCTGTCCTGCAGTCTCAGAAGTCAAATAGTGTGTTTGTACTGTTTGTTAAAAGTGGATCATCTTCTTCCTTTAAAATGTTACATTGTGTATATATATTATATGATATGCTTGCAATAATATATTATATTATTATTGTTGTTGTCGTCATTGTTCACATGGATAAACAAAGACAAATAAGCTAATAAGTAAATAATACATAAGACTGATGAAATATTAAATTAGGACAGGACTCAGAGCAGAACAAAAACTCAAATTCAGTTAAACTAGTGCTGTGCACATTTCTGGCCACATAACCCCAGCTGTATGAATGGGATATATTATAAATATGGATAAAATATGGTTAATTGTCATCAGTTGCCCCATCTACCCCAACGCCAAAGCACCAGGTCATGTGGGGGGGCAGCCCCCCCGTTGTTCTTCCTGCTGTGTTGTTTTAATAGGGAAAATTAGCCATCCGAAAAGATGGATCCTGTTTGCTATGCTTGACTGTCTGTATCCAGTAGAAACCAGCAAGCGTATCTTGAGTCCTCTATCACTTTCACTGTTAGTTCCCTGGGGCCGTTGTCCAATCCTGTCTCCCAAAAAGCCCGCTGCTCCCCCAAAGCCCTACCTCTTTCCCGAAACCCTCTACTCACACACATGTACACCTGCCCTTCAGTGAACCCCTCCCAGCACCAAACAACCCTCTCTCGCTCCCCTGCCCTGCCTACAGGGGCTTTTGTTTACTTGTTTTACATTATTCATTATCTAAAACAAATTTGCAAACATTAATTTTAAGAGGATCAGAAAAAAACGGCCACATTTCTCCTTTGTAGTACTTCTGAGCATTTAATATTCTCCATATTCAATCAATCCTATCCCTCTTTTAATTTTCTTTTAAGAGCTTATACTGCAGAATAGTATTTATTTACATTTCTGTAATCTTCTTTGTATATAAAAAAAACTAGGTCCTAAGAAAACCAGCATTTGAAAAGAAAAATTATCTTATCATCTTTTTTTCAGTTTTGGCCAAATTGCTTTTTCTTGAATAGTTATCAAATGCAACTACAGAATAAGTGCTCAATAATGAGTTAAGTGTTAGAGATTTTATATTTATTTTTAAATGAACTTCATTAATTGACTTTTGTAAAAGTGCACTCATTTGCAAATGTACAGAACATGATAAACTCTATCTCAGCATTAGAATGAAGTTCAGCCAATTTAAGGTTATTGTTTTGCGGCGTTTGAGTAAATTGTTAATGAAGGAATTTATTCCAGCACTTGAGATTGGCCTATGTGAGAACCACTAATACTGGTAACTGCCATCTTTTTGATCATATACCCCCCGCAGTTGTCAAACACCTTCAAATACACCTTTAAATCTTGAATCAGTTCTTCCTTTTCTCGTTAAATGCCATTCGGTGACAACTGAAATACTATGTTCTTATTAAGGTTCTATTGTAAACTTATTTACAGCAGAAATGCCCTAGTTTTCCACCCAGTAAGTCAGCGGAGAGAAACAATTAGCACGTGGCAGAACCGCCTTTGTTGTATGTGTTCAAGACAGGCGAAAGAAAGACAGGCGAAAACTTTTGCTCATGTGAGTTCGCTCAGGGGCACAGGCTCAACAAATAGACAAATTGCAGTTGGCATTCCTACCCAAAGTGGTACCACTGGGCCATTACTTTGGTGCTGATTGGCAGAACTGGATGTTCATTTAATCTGACAGCCATGGTTTTACAGACAACTGCTATATAAACTGGTAAATAAATAACAGAGGCAGACATGGCAACTGGCCACTTTCAGAATAATTTCATTGTTTGCAAAAAATCTGAAGTCATTCAGTCAAATAAATTTAAATTAAATTAATCAAGGCTTGAAGAACAGGTATATTATGTCAATGAGAGGCACAGAAACATGAATCTTTTTCTCATGTGTATGACCCAGTAGTATATGCAGATAAGTTTCACAGGAAATATAGGTAAAAAGCAAATTATGGAAAAGACTGTTTTGGACCAAACATGTGACATCAATAGTTGTAGTCCAAGCCCTTAACCCCTACCCAGCCCTAACCTTAACCACAAGTAACAAAAGGAAATACAAGAGTTTTGGTATTTTTACGTTTTTTCATTGTGTTCATAGATTTTTATAAAATTAAGTCTGAATTGGGGGCCGAAAACATGACCTCAGTAGTCATGTTTATATATATATATATATATATATATATATAATTTCAGTTGTTCCATCCATCCAGTACAGGGTCATTGGTAAAGGGTAAGAGGATAGCATGCCAGTGCATCACATCACACTGACATACTACATCACAAGGTGACTTAGAGGCACCCTTTAATCTTACTTGGCACCTGGATGGAACCCCAATTTCCAGAAATTTATGGTTACAGAGATGCAGTGTATGATACTAAAATGACACAGATCACACAGCTGCACTTCTCTCCCAAGGAGGTGTTGAGAGAGGAAGCACGTCAGCAGCACATCACTATTGCCAGCATCCTACCTGCCTACTGGCATAACAACTGCTGCCCTCATCTTCAGCTGCTCATAACAGAAGCAGGACAGCCAGATAAGGCCGGCAAATATCGGCAATCTGCCTTCGCTATATTTCAATGAAAGGAAAAGGTCTTTCTCCATTTGAAATCCCAAAGAAATATTGATATAATACCAATACTACAAACCACCTATTTAGATAAAAAAGAAACAGTGTACAGAATAAGAATAGTAGAAAATGGTTCCATGGACAGCTCTGTTGCCTCATACCTCCCGGGTTTAGAGTTCAAGTCTCACCTTGGATGTGTTTGTGAAGTTGGATTGGCCAGCTTGGGTCACATGGGTCTCTCACAGTTTCCTCTGGCAATCTGAAGTCTTGCAGGTGATTAACATCTCTAAACTGAGTTTATGATTTTGTGATATGTAGCCTCAATGTGGACTTTCCAGCGGTCCCCGAAGGCCCGGTTGGGGAACACTGAGTTAGGTCAGATCAGGTCACATTGGGGAGAATGCGCTGGCACAGTGCGTTGCCGCACCCACCACATGACAAAAAATCTTGGGATCTCGGTTGACTACCCCCCACACAGATACATGGTCCAGTCCCACCCTCCGGAAATGGCCATCCGTCTGCCATAGCCAGGTGTTACTTGGGCATCCCCTCGGCCTGGTCCAACACCTCGGATCCTCAGCAAGGAGGATCCTGTGAGCCGGATAATCCTCATGGAGTCGCGCCACATGGCCATAGTTCCTCAACTGGAGCTCCCTCACAATGCAGGTAATGTGCCTCATTCGGGACTCCCTGGGCCACTGATCGTTCAACATAAAGTCAAACCAGCGGTACCCAAGGATTCTCCGAAGAGACACAGTACCAAAGGAGTCCAGTCTTCATCTCAGGTCACTGAATAGCTTCCATGTCTCGGTAGCCATAGAGCAAAACAGGGAGCACCAGGCCTCTAAAGACTTGGACCACTTGCAAAGATATTGGGAGCGCCACACACCCTTTTCCAGCGACCTCATGACCCCCCATGCTCTCCCAGTCTGTCTAGTGACTTCATATGAAGAGTCACCAGTGACATGAATGTCGCTGCTGAGGTAAGTGAACCTCTTGATGCGGTCGACACTCTCCCCGCAAACAGATGCACTGCTAATGGCTGTGCCGAAGAGGTCATTAAAGGCCTGGAGCTTAGTTTTTAACCAGGGCACTCGCAAACCCAGACACTCAGACTACTCACTCAGTCTCTCAAGAGCCTCCATTGACTCCACGAAGATTACAGCATTGTTGGCAAAGTCAAGATCAGTAAATCTCTATGCCAACTGAAGCCCCGAAGCTACTGGACCCCACAACCCTATCCAACACCCAGTCCACGCAAGCACTGAACAGAGTAAGAGCAAGAACACACCCCTGACAAACCCCAGAATCAATTGGAAAGAACACAGAGGTTCTCCCTCCACTTTGCACAGCACTCACAGTACCAGTGTACAGGCCAGCCATGACATCCAACCACTTTGGGGGGATCCCCCTCAGGATGTTGGGATGATGCCCATCTCCATAATGGAAGCAAAGATTGCTTGCAATGCACTAGGACAGCCTTACCACCAGCCTGGCGGAGTTCACCCTGGATCTCCGAGACCGTCCCCGTGCCCCGGATGATTCACCACCCGCGTAATCTCAATGAGAATGGGTGATTCACAGCTGATCGGTGGGTCAGCCTCAAGAACCGTGGACCCAGAAATGTCCATCGTCCTAGCAGGAGGATCAGCTTTAAACCACTGCTCAAAGTAACCGGGCCAGCAGGTGACAACTGCAGTGTCATCTGTAAGGACCGTTCCATCACCTGCCCTGACTGCTACTCTCTGAGGAACATATTCAGATGTGCATAATGCTTTGAATCCTCTGTATGCAGGACGTGGGTCGCTAGACCACAGTTAATGTGTGACCTGCTCACAGATTCCTTTAACAAACACCTCCTTGTCTGCCCTCAGAGCCCTCACAGCTGTCCTTCGCAGCTCTCAGCCTGGAGTTGCCACCAAGCTGTGCACTGCGACTCTTCTCGATAATATCCAGGGTGCCCTGCGAGATGAAACACCTCCTTCTGGGAACCCTGGCAACACCAACACAACCCTCAGCAACCTTAAGGGTCTTATCACGGAAGGTCTCCCACATCACATTCAAATCAGCAGCCACACCGAAGTCTGTTAGTTCTTCACTCAAACTGCTTGCAAACTCATCAGAGACCTTCATCTTGGAGTCTGGCTAAGTCCAGACTCATTCTTCTAGTAGGTGGCAATCTACTGGAGCTGAATCTTCAGAATAGCAACAACAAGTCTGTTGTCCGTATTCACAAACTGGGCACTTCTGTAGACTCTGCAGTTCTGCAGGAGCCTCCAGTGTTCAGCCACGAGGATGTGATCGATCTCCAAGTCCATTGATGCGGCTCACGGTGTTGGAAACAGAATGCGGCGACCCACAGCCCTTGACCTTTTGCAAAGTCAAGGAACATGGAGCCATTTTCACCCTGGTTGCCAGACCCACGGGGAGCGACACAATCCTCATAGCCATCCCTATCGGTGCCAGTGGTCGCATTGAAGTCACCCATGACCAGAGGAGTGTCACATTGTGGGCACCCATCAACAACCGATCGAAGTTGCAAGTTTCCCTTACCGAGACATCACTCACTGCAGTCGGAGCATACACAGAGACAGCAGACACTGCCGCCACTGAAATCCGGAGTTTATGGAGCTCCCCTGCCTCAAATTGGGACCCAAATGCTGCTGTGCAGCGAGCAACACCTCAGCAGCATGCCAGCTCTGATCCGCAACAGGCCTGAACCTATTGGCTCTCCGGCAGTTTCGACTCTTCCAGGGATGAGGCTCCCGAAGGCTTTCCCCCATCCCCTTCACAGTGCATGCAGCATTCCTAAAGGCGGCTGCAGCAGAGCTACTCCCGCAGAGAGCAGAAGGGTGTCCTGCAAGCTTAATTAAAGCTATGTGAAGTGTTTTATGGTGGCTGGAGGGCCAATCCCGCCATGAATCCCCAAATTTTTCCCTGCAATATAACGTCATACCCACAATATGAATATGGATGGATGGATGGAAAAAGACAAAGAAATAAAATTGAGAAATTCTAAGTTCCTTGGTTTAGCACAATAAACCTGAAAACAAATATTTTTCCATCTGAGGCTTACCCAGTAAAGCTCATGTCAGTGGCCTTCTGTTTTAGATTAGAGGTATCGTGGGTTTGAAGATGGGGAAAGTCAGAGAAGCAGCTCCTGCTTCCTGGGTTTTTCTTCCACTCACTGTTCTGCATCCATGACAACAGGGTCAAAGGCGGCTTTTAATGCTATTATCTGAAAAGTCCCCGAGTGGAATGCTAATGTTGCCGCCTCGCAGAGAAGCAGTGGAATGGAGCACTTATTTGCTGAACTCTGACCGGTGTAGTAGGAAACCGAGGGCTGGGAATGATTCCAAACACAGCTGCCTGGAAGGCCGTCGAGCCTCAGCCAAGCATGAAGCTGGTAAATCACACAAACGTCTGCTGTGTGTTTAATCTCCATGAGCATCATGGTGCGCACAACACCTGACGGCTCACATTAAGGTAAATACTGCACTAAAAGAGGTGATACTCTTTAGAACTAATAATGAATTAGTTTCACATTCACTCATTCAGGATTCTTGCTTTAATGAAGCCAGGAATTGGGGCCAAGGATTGCGATTTTAGTAATGTGTAACATAGAACAGTTAATTGTTTATGATTCACCTTACAAGGACATCTTTTTAATTACTTTTATTAATATTCTGAATTTTCCTGAAAGCTACACCGTTTTACTAAATCATCTTATTATCTAGTCCTCCTTTCCAGGTGGTACTTACAGATGGTACTACTAACTGGTTTACAAAAAAATTACTGAATCAAGTTAAATGAGAGGAATACATTTAAAAAATATTACATACAAAAGTGGCAAGTAACAAATATTCTTCCCAGGCAATGTAGCCTTTGCACATAAGTATGCGACTGAGAAGTAGCTACATAAATTGCCCTGTTATCAGCAATATCGCTCCAGGTTTATTGTCTACTGTTTAGAATTAAGGATAAAAGCTGTTAATGAAGCCTGGTATGGAAGAAAGCATACTGCTCCACTGCTCTTGGTTCTTAGGCTTTTCATAATTCATATAAGAAAGAAATTTTTATAAATATCAGTAGCAATTTTCTCTAAAACCAATACAGATACAGTGTGTTTTTACCAAGTCAGAATCAGATAGCAACATATTCAGATATGAAGGAAAAAAGAAGTTGGAGAGTGTCTGTAG
Organism: Petrocephalus zakoni; assembly: GCA_026774425.1. Taxonomy (NCBI): domain Eukaryota; kingdom Metazoa; phylum Chordata; class Actinopteri; order Osteoglossiformes; family Mormyridae; genus Petrocephalus; species Petrocephalus zakoni. Next base: position 2,176,190 of record JAODKN010000039.1, on the reverse strand, counting down.
GTGGGAGGAGAGTGAGATGACAGCAAGCGAGAGCTGCGGGCACGACAGTGAGCATTTGAAGGAGAGGAAGTGATGCATGTCCCCCGGGCGCACCGTGCACCTGACTGACAGCCCCTGTCTGGCTGGCCGGCATTCCCGGGAAACGGCAAGGTCTGCCTAGTCTGGCACAGAGCCCTTGCCCATCCACTTCCCCCAACCACCCCCAGCAGCACCCTCCCGCATCACACCCCCATAGCAGCCCTAACATCCAGCCATTGTCCATGTGTTCTGTAGAGGCCAGACTGGGAGATGTCATCTTCTATAGCAGCTCAAAGAGCAGCACCCCACCCCCGACCTTCCAGTAGCTGCTAACTACTAGATAAATGGCTACTTATGAACCTATTCACTTTATTAGAAATATTACTAAATTCAGTTCAGTATCTTTAAAGTATAAAAACACAAAGTATAAAATTACAATCTATTATGTCATTAAAATGTATAATCAAAATCAAGGCAAAACTCAACTATTTATGTACTGCAAAACTGTAAAATGCACTTAGAAATCACTAAGATGTGTTCTGTTATATAACAGAGTCAATTTCACACACATTCACTAAAAGTTTCTGCTGCATATATGCATAATTCAGTCATCGCAGATGCAACAGGGGATGGAACCGTAAAGTCCATTCAAGCCAGGGTTAAGGTACAACGATAATGGCACCGGGAGCACGCAGGGCAAAACCAACAGGCAGAGGGATGTGACAGGTAACAGGACTGGCAGCAGCACTGGCAGATGACAGAATGGACGACTGACTGAAGTGAGAGCACATAGGCATGGCTATGCTGGGGAAGTGATGGGAGGACCAGACAGACACATGACTGGCATGACATAACAGTAGCCACCATCGGAAGCGTGCACCCCGTGTACGGGGCTCTAACAGGGACTGGAACTTAAGGGGACCAAACACCCCGGCAGACTGGCGGGGCCAGAAATGGAAGGGGATCAAAAAGGACTGGGAAGGAGGGGACAGACACTGGACAGGCCTAAAGAGGCAGGCAAATGGATGGGATGGAAACACAAGACTGGACCAGAGGGACAGCACACTGAATGGCACAGACAATTGAATGGCAAGGACCAGACACTCTATGACAGACAGACAGAGGACTAACAAAGTCAAGGTTTGGTGACTAGGGCTAGACTGGGCAAAGACTGGGAAACCAGGTGGATAGAACTGAGGAAGGCTACATACGATCAGGAATGGAGACACAGAGGGTTAAAGCAAAGAACTTGGGCAAAGCAACACAGGAGCATGTGGGGTGTCAGGACAGAACTCAGGTGCAACAGAAGGGGGTCCGGGATCTGGATTTGGGGGAGGCAGATGGGTAATGCCTCTAATGAAAACACGCAGGTGGATGCAGTCCAGGCAACTGGCAAGGTAAACGTGGCCTCAGAGTGTAACGAACTCCAAAACCCGGCACCAAGGCAACAAGCGGAATCGTTAACAGAAAGAAATAAATAAAGGGAAGGGATCACCAACGAGAATCAGTTCTTTCA
>JAODKN010000039.1:2163058-2174556 GCA_026774425.1 Petrocephalus zakoni | reverse complement strand
CGACCAGGAGGAGCCCGCAGCCGCTTAAATCGTGACCGGTGTTCCGCAACGCCGTCAGAAGAGGAGCCTACAAGACAGCAGTCGGAGTGGCAGGGGAATCTGGCAGAACTGCAGGGGAGGGTGCTGATGGAATGGCAGACGGGAAAGCATCCTGGGCACACACTGGTGGGCAAGACGGATCCAGATGATGCGGCCTCTTCTGGGTCGACCGCAGGCAGTCTGGCCTCACCCAGGATGGGAACCTGAGACAACAGACTATAACCGACAATGAACATCACACAAACCGAGGGGCATCCAGACAGACAGGGGGAATGCACTCCATGACAGGGCGGATAGACAGACATTGAACTAACAAAGCCAGGGATGGGTGACTAGGGCTAGACTGGGCAAAGACTGGAAAAGCAGGTGGATAGAACCAAGGAATGCTACATACGATCAGTAATGGAGACACAGAGGGCAGAATCAGAGAACCTGAGCAAAGCAACACAGGAGCATGCGAGGGTGTCGGGACAGAACTCAGGTGCAATAGGAGGGAGTGAAGAATGTCCGGGCTCCTCCTGGAGTTGGGGGAAGCAGATCGGACAGCCGGGCGGTCAGGGGCCGACGGTTAATACCTCTAATGAGGTCTCTGGGCCGGGAATCACGGACACGGGCAGAGCAGCATTACGGTGCAGCACAGCAGCGGGTGAAGTGACTTCATGCTGCAGCAAAGCAGTGGACAAAACTGCAGGAAGCTGGTGGGCTGGCCAGGAGGCTCTGGCTGTGAGAGGGACGCAGACTCCTCCAAAACCGAGAGTTTGCATCATTGTTTTCCTCTGCTTCTTGGGCTTGGATAGAGTGAAGGAGGCAAGCGGTCTGGCAACTTATTCTGTGGGCTGAGGAACTGGGACAGAGCCTTCAAAATGGTGGCCTTGGGTTAAGCATCTTCTCCGGGGCTCAGGAGTACACACAGCCAATACTGGCCTGTGTCCCTTTAGGCTGGAACTTGGCACAGGAGCTCTCACCTCCTCCCAGAGGTCCAAGAACTCCTCTTAGTTGGCTACCGAGGCCTCTGGCTCCTGGGAGAGCGCCCCAACCAGATTACCCAACTTGTGGAGGCGGGCCTCTTAGAGGACAGTTACACAGTGGGGTCTGTCATCAGACAAGGCTGTCAAGTTTCCTTTCTCCTTGCATCGGAGCAACTTCTAGTGTAGGGGTGGGCATTCTTATGTAGAAGGGCCATTGGGTAAGTGGGTTTTCACTGAAACTCCTTAATCCAATTACTAATTAGAGGACTGATTGACTGGGTTTGAACAGCTGACCTAAAGGTGATCCCAAAAACCTGCATACACACTGGTCTGGCACGAGATGTTCGACAAAGGGTTCCCCAGATGTGGCGGAATTCAGTCCACAGGGAACTGGGAGCTCCAGGGAAGGAAGCAGGCTGGATGGCTGCTGAGTCGGGCATGGAGTCCAGCCATATAGTCACAATGAGGAAAAGGCTCGACCCAGAAGCAGACGTAATGGAGAAACCAGAAGTTTTATTTTCAACTCAAATAGACTAATGGCAGAAAATGAGGGGACTGGCAGAACCACTAGAGAATAACACAGACTTGACAACAATGACTGGAATTGGGTAGCATGAAACAAGTGGGTACTTTATACTCAGACTAATCAGGACACAACCAGTAACAGTCTTTGCTCATTTGAGCCACGCTGGAGAGAAGGTGGGAGGGCCAGACTGACACTTGGCAGGCAGGACCTAAAAGTATGTGAATGTTTACATTTTTTTGCAGTTTGGGCAAAACATGCATACACACTGTGTTCTAATAGGAGTACTGTAATACAATATGAGCATTCTGTTCATTGCAATGTTAGAGGACTGTGTGCAACTATAAAAAAATGCAAACCGGCAAAAAAAAAAAAAAACTGCACCAGAAGGCAGACAGTAAAAGTTGCATTATTTAGTCCATGTCAAAGCGTTGTTTGTCCCCTGATGAAGGTGTCATGCACACTGGTCATGCGATCGCCACGAGGACCCGGAAGTAGATGATCATCTGGGAAATAAATACAGGAGCACTATATTCACTCACTGCTCCGTCATTCAGAAATGACCCATGCCATCATCTATCACCATCATCGGTACTGTGAGTACTCCAGTCTATATTTCTATCTACTCGATTGTGTGTGTGTTTAGAACGTGGATTCCGGTGGGAATCTCTACTCTTTATTTAAAGAGCTTTCTAATATTAATCACAAGGTTATCCTACCTTTTCGTGTAAACTCCACGTCTGGGTTACCATTCACGCTATACGGGCTATCCGCTGACGCCAGTCCATTCCAGTGTTTTCTGCCCAAATTCCTGACAGAATGACTGAGCTGAGTGCGGTTAACCCAGCAGAGTTCACCACCCGCTGCGGCGCCGTCGCTAGCCAGTCGTGTATGATCGAATAGCTTCAGTGTGAGGTCGCGGACTTGCGCCAAAGCATCCAAAGCAAAGCCGCATCCCACAGCAAGGTGGAGGCACTGCGGCAAGAGGTTGCAATTCTCTGTGAACCTGTTTGGGAGCTGACTGGTGAGCGTTGTGCACTGTGGGCGGTGGCCCATATCTCCTCCCCCGTCCCGGAACCCCACATTTCACTACCAAAAAAATGGAATGGGGTACATGGGAAGTGCAATGTATTTCTCACAGTGCTTGACCTGGTTTTTGAATTCCAGCCTGCCAGGCAGTCCACCGATCACCAGCGCATTGCACTTCTCTTCTCCCTACTCACTGGGCAGGTATCCAAGTGGGCCACGGCCATCATCCTTTCTGAAACTGACATCGGTCACTCTCCTACCCTGAATTCACCCATCAACTCCACACTACATTCTGTCATCCGGATAGCGAGGTGGAGGTTCAAGCCTGTACCATCTGCAGCAGGGGGGCTCATCTGTAAGTCGCTACACCGCGGATTTTTGTGCCCTCACGGTGCAAGCCACCTTGGGTGATTCTGCTCTCCGGACAGCCTATTACGAGGAGCTGTCTCCCCGTATCCGGGATGAGCTCGCCGGGCATGAGCTCCCCGCCACCGTTCTTATCAACCAGCGGATGAGCTTGCGTCTGAGGCCAGCTCCCCGTACCCTGCCACCCGCCTCGTTTCACCATCCGCCAGCACCTCCTCCACTACCTGCTGGCATTGTCTCTCCACCTTGACACGTGGACCACTCAGGAGCAAGGGAACCCATGCAATTAGGGCCTGCCTCCCTGTCTACTGCGGAGAGAGATAGACGTTATAGGGAGGGCCTCTGCCAGCTGCCCTCTCCGCCCAGGGAATCTGCCAGTCGGGGGAAGAGCTCATCGGGTCCCTTATCTCTCTTATCCACCTCCACAGCCATTTCCTACCTCACAGTTCAGGTACACCTCCAGTTTGGCCACAAACAGGTCAGAACCTCTGCTTTTATTGATTCAGGGGCCGCAGGGAACTTTATTTACCAGACTTATGCCAAACAACAGGGGGTAGAGCTTGAGGCATTATCCCAGACGATTCAGATCACTGCTGTTAATGATCAGCCCCTCACCTCCAGTCCCATTACCCATCAGACTCAACGCATCTCCCTCAGCATCGACCACCACCACCACAAACGTATCCAGTTCCTGGTCACATTTATCCTGTCACCTCCCATCATCGTCAGGCACCTGTGGCTCGACCCCCTAATCTCCTGGACTTGGCAATGGATTTTTTAATGGTGGCTGACCTACTCTGAACTATGCCTACAGACAACGGCTGGGACATGCTCTAGGGATGTCAATCCGGAGGCCATCCTCCAGCCATACTGCGACCTAGCAGTGGTCTTCTGCAGGAAAAGAGCAGTGAAACTACTCACCTACCCTACGACCTAGCCATTAACCTCCTGCCAGGTGTGTTACCACCTCGTGGCAGGCTTTTCTCTCTTTCCACTTCAGAGATCAAGGTGATGGAGGAGTACATTGCCGACACTCTCTGCCAGAGTACCATCAGGCCCTCCTCCTCGCCAGCTGCTGTGGGGTTCTTCTTCGTAAAGAAGAAAGATGGTGGTCTTCGGCCTAGTGTTGACTCAACAACATCTCTATCAAGAATCGTCTCCCACTTCCCCTGACCAACACTGCCCTGGATGCCCTCTCTGGTGCCACCCACTTCACCAAGTTGGATCTCCGGAGTGCCTACAACTTGATGAGCATCAGGGAGGGTCGATGAGTGAAAGATGGCATTCATCACTCCCACTGGTCACTACGAGAGTCTGGTGATGCCCTTTGACCTGTGCAATGCTCCCGCAGCCTTCCAACAATTCATGAACGGTGTACTGCAGGACATGCTAGGCCATTGGGCATTCGTCTACCTTGAGGATATCCTCATATACATTCACACCTTGGAAGAGCACATCCAACATGTCATGGCGGTCCTCAAGAGATTGCTTGCCCATCAACTGTACTGTAAGTTGAAGAAATGTGCTTTCCACCAGCGCTCCACCATGTTCCTGGACTTTGTCATCTCACCCCAGGGTGTAGCCATGGACCCCCAGAAGCTGGAAGCTGTGCGTCATTGGCCCCTACCCAAGACACTTAAGCAGCTACAGCATTTTCTGGGGTTTGCCAACTTCTATCTGCTCTTTATTCAGGGCTTCAGAACAGTTGCCACACCATTCACCGCCCTGACCTGTCCTTCTCATCATTTTCACCTCACCCCGGATGCCATCAACACGTTTCAAAGACTATGTCATCATTTCACCACCGCTCCCATTCTCCTTCACCTGGACTCCACCAAACCCTTCGTTGTAGAGGTGGATGCCTCAGACATGTGTCGGGTAAGTCCTCTCCCAGCGAGTTCCGGACCAGAAACTACACCCGTGTCGTTTCTTTTCCAGGAAATTCAAGCCCACTCAGCAGCATTACGGGGTAGGGGACTGTGAACTGCTGGCCATCAAGTGGGCCCTGGAGGAATGGCGTCACTGGCTCCAGGGTGGCAGTTACCCATTCACAGTCTGTAGGGACCACCAGAACCTCATCCCTATCCAATATGCCAAACAACTCAACCCTCGGCAGGCACATTAGGCACTGTTTTTGAACAGTTCAACTTCCACCTCTCATGCCACCAGCACAAAGCCGACGCTCCCCGGGCATGCTGTACCCACCATCTGGATCATCACACCTCTCTGGTGGGACCTGGAAACGAGGGTACGCCAGGCACAGACCTTGGAGCTCGCTCCGGCAGGTACACCGCCCGGACGACTCTACGCCCCCACTCTGGTGGCCCACCCTGCAGTTCCTCCAACGCATCGTCTGGTGGCCCTCCATGGCCGGCAACATCCGAGAGTTCGTCCGGGCCTGTCCAGTGTGTGCCAGGGCCAAGACTAACAACCAGCTTTCCCCGGTTGAACTTCACCTTCTCCCGGTTCCCTGTCGGCCCTGGTCACACATCACACTGGACTTCATCACTGGCCTGCCGGAGTTGGAGGAGAAGAACACTATACTCACCATCATTGATAGCTTCTCCAAGGCTGTGCACCTGGTAGGCCTGGCCAGACTCCCGTCAGCCAAAACTACAGCTGACATGAAATTAGAGCACATAATCTGCTTACATGGGTTCCCCAGGAACATCGTCTCGGACAGAGGGCTTCAGTTCACCGCCAGATTCTGGAAGGCCTTCTGCTGTCTGATCAACTACATCTGCAGTCTTTCATCCAGTTACCATTCACAAACCAACGGTCAGACTGAGCGAACCAACCAACAACTTGTTTTGTCGCAGATAGGCAGCGCTCCTGGGCCCGGTACCTCATCAGAGCTGAACTCTCGCATAACCTCCACACCTCATCCACCACCAGTCTCAGCCCATTTCAGGTATGCCATGGTTTCTAACCTCTGATGTTCAATCACCAGGACGATTATACAATATAGGTGACAAGGTTTGGCTCTCCACCCAGAACCTCCACCTCCACACCGACTCATGGTAGCTCATCTCCTGCTTAATTGGACCTTACCGGATCACCCACAGGATTAATCCTGTCACCTATCGGTTCCGGCTGCCTGTGGCAATCTGGGTTCATCCAGTCTTTCCCAGCTCAAGCCCTTCATCACCTCCCCCTTGGTCCTGTACTCATTTGGAACGTGGATTTCAGTGGGAATCTCTACTCTTTATTTAATGAGCGTTCTTATATTAATTGCGTGGTTATCCTACCTTTTCATGTAAACTCTGTGTTTGGGTTACCATCCACGCTACATGGGCTATCTGCAGGTGCCATTCCAGTGTTTTCTGCCTGAATTCCTGACGAAAAGTACTGACAAGATGAAGGTGATGTAAGGCTTAGATGCGCTGCTTGGCCATGAAAACTCATTCCATAAAGCACTCTCTGCACTGTTCTTGAGCTAATCTGAAGGCTACTAGAAGTTTGGAGGTCTGTAGCTATTGACTCTGCAGAAACTTTGGGACTGCACACCTCAGCATGCACCGTCCCTGCTCTGTCCCTGAGATTTTATGTGGCCTACCACTTTGTGGCTAAGTTGCTGTTGTTCCCAACTGGATTCCATTTTTCATTACTGAATAAAGATAAATAAACTTCATTTGCCCATGAGTGACAATTATAGCTTTAAAATATGAATTATTTGATCATTTTATGTCCACTTTGCAAGCATTAAGTTCTGTTTTAGGTAAACATGGTGTTAAGAAATTTAAGCAGAGACAAAAATTATAGCAATAAAACAAATTGATGTTTTAGAAAAGAAAACTGGAAAGAAAAGTAATTTTCCCAAGCATGTGGCAAGTTAAGCATTGAAATTAAAGATTGACCATGAATGCGGAATGCCGTTCTAGATGGAGCTATTTCCTTTTATTAACCCTCATCTGACCTGGCCACTAGGCACAACTTTTAATTGTTTAACTATATATTAGGGGATTTTTTTTTAGTTTCACATTTTCACCACTAATATAGAACTAATATAGAACTTAATAGCAACCCCTATGAACTGGGTAGCTTACCTTAATAAGGCAGAACACACCAATTTTGTAAATATTCAAAATAAACCCCATTAATGCTTGTTTGACTTTGCCCCTGATGTAAATATAACATTCTCATTCTTATAAAACCATAACACCATATCATCTTGAAAGAATTTTTTTTTGCAGCAAGAATGAAATTATGTGATATGGGCTCAAGGAGACCATTAACAACTGAGGGCTATTTATTAATGATTAACATTCTGTGATTATCTTCTAAGGAAATGAGTGCTCTCAAATCAGGCCAAAATGCACACATTACGACATTAAAATACCTCGTAATGCGTCACTGAGCTCTGGGCTGTAGAGTGCTTTAGTTTCAATCACAAAGTGAGATGCCAAAAACTTTCTCATACTACATGAAAGCATGAATTCAAAAATACAGATGATAAAAAACCAGTATTGATAATTGTCAAACTGTTCTCTTTAAATGAGTAATGTGGATGTTAAATTAACATTACATATTTTACTGTGAACTGTTGTGTCGTACTTTCGTAGTTTTCTTCCTTTCAAAATGTTTAATAATATTTATTTTAAGTATCAGATCAAAGTCAAAGACTAAACATTATAATGTTATTAAGGCGAAACAGTGAGACTTATTACTGAATAGTGACCAGACTAGAACTAGTAGTGCAAAATACTTCACTTACAATATAAACTGACACTGGCAATAAAGTTATTATAGGGCCTGTATCATGAAGATGATTAGCATGGTTAGCATGATAAAGTCTATTTAAACTGGGGTACCTTAAATTCAACAAGTTATCTAGCTAATTTTTAGAATACAGAACTTTTCAGTGACCAGTGCTGCTCATTTCTAGAATAATTCCTGCCAAGTGTGGACGGGCGTTGTCTTGTTAAAAGACTGTACCAGGGTGCTGTCTCAGGAGGGGTAAGACATGCGGACACAGGATGTCACTGATGTAGGGCTGTGCTGTCAGGGTCTTCCAAATCACTACCAGAGATGACCTGAAGTCATAAGCCATGGCTCCCCATACCACGATTCCAGGAGTAATGCCAGTGTGTCTCTCCACAGCATTGGTCCCCTCCCCTCAGTGCCACGATGATGGTCATCTGTGGTAATGCAGAACCAAGATTCATTGCTGAACATGGTATGACACCACTCGTCATTACTACACATGAGACCATGAACCCGTAGTCCAGCTGATGCCTGTCATCGAAACATGGTGTGGGATGACATGGGGCATTGTCCAATACCTGCTTCTGGATGGCAGGCACAGATGTCATGGGGTTCTGTAATGCTTGGCACACAATACGACGATCCTCCCTTGGTGTGGTCTGTCTTGGTGACTGGAACCTTCACAATGTGTGTTGGTGCCCTCATGTGCCCACTGGTTCCAACATTGGGCGACTGTGACATCTGCATGCCCCACGTGCCAGGCAATTGCACGATATGACCACCGGGCACATGCAAACCTATAATGCAACTCCATCAAATTCCATCAAGTGCTGGTAATGCTGTCTAACACGTCTATGTGGCATCTTATGTGTCTGGTGACTAAACATGCCAGCTCCTTGCAAATCAAATCATTTACATACCCACCCCGGTTCTGCACATGTACCAAATTACATCCAAATTTGACCATTACTTCTGGGTGCTTAATTTTTTTGTCATTGAGTGCATTTGAGAAGATTATTTTCCACCATTTGCTCTGTACACACACACAGACATACATACGCAGATTTTTAATTTTTAGATTGCAGTCACAGATTTTGAGAAAACTGAGTTTCCACTTCCAAAAAATATTGATGTGTCCTCTGCATTTAACCCATATGTAGAATTATCCAGGGAGCAGTGCTTGGGGGCAGAACTTTGCTCAGGGTACCTCAGTGGTACCTTGCTGGTTGGGGATTCCAGTAACCTTTCAACCAAGAGCCCCCTACACACACAGATTGTATTCATATCTTTATGGGGACCATCCATCCATCCAACCCTAACACCAACAACGGCAACATTTTTAGAACCCTTTTTAGTTTTTTCATTGCATTGACAGATTTTTATAAAATGGTCCCCACAATGTAAAATATATGTGACCCACACTCACACACACACACAATAACACATACCTGGGTTATTTGGTCTGTAATACATAAAAGTGGCTTGAAACAGGGTATTTCTGCAAAAATGTGTGTTTGTTTGTTTGTTTGTTTTTTTTAGCAGACACCTTTGTCCAAAAATACTTAGGTGAGGCAAGGAGGGTCTAGGATAGGAGACTTAACTGCATCCATTGACAGTTAAGGTTAACTGCCTTATATGAGGCTCCAACAGTGATATGCTTAATCTGCTACCCATGGGATGTGAACCCACACCAATTCAGACAAGGGCAGAAATCCCAAACCTGCTGAGGCGACACCACCACCATGTGTATGCTTATCTAAATATTTACATGTGCATTTGTATGCGTATGTGTCTGCCAGAGGATTTTATACCCAGCCCCTTGATGTAATCCAACTGGAAAACTGAAACGGCATTGCCGTTTTCACAACCCCCGGCCCCAGAGATCCTGAAGAAAGGAAACGCTCCCTTTTCCTATTCATCCCATTCCAATATAAGCTTCCAAGAGGAAAAAGCCGGGCTGGCACTTCACAAACATTCAAACCATTCAAAACTGCCCCAGGATTATATTATAAAGCTATTATGCTCTGTTCACTGTTTCCCCTCTTTACTATTTCTAGTGTTTTTTTAGTGGAGGGGAAGTATTTATGTATTCAGAGTAATATTTACTTAGTTCTTAAAGCAAGTTGTTTACTCTATGAATTAATGTGACCAGTTAAATTATTCAGTTAGGCAGATACCTAAGCTCTGTATTGTATATTATATAATTATGTTTTTCTAATTTGATTTAAAGAATAGTTTTGCAGTAAATGATGCCTGTGTCTTTTGTATTTTTTAAGTGTTGTGGCACAGCTGTGGTTTTAGTTGTGGCACTGACAGAATGTGATGCGATGCACTTATCAAATGTTCCCACTGTATTCTGGTAAGAGCAACGCAAACACCCTCTGCAGAGCTCTTTGGTCGTCGGAGTTGCAGCAACCATACCTAGGGAGTGATGCTCCTGATGCTCACCACCGTCATTGGACTCATTCAGGATGGTGATGAGTCGACATACCCGCAGGAAGTCGAGCAGCTGGTACTCTGGTGCAGTCAGCATAACCTGGAGCTGAACAAGCTCAAGACTGTAGAGATGATAGTGGACTTTAGGCGACACCCTTCAACACTGCTCCCTCTCACTATATCAGACAGCCCAGTGTCTACTGTGGAGACCTTCAAGTTCCTGGGTACCACCATCTCCCGGGACCTGAAGTGGGAGACCAACATCTCCTCCATCCTCAAAAAGTCCCAGGAGAGGATATACTTCTGGAGACAGCTGGGGAAGTACAGTCTCCCACAGAAGCTGTTGATCCAGTTCTACACTGCAGTCATTGAGTCTGTCTTGTGCTCCTCCATCACAGTCTGGTATGGATCAGCCACTAAACAGGACAGGAACAGACTGCAGCGGACTGTACGGGCGGCAGAAAAGATCATCGGTGCCCCCCTGCCCTCTATCCAGGACCTGTACCTCTCAAGAACCTGGAAAACGGGCAGGGAAAATCACCACAGACCCCTCACATCCTGGACACAGATTTTTTGACCTGCTGCCCTCTGGCAGACAGTATAGAAACCTGCAGACCAGGACCACCCAACACAGGAACAGTTTCTTTCCCCTCGCCATCTCCCTCCTAAACAAATGAACTGTCACACTGCTCCACACTAGAAGTCTGCAACTGCACTTTATGTACACTCTGTTATATTCATTCTGCAATCCTGTATTTTTTTGTATATAAGATTTAGATTGTTTATTATATTGTATTCTTGATTATACACTTTGTGTATGTGCGTGTGTGTATGTGTATGCGTATATTCGTATATACAGTAGGAGTGTGTACAAATATAGATATATGCATACATATCTTCATAAATATATTTTAATTAATAGTATAAACATGTTCAAATAATACTTATATACATTTGTTAATACTTATCTCTAGATTTATTAATATAAATCCATATTATGTATTTTAGCATAGATTATATATTATTGTTATTTATCACTCCAGTAAAAGCTCATTCTGTTCATTGTGTCGTTTATATGTTGTTATGTTTATGTTTATACTGTTGTGCTTGAGAGACACCATCGATCAGAATTCCTTGAAAGTGTGCACTCACATACTTGGCCAATAGACACAATTCTGATTCTGATTCTGATTCTGAAAGCACAGATTCCACAGTAAATCTATAGAAAGATTTTTTGCTGCACAGATGAGATTTCTAGCTCAGCTGATAGTTACTGCCTTGCTGTCTGCACTACGGTATATTCAATTCAATTTATTTTAATATACACAACAGATGTGTACATACAGTTAGGCCCAAAAATATTTGGACAGTGACACAAGTTTTGTTATTTTAGCTGTCTACGAAAACATAATCAGGATACAATTATATAATCA
>JAODKN010000039.1:2119731-2132192 GCA_026774425.1 Petrocephalus zakoni | reverse complement strand
GTCGATTATGAAGTATCAATTCTTTTGATCTAAACGATTCATTCTGAGAATTGATTCTGATGGTAAAATAATGATTTGGCAAATGGTAATATTACAATAAGCCAGGCAGGGCCGCCCATAACGGCGGGAGGAAGGGGAAGACTGGCAAGGGTGCAGACACGAGGGACTAGGGAAATTAAACGACATAGCTAGTGGCAACCAAACCCTTAGCAAATTTTACCACCAGGGTTGAGTCGGCACTGAATATCAGTATGGGGGATACCGCCATTGGTATTGGATGGAATTTCATCTAAAAGAACATCAGTGGTATCCCAACTGAACTACTGTACTGTTTATTCAATTTGGTCAGTGGAGCACGCCTCATACTACAGTTTTGGTAAATCATGGAAGTGATAAGCACTGAAGTGGTAGTGAAGAAAGGGACAGATCAGCAGCCACAACACATTTTAAAAGAGGAGTTATTGTGGATAAATGTTTTGCCCATTATCTAATGCCCTGGTGATTAATGCACATGCGTCATATAATACCAATGTGATATTAATGTCAATGTGATACGCAGCCCTACGTTGAGTCAACAAACAAAGGGCACTTTGTAAATGTTGCTATATTTTTGTCAATGAATTTGTGCCAGAGGTTGGAATAACTCATGGCCACAGTTCGGTGGATGATAACCAGCCTGTAATAATACAGACACAGAGCTGTGGCTCGGGGAAAAATAAAGTGGCAGGGAAACACTCTCTTTCGGTTCCAATTAGTGAAGTCTGACCATACATACATACATACATTATATGAGTGAGTCCAAAGTTCTTAAATTCAGAAAAGAAATTGACGGTTGTTTAACGGTGATAGAAAATGAAATGTAAAAAGAAAGTAATTACATGTAATTTTCTTCATTGGTAGCAGTTAAAAATCCTGAACAAAAGTCCATGAGGTACTGATTAGTCATAGGAGGTGTGTTAGTGGTCAAGTCAAAAAATGAGTGTATCGGATGGTTGCTGCTAATACTCTGGTGACTTTAGGAGAAGTTTTCAAATCAATAAACTGGAACGCTTTGATTGACAACATTATAGTTACACCAACATGAAGATCATTTGCTTTGACAGCCCAAGACTTTTGCACAGTACTGTACAGTAACTTATTTTGTTTTTAATTTTGGCCATAGGCGCCATAACTTGCACAGGTCTGAAGTTGGGGACAATCTGTATAAATAACTGCTGAAAAAAGCTGACCACAAACTTGGGTGTTATGCAACATCCTTCATGTAACTGCTAGCGAAACATATGCGCAATCCATCTGTTTTTACACATCGACCGTCTTCAACTGCCATGATGCCGTTTCTTACGCCCTACAGCTACCAAAACTGCAAGATAAATTCAGCATGCAATATGTTCCCTGTTCCACATCAAAAATGCTCCACTACGACTATGAAAGAATATTTTATGTAACTAAAACTACCTGTACAATGGGAAGTATGCTGATGTGTGGAGCGCATTTTCCCTCCTCTAGAGAGGCTGGAGCAACAAAGCTGAAGCCTTTGAAGAGCTGGTGTGCGTTGGCACTGGGTGGGATGCCTGGAGAATCTGTGTACACATTCACAGGCAATGTAAATTACAAAATACGTGCAGCAAAATCAGTCAGTAGGCAGAAACAATTAATTCTTATTGTAGAATTGGAAACTGAATTGCATTGGCAACTCACATTTCATATTGCAGTATTAATTCTTATTGTAATATTGTAGTTTTATGTTTTATTTTAAACCATCTGGAAGGGTTATGAACTAATCACATAAATGGTCAAATATAAATAAAATATTGCATCAAGTAGGTGCATAAAACTGAACAAACTGCAAACCTTTTGGGGTCTTAGCAGTGAATTCTGGGTCAAAGCAGAAGGTATCGTCTGGCTTCCCTGTGGCTGGCTGGAATGGAGGCTGCAGCTCTCTCCTGTACAGCTTCTGCAAGGTGATACAGGGAACAGCATGAGCTCATCTCTATGCCCAGCTTGATTCTCCCCAAATTCATGTACTTGGAATATTCCAGCTTCCTTCCACAGCCCAGAACCAGGCCTTCTAGTTCTCTGTGGAAGGCCACCAACAGACTATATGCTTCCCATTATTACCACATCAACCATAAACCATTTCTTTCCCTTTTTCTTACAAGTTTTTACCTTATTCTCCAGTGCAATATGCAAAAATCTCAAAGCAAAATTGAGGATAACTGCATGAAAAAAACAACTTTAACCAAAGACAAAAACTAGATGATAAAAGCAGTAACAAATAAGGTTTTATATTAATCTTGAAATTTATCTGAATTCATCCATCTATTTTAACTGCTTAGCCATTGCGGGCTTACAGCAAAACCCGGTGCCTATTTAAGGGTGGAGTTCACTCTGGATGGTAAGGCAGTCCATCACAGGGCATGCATGCATGCACAGCCGACATATTCCTATCATTGTGGGGATTCTCCATTTCTATGGACATAACCCTAAACCTTAAACAGCCCTAACCTTATCCATAAGTAAGTAAATAAAATACAAGACTTGACATTTTTGATTGAAGTCACAGATTTCTATAAAATTGAGTTTCCTCTTGTGAGGACAGAAAAAATGGTCCCCACAATTTCAAAATAACAGGTTTTAAACACATTGTTCTCCAAACAGTTCAAACAAAGACAGATCAAGATTGGGTCTCACTTTGGGCACTTTATACGGCAATGTCTTTTCACAGACGACCATCTGCAGCTTCGAAGCCTTGCAGCTTAGGTTTTAAGAACATGTGCAAACTGAAACCTTTATTGAACAAGTGGTTAGAAGAGGCTGACTCGTGCACCGGTAGCCCCAGCCACATCGACAAGATCGCAGCGCAGGGAAGGAGAAGAAAGAAGAGGACATCCATAGAGGTGAGCGTGAAAGGCGTACTGGAGACGCACTTTCTTAAATGTCCCAAACCCGCAGCCCAGGAAATATCCTCTTTGGCTGACAGTCTGCAGTTGGAGAAAGAAGTGGTGCGTGTCTGGTTTTGCAACAGACGACAAAAGGAGAAAAGGATGACTCCTCTGGGGGAGCAGCAGCATGAGGTAGATTCCCACAAAATAAATAAGAACAATCCCGCGGGCCTCGATCTCTGACTAAGGAGCTGGGATTTGCCCATTGGGACTGAGTGGAGTAAAAATGTAGTGGATTTTCTTTTAAATCACTACAGGAGCTGAGCGGGACATACGATGAAATTCGGTTTCAGTATATAACTGGTGCCAATGTGAACGGTAGTAACTAGACCGAATGACACCGTGAATTTCGGTGCCACTAAAATATGTGGCGCTCACCGTTAACAGCGCATACGATACATACCACACAATGCAGGTGTGGAAACCCGCATTTTAAAAGTGTGTTTTCATCCATTATTATTGAGAAATCGTTTACATTTAGTTTGATAACACAATAGACATGTTTCATTAGATAACGTACATTTAGCTCGTCATATATATATTTAGCTCGGTAGCGACATGCCTTGTTGATTATAACCGTATATTTAGCTTGAAAGCGACATGTTTTATTGGGTATAACGTATATAAAATACGTATACAAAAAATAATTTAGCTCCATAGCAAAATGTTTGCTGAGCTGGCATGATCTGAATAGTTATAACCTTGAGAAATCTACAATATTAGAAATATTACTTTGCCGATATGCATTTAATTGCAGTCTTAGTTAGACAACAGGTAATTTACATTTTCAGGCGCAGACTGAAGCAGTAGCCATCAAGTTGAAGTTAGCGTGTTCATCTGAGCGTGTGACAATCAATAAAGCCCTGACAGTTAAGAAAACATATTAGATAAAAACCTGAATACACATCCATAATGTAATAAAAATCTAATCCAGTGTACATATGATTAATCTAAAAAAAATTTCAGTTATCGATAAAGCAATGGATCAAAATATACATTAATAATGGAATGAAACGTCTGCTGTGTGTTTTTCTTAAAGTGCCATTTTAAGCACAGTTTAGGAACTGGCACCATTTTAAAAGTATCGATTTGGCACAGGTATCGAATGAACCCCAAACGGTACCCAACCCTAGATGGCAAACCATTGGAGAACTGGGCAGTGAGGATAATCTGGTTAAGCTTGTAGGTTTCCTGCTGGAGAACTGGGGCCTTCTCTTTATGCTTGACTAGCTGCTAGCTGTTTCTCAGTAAGGCCCATTAGCACATCCCTGGAGTCCCAACTAGCTACCTGGCAGACTTGTTTAGTGAAAGAAGCTGAATTTAATACTTACATTCCAGTCAATGGTTGAGAAGAAGGGATGCCTTTTAATCTCTTCCACCCCATCTGAGCCTGCTCCTGTGAGGTGGAGGACCAGACTAACATATAAACTTATGCACCATATAAGAACAAACAGTCAAGGAACCTAATAAACAGATAGGTCAACTTTCACAAACCTTTCCAAAAGAATCTGTACATTTATCGAAATGCATATATATTACTCATCTTTATCGAGAATATTCAGTAATAATGACCACCCTCTTTTGAGTGTAGCATGATTTAAATGTTGAATTTTTCCGTAAGGTAGCATTATTAGTAGTGTTAATTTATTTACTACAAATAAATTCAGTGTTCCACAATAAGAAAAGATACCACAGCAACATACCTAAACGATTAGCTGGGTTCCTCTTAAACAACATTCTCAGAAGACTCTGTGCGTCTGAGCTTAGAAACTGTGGCATTCCCAGTTTAGCTCTACGGACCCGAGAAAGGGGTGTGCATTAGGGTCATTCTTTGGGAAATAACGCAACGGCCTGAAATGATTGAATGGACTGCTTACTTCAAAATCATGTTCAAGGTCTCGCTCCTGTCTTTGCCTTGAAATGGCAGAGTGCCAGTCAGCATTTCAAACTATGAGGGAAACAGAGTTTTATCAACGTACACAGTTTCAAAAGTCATAGGCTGCCAATATAGCCATGTACTTGCTGATTCAACCATGTTGGACTAATCAATACCTCAATACCTATTATCAGTTATTTAACAAATTTAGCATCAGTTATTTCAATGTGTTTCACCATTTTGAGCTGCGAAATATCATGTCACAGTACACTGTTACGGTTCAAGAAATAATACTTATATACAATTTATATATAGATATCCAGAAATAAGAGCTCACTCAGAGCTGAAATACTCACCATTAGAACCCCTAGGGACCACCAATCAGCACTCTGGGTGTGGCCCTTTCTGTTCACCACCTCAGGGGCCATGTACTCCACAGTGCCACAGAAGGAGTAAGCTTTCTTATCCTGATCGACTGATTCTTTACTAAGCCCGAAGTCTGCAACAGAACCACAGCATCATTAGTCATGTATCACACTTAAGAGAAACGGTCTACTAAAAAAAAATGTATATACCAAGAAGAAAATTCATGAACTGCTTTTCATGTAATGTTTTTAAAGTACACGTTCAATAGAATTCCCATACTGGCAATCACTCTACAAAGTTTCAGTTGGATGTTTTATAATATGCATGCACACAAAAAAAACAGAGCACATCACTAAATCACAGATATATACACTATACATACCTGTTAACTTGATATGTCCAGCTTCATCAAGCAAAATGCTGAAAATTAAAATCAAATTCTCCAATACAGGTACACAAATACATTCAAAGCACATCATTATGAAATAAAAATCGTAAAAATATATTTGTCCCTACACTGATTTTAGAAAACCCACATATCAGAGCTTCCAAAAGATGATTCCAATTGAGCAACCATAATGCGAGTGTAAAACTGTGCACATTACAAAACTATTGAATAATACAGCACACAAAATTAGGCAAACCGATTACAGTCTCAGTTTTATTTACTGTATGCAATGAAGCCCTGAACCCCACTACATGATGAGTGGAGACAGCTAATACACTTATTATGGAGGGTAACAGGAGGGGTATTTTGGGTAGGGGTCATAGGTAATGGGATACTTTACTTCTCTGGCTTCAGGTCTCTGTAAACAATGCCTAGGTTGTGAAGATGGTCCAAGGCAAGGGCCAGCTCTGCAAGGTAGAATTTCACATCCTCCTCTGTAAACATAACCTAATAAGAACTGGACAGATTTACCCGCTGATCTCTGTTCACACACAAACAAGACAAAAAATTTACAACTCAATGATTTCTAAAAATGTCAAAAATTAGGCTGCTAAAAATCAATACAACATACACAAATATATTAAAAACACTATGAATGTTCATAGTAAGAAAGCAGAAAAAAAATCCATAACTGTTGACAGTATTGAGAGATTTGGTGGTTTACATACATGAAATTTTTCACAAAAAGCATGAAAATATGAACACTGTTTTATGCATGATTTAACCACATTCAATTGTGGTTTAGTTCAGCCTATTAAAAGTTATTATTGCACGTTTCATAAGTCCAATGAAACGTGCAGTTAACTTGAGTAAAACTTAAATATGTAACGATATTATATAAAATGTATTAAGTACATTCAAGCTTAAAGTAAACGCATTAAACGCAGTTTCACTCTTTCACTTGATCAGAGAATTGGTGGAAAATGTTTACTAATAGTTTTAACATTTAAAAGACATACATTTCCCCTTCTAAAGTCTCACATTATATTTTAAAAGAGGCTAACAATTAAAATGCTATGCTTCCAAGTCAGATGCAGAATATACTTTTAATATACTTTATATTTTAAGCTTAGCGATTCAATATTGTAGATCATTCTGCAGTTGGCGAATTGTGACTTGCTTCACAAAATATGACTGCTACTAATGATCAACTGCGTTTAATGCCTTCATTATAAAATAAATATAAAATAGCACATTTCTTTTCAGTAATAGAAGCTCAATAAACAGGGATGGAAGAAAAGACGGGATAATCAGATAATCTTAAAACTTCACAAACAACTAGGAATTAGTTATCGTTATAACTGCCATTTCAAAAATAATGCGCTTATGAGTGAAAACAGAAATATTAACATGTAGACCTGGCAAATCCAAACCTACACATTAGCGGGGATAGGACCATCCATCTAAAAAATGAAATAAAAGGTGAACGATGAGCTTACCTCTTTGGATAAGCGAGTAAATACATCTCCACCCCTGAGAAAATCCAAAATCAAATATAGCTTTCCTTCTGTCTGAAAAGCTGCAAGATGAATGTAGTGTTAAAAGAGCAAAAGAGACATTCTAACAATTCAAATTATTCTAACACAACAGTAGTGTTTGACCAAATATAAAACTAGTAAGTATACTAAAAATAATAATGCTAAAACATTTAGATGATGGAAGAAAACTCTTCAGAGCACATAAAGAAAAAAAATATATATATATAAAATATATACATTTATAAAATTTAAACACTAATGAAGAAGCAAATAACTCACCATAGTGCAATTTTACTATAAAGGGGTGATTCACTTCTACTAGAATATCCCGTTCCATTTTTGTGCGAACCCGGTCTCTAACTGTCGAGACAAAACGTTTAAGTGCTATACGCATAAATATAGGTGATCTTTTTCGCTTTTAATTCCATGTGCCATAAAATAAAGTCTTTGGGGATCCGTTTTAAATATAAACATCAGTAAAATAGCAATATGCAAAAAGGTATTGCTCAAGAAACTATCAAGAAATTGAAACCCGAAACAAGGACAAATATGTACTTGAATATTATTAGGCTGTAAAACCTATACATCTGAGGAGTTAATAGAAAAACGTAATGCTAAAATAGTTTTCTGATTTCTTCATTAGTTGTAATGGTGAACAGGTATTAAGCCACAAATAATAATATATAAAAAAGGCACCAGAAGACCAACTGGAAAATTGGAATTAAACAAAATAAATCAAATAATAGTATATACTTGAAGATTAATAGTTTTCACAATTTGAATTTATATGTAAAGAGGCTGTTAAATATTGCACATTTCATGCCATTTTCTTGACAGAGCACTATACATGTACAAAGGACACAAACCTGCTGATACCTTTCTGGCCAGACTCACCTTTTAATGATGCTTTCTTTAGCACTTTCATTGCATAGAGTTGTCCAGCATCTGGACCGATGACCTTTCGGACAAGAAATACCTAAAACAAAGGAGCATGGGCAATTCTACTCAGCGGTAATGTTGAATTAAGCACTGCTATAGAGAGATAAAAAGAATAAAAGACCTCCACCATATTACAATTAAAACCCCTGAGTTACCAATACTCTCTAATAGTCTCTTAAAATAAAAAAAGAAAAAAACTTAAAGTTTTATTACAGTAGTTATAGAACTTCGGGACAAATATGAGCATGTTAAATAGCATGACTACAAAATACCCATCCCTCAAACACATCAAGAGCAGAAGCACACCCACCTTTCCAAAGGAGCCTTGACCCAGCACTTTGAGTAGCTCAAAATGAGAAGGGTCTGCCTTCTCACAGCCCTCCTTCACATGATGGGTGATAGGGATCTCCCTGTAAGCACCATCGTCCTGTAGAGGTGTGGACACCACATACATTTAACCTTCACCTGCTGAGTACAGGCTCCATGTATTTTCCTTATCCCAGAGAATGCACCCAAAAACACATAAAAAAAATCACATTACTACTAGATCCTAATACTCCAAGTCAGCAGGGAAAAAAGTAAAATATAAACCAGGTCCACTTAATATATTTTCTTGAATTTCACCCACTACTCTAATCAAGCATGCAATGGAATACGGATAATAAGTAGAGATGCACATGACAGTGGGTAGGGGTCCTCTAATTGAAAACCATCAGGAAAGTTTTTAATTAATCGCCAGAGTGTGTTTAACAGAAAATTCACACAACGCAGATAAACCGGTTATTATATAAGGACTGCAACTGAAGCTCTGAAAAAAATAAAATGCTCTTTTTTATAAATAGCCTGTTAATTAGGCTATTTATAGACTTCTTGTGGCATTAACGGTATAATGCAATCCATGTTGCAGTGTACAATCATACCCGTGATGACTGTGAACCAGTGTACCACCCACTCCAAAAATATCATATACTTTTTAGAGTGGGAAAGTGCCATAAACATCACCAAAGGTCATTTCAACCAATACCTCCTTATGACTCACTAACATCTACTTAGCAACTTAATGCCCTGATCTGAGAAAAGATACATGACAGACAAATATATCTGACAGACATTTGACTCACACAGTGCAAAAGAGATTCTCCTCCCTCCATTGGATCATCCATAATCTGGTGCCCATTCACCTGAAAGAAAATGTTGAATGAAATGCAACACTGACGAAAAAACAACGTAGAATCAGTAATTTTCACTAAAAGTGTTTAACGAAATATTGTTCTTCCAGCTAGTATTCAAAACTATTCGAGACTTAGAGGGGAAGCACCAAAGACAATGGACACAAGTACTTCCTTCCTTATAAAGGTAAATACAAGACGCAGAAATAACAGCTACGAACTTTTATAATGCAGTACAATGTCACTAGGGGGTGCAAAAAAGAAAAATAAAATAAAAAAAAATAAAATAAAAAAAATTACAGGTAATACCTCTGGCTGCATTCTGTGACATTATAGTTATGTACACTATTTATAATATTATGTTTCTTGAGAAACGGCCAGATACCCTGTGCTACTGAAATGCTTTAATATAAATGGATTGACAGTTTTATGCGCTCTGTGGAATGGGTGAGCTCATCAGAATTGCGCCCACAGCAGCAGAACACCCATGTCCTGCAGTGCATTGAACATACTAAAACATTTCCTTTTCCTTTAATAGCAGTCTTCTTAACATAACTGTTTTTTTTATCCAGAACATTTGTTTTGAAAGATGGTACTAATTAAAAAGCACCCACTGAAACTTCTTGTCAATGAACTTTTTAACTCATAACATTAGAGCTATAGTTTGGATTTAAATTTCTAATGTGATATGTATGTAGTAAGCAAATGAATAATGATTTTTGTTTATAAAACCAATAAATTTGCAAATGTGTTTTTCTGAATTAAGTAAACTTCCCATGACTTTGTGAGCACAGTATACATTCTTGTTTTTTGACACTCTTCCTTTCCAGCAGTCTGCCTCAATTAGCTTGGTGTTTATGGGCAACATAAAGTTCAAATTACAACTTTAATTTGTCAGCCTGTAACAAGTAAACTGATTACCAGCATATCAAAATGTATTTTCATTGAGATCATTCTACTTTCACTCAGAAAATGGTACCTCAACACTGATATGAGGGTATCTGGTGATACAAAATAATGTTGAAATAATTGTGTTTGCCACAATATTAGTTCTGCGCTTGAATAACCCAAAAGCTGCCCCCCCTCCCAATCTTTCCAGGACTGAAAATGTACTGTTCCCGCCTCAATATTTTTATTTTCCCTGCATTTCAATAATGGGTTTCAAAACATCACCAGTCGTAATCTATGCAAATATAAAAGCCGCAACCTCAGAAATGCTCAATGCAAAGTCACATTAAACTGCACCCCCGCTTGAATTCCAATGTAGCCACTCGTTTGAAAGCGAATTAGCATGCTATCAATGTAATGTAATGTGACATTCAGAGATCACCCTTGTTATTGTGCATTGTTGTATCACAGAGGAATCTCATTTTACACAATATCACAGGAAAGGGGAAAATAGCAACAACTGACCATTGAACTCATAAAGAAAACAAGCACAGGACATTAAAGTCAAATACTACAGTCTTGCAGAGCACAGTGCAATACTAGACTCCCTCTTTCAGTTATTCTTATTTAGTTCCTTAGTTCAGAGATGACTGTATAAGATTCAGAATGAGCTTAAGCCCAGCTTAAAATCATTTAAAAAAATCCTGCATTTAAAATTGTCACACAATTACATTTAAAGACCAGGAATGGTAAAATTAAAAGAAGAAAGAGGAGATATTCCACTGATAAGCATCAGCAGGTAGTGTTTTTAACATTCAGCTCAGGGGAAGCACAAACAGACAAATGCCGCAGCATTACAAAAGGAGACGCAGCAGCATGTGTGCAGGTAAGTACAAGAACGCCGCGGATGTGATAGTGTCAGACGTAATAGCAGCAAGACACAGCAGTGGCTGACAGAGAAGGAGAAGAAAGCAGGCAGCCTGCTTAAAGAACTTCAGTCATCCCTGGGGGAAGCTGTTTGCATACAGCAGCAAGAAACAAAGAACACTAGTACGGTCACATAGTGCAATGTAAAGGAAGTTCAGACAATCACAGTACAGTGACAAAGCTGAATAAAGACATGAACTAGAGGTGTTCATATGATGTATATAATTATGAAAGGGGCTAACCATTATAAAATGTTGTCCTAGCATGTGTTATAACTGGGCGTGAGGGGTGGCATGCTGGGGGCACCAGACAGGTACAGATCCCCCAGGGCTGCTTTTTAGTGAACTGCGGTAGAACGAGTTTAATGGCTAAGGGGTGTACCAAGAGAACACCCCCTGGAGAAAAAGGGCAGAACTGTTCGGTCATCAAGAACCAAGCCATCGCTTTTTAACACGGGACAACAAAGGTGATGAGTCCGGCAGGTTTTGTTGCATGTATGTGAACAGCAGGTTTTCCTCACAGGTCCTGCAAGACCATGACTGAAAACTCAAAACCAGGGCTCATTAAATCTAGACCTTGATTCCAAATCCAAGCTCTTGCTTTCAGTGCTTCCAGGTTTCACATCTGGCTCACAGGTAAAGGAAGGCTGGCAAATTAGCAGGGCTCGGCCCTTGCTTACCGTGATTTGAATAGCCCCTGCTCTATACTGATAGCTAGGAAAAGCATACAAACATTCCAGTTCCAAGTCACATAACAGAAGCAAAGTATTTAACTGTGTCACTGAATAAAACTGAGTATACATGAAAACATCAAAGACAAACATGGCAGCTACTCAGGGTACCGTGGGAAATATTAGGAGAATTTAGCTCTGCCTTCAACACCAGTAACCAGCTCACTGTTCGGAAAACTTAACTGCTACTCCTCACATCCTCCATCTGTTTCAGTTCCGCATCGCTGAACTCTAAGCAGAGACTATGGTGACCTGTGCACCACACAGAGAAAAATCATTGTCTGCCCCACCCCCAATGACCATAACTAAGGTAGAAGGAGCCTTAAAAAATTAAGACTGGTCATCACCTAGACAGCTTCTCTCCCAAGACCCTAACCCTCCCGAATAAGACGTCTTGACATATCTCTGCCCTTTGACCTCTTTATGGGACTTTATTCCATACCTGACATCCACAGTACATGCTATGCATTTATAGTAAAACATTAATGGTTTCTTTGTAACCAATGTCAAACCTAAGAATTAGGGCTGTCAGTGCTAACAGTCAGCAGACTCAAAAACAATGCAGACTACAGGTCAGAATCTTTGGAACTTAAAAATAAAAAATAATTCTAATGGTCTAGGGCAGGGGTCATCAACTATATTTGTCAGAGGGCCAGAGTTTTACCAGACAGTCTCCTTGGGGGCCGGACCCCCAAGAA
>JAODKN010000039.1:2097386-2112578 GCA_026774425.1 Petrocephalus zakoni | reverse complement strand
GCTTTAATAGTGTGGACCACTATTTTCTTTTTGATCCTCACAATTTTGGAATCCAGTCGCGGGCCGGATTGAACGGCCGCCAGTTGATGATCAGTGGTCTAGGGCGTCAAGATATTACATTGCGGTGTACTTGTGATTATGTGGCACATGCGCAATAATCACATGGGCTTTAGATGATGGGCGAAACATCTGGCTGGCCGCTAGCTTTCTGATACTATACAGGCAGAGCATTATGTTTAATAAACATGTGGGACTTTAAACTTCAAAAAATTCCACTACAACACTGACGTCTTTTTACTTTGTTTATCCGCAATAACTCCTCTTTTAAAAGATGTTGTGGCTGCTGAGCTGTCCCTTTCTTCACCGCTTATCACTTCCATGATTTACCAGAACAGTAATACGTGGCGTGCTCCACTAACCGAATTTAATAGACATAAGGATACCCCTGCCAGGTAAGTGCTGGCAGGTAAGATTATTGCGCATGCACTGTATAATGGCAAATACAGCGCAATGTGGTATCTATTATGGTCACACAATCCTTCTCAACTCACATAAAGGGGGCAGTGTGAGGCTCTGAAGGTTAGAACTATCTGCCCATGATCAGAAAGCTGGTTCGCAAAGCAGTAATTACACTCTTGGCTTTGTGAGCAATGCCCTCAACCACGCTCCAGGGACTGTCTGACCCTGCTTTCTCAGTTTGTCACTTATGATAAAAGAGTCTACTAAATAAATAATATCCCTCGCAGTGGTGATATTTCATTTTCAGCATGCACCGAAAATGCCTTTCACTCAAAATTACTCAAAAAGATTTTATGTACACTCAGTCATAATATAGTATATTTCTTTTCAAACCCTTGCCTACTATACCGTTGTTATAGAAATTCAAATTAGATATCTTGTTAAACCTAGAATAAGTTGGTAACATTTGAATTAAGGCTTGATTACAGAAATACACTGTGTGGACAATATAAAATCAAAGATCCTGGGAAATAAATGTTAGTTCTTGGTGGGAACATACATTAGCAGCCAAAGCAGCACACATGGAGTCATTTATTAATTACACATTGCATCATTTATGACTATGTTTTTTTCTTGATATGGTACCAAACAGATAAGCTGGGAAGAAAACCACCTGAAAGAAAAGATACTACATATATATCACCTGTCTGACCAATAGGTTTTATAGCATTTGGGGAAAGACACGTTGATAAACATCCGCTTAACAGACAGGAAATTTAGCTTGACACCATAAAAAAAACCCCATGAGAAATAAACCGTGTAACCATCACCATGCAATCAGATTAAAGATACCACAAAAAAGCAAAAATGTAGAAAAGCTGTGCAAAGCTCACAGAGGAAATGGCTGGTGCTGAATAAAGTGGGAGATGAAAACTGAAAAGCTTATTAATTTAGTTCATCTATCCATCCATGTGTCTGTCCTTGTTAGGGACACGTTTGGGGTGCACTTATAGATAGAATGGCAGTCACAGGGCACATACATGCACACACTCACAAATCCAGTTACTTGGTTAAGGGAATGAAAAATAAAGTACTATACTGGGAAGGAAGGAAGGAAGGAAGGAAGGAAGGAAGGAAGACAGACCTTGGAGAAGTGACATTGTTAGGTTCCCAATATAATCTAAGGCAGTCAAATAACCTTCAAAAGGAGTATATTTATCCAACAGGACAAGCACAAAAGTGTTCAACAGAGTGCAGGGAATAGAACAAAGTTCTAGGTTGAAATCGTCTTTGTTATTTAATGTTAAGACAAACTAAGTCCGTCTTCAAAAAGTGTATGTTCACTTTAGAAAACATACCTCGCATTCTTTGCTGTAGAAAGAATTCGTTCATGACTATCATTACCTACTATAGCCTTATATAGCAGCCTAACTGCTGTAGTTAGACCTGTAAGTAAGCATTTCCCTTTCTCAGAAGAACTCCGCTCTGACATTTTTATACGGAGAGTAACGAATTTCCTTAAACATTCATTAAAAGCCATCGCAAACATTTTGCAAAAATAAAAAAACATAATAGGCCTATTAACCATTTCAAAAAAACGAACGATCCAGAAATAAATAATGGTGCAAATAGAAAGGTTATATTTTTGCTCAATTACTTACAGTTTTTCTACAAAAATACAGATTTAAGTCCAATGACAGCAAAAATCTGTCGTTAAGGCAGAATATGGACATGGGACGATGGAAGAGTGCCATATCGATTGAGCTGATAAATTATACAGTCAGATTCCAATCACATTTTACGTCTAAAATCCAGAAGACTAGTTTATATCCCTGAATAACTTGCCCGTAAGCCGCAATGATTTTGATGATTACTCTTGATTACGTACTACAGTAATAACAAGCAACCAATCTAGCTAGCCAGTACGAGCATGTGTGCCGTTCGCCATATCGTTTCATTATGACTTGGGCTACCGGGCAGAGACCCATTTCTCCAGAAACGCCATGCACTTGTTATTTAAGTGTCATTTAGACAGATAAGGAGCTGAGATTAGCGAGCAGCCACAGCTGGCCACACGCTCGCAGCCACGGAGACATGTACAGCCTGCATCCACCTCCAGCATCCGGCCACCGCCATACTAACGCGAAAACCGCCGCGATCCAAGCGTCGGCGGACGGCGAGCCACGGCCAAGTGGCGGATAGAATGAAGGATCGGGGGGATGCGGAGGCAGGGCAGCCCGGCTGCCCCAGATCAGGGCGCGCTAGACCAATTTCACGCCAGGCCTAATGACATTCGCATAACGCGACGCACATCTGCTCCGGCTAAACGTACGTCCTGGGATCCCAGGCACACCCAGGAAGAAAGCGGCCAGCGATTATCGGGAAAAGCACGCCACTGACGCGGATCCCTAACTGCCGCTGACTACCTACCTCGCTGAGGCTGTGTACCTCCATTTTGTGCCAGTGATCTTCCGGCTGGCCGAAAGCATCGTTAGACTAGCGCCCCATCTCCAAGCCGCCTTCCCTGCTGCTGGGATAACAAGCCGGCCGACGCACTGCCGTCAAACTCAGTGCTGGCTTCTCCGCCCTGTTGCTATGTCAAGGTAAATAAGGATGCCTGACATTAACATGGGTATCCCGCACTTTAATAAAAGCCCCCCCACCCCCCGCACTGTCTTTCGCTATAGTTACACGTGAATATGGCCGCCGCGGTGTCGCCTGAAGCGCATGGAAACCGAGCCCAGGCTCTGACGTGGGTTCCCTGACTCAAGGATTCCCCTTATCTCATGCGAGTACCGGGAACAAAGCTGGAAACGGCAGGGCAGCCTACGCAAAGCAGAAAAACGGATATACCACGCGATAAATATATCTCGGTGATATTAACATGGAAAACTTCTGACACTTTCCCCACTATAAATTAGGCAGCGCCGTTACAATGTCTCATCTGAAACACCCACTGTTCTCGTTTTATTTTTTTAAACAGAATTTCCAATCCTAAATAGTGTCACTGTTGATTAGTTAGCGACTTTCAAGGTTGTTTTGTCG
The DNA here is from genome assembly GCA_026774425.1 of Petrocephalus zakoni. Classification (NCBI taxonomy): domain Eukaryota; kingdom Metazoa; phylum Chordata; class Actinopteri; order Osteoglossiformes; family Mormyridae; genus Petrocephalus; species Petrocephalus zakoni. Next base: position 2,109,074 of record JAODKN010000039.1, on the reverse strand, counting down.
TGCCGCTGCATATACCACATAAAGAACAGAGATATTCTGATTTTGGTATAGTATGTTTGTAATACATCACTCTTCCAGTTGATCCTGTGCAGCGTTCCAGGGGGCTGGAGTGAGGGGCATAGGAACATGGGTGTTGGGGGAGTGTATTGTCAGTATTTAAATAATAAAGTTCCCAGTTTACCTAAACTGGAATGTAGAGAAACCAGAGTACTCAGTACAGCACAAGAAGAACATGCAAACACAGATAGAATGGAGAAGGGATTCAAAGCCTCACCCTGGTAATAACCATCAACAGAACCCCCAAAATGAACATCCATCCATCCATCCATCCATCCATCCATTTTCCATGACTGCTTCCCCTTCAATGAACATCTTTTATGCCTATGTATGAACATAGGCATATATACATAGATATGCTATGTGCAATTTAGAAACGCCAGTTAGCCTAACCACATGTATGAAGCAACACAAAGCAAACGACCTATCATCAAAAGCTTTTACAGCACAGTTTCTATTTATTTTCTGGATTTATGAGATTTAATTTAACAAATGTGGCATGTGCAAAAAACGGGATGCCTTATCAGTCAGTGCACGCTTACTAACGGCCCATCAGCAGAACAGAACCCAAATGTGTCTTGTACCCAACCAACAGTCTTTCTGTTCTTGCTTAGGAATTTTTTCCCCATTCTCCTTTGCAGAACACTTCAAGTTTTGAAATATTCTTAGGCCATATTCATTGCGTGTTTTAGATCTACCCACACATTTTGAATAGTAAGGTTAGGGGTTGGGTATGTTCTGCATTGTTGTCTTTTGGAATATTAAACCTAATTTCAGCTTCACTATCTTTATATTCTTCACTGACTCTGAATTCCAGTGGATAGTACAGTAGACTCCTGTAGATGCATAAAAAAGTGTTTTCTTTTTACTTCAGACATATCTTTTGTGATTGCAGCCAAACTTTAGCTCCGTGAAACCACAGGACTTGATCTGAAAAGTGTGGATGATTTAAATGTTGTGTTTCATACTTCAGTCATTGCCTTTTGTTATGAGAATGATTTTGTTAAAAGACTCTTCCATGCATACCATGTTTTTGCAAGAAATGCTGCACAGTGGACTAATGCATAACTACACCCGTGTCAACTAAATCTTGCAGTGGGTCTCCTGCACTGATAGGGGAGTTTTGATCAGTCTCCAAATGCTTCAGTCAGAGACTCTTCTTACTATTCCAAATCTTTCCTTGACTTTAGCAGTTGGCCTTAACTTAAATTTCTTTATTTTGGACATTGGAAAGCAAGCAGTATACATTTGGTTCTCTTTTTATATCCTCCCACTGTTTTGTAAGAGTCTGTTATCTTTATTTTCTGGTTCTCAGAATGCTGCTGATAGGAGCCCATGATTGCCGTTCAAATCTGTTTCTTTTTTTATCACAAGGTGTTCACTATGCATTAAATCAACAAGGTGTTTCTGCCCACAGAACTGCCACTCACTGGAATTTTTTTCATACCTTTCTGCATAAATTCTAGATACTATTTTGCGTGAAAATCCCTGGAGATCAGCAGCTTGTCAAGCCACCCTATCTGGCAACAACTACCATGCTATATATTTTCCCCTCTCAGATATTTTATCTGACAGTTATGTGAAGCTCCTGACCTGCATCTGCATGATTTTATGCACTAGGGTTGTTGCTGATTTGATACTTGCAGGTTCACATGTGGTCCTAATAAAGTGAATAATTCTGTTACCATTTATTCAGTTTGCATGAAACATTGAAAAATTTGTCTTTGTTGCAGTTCATAAATGATTAAATTTAATGAATGTAATGGGGGCTTTCTTCTCCTGCAAAATATGGATATTAAAAATAAAATGTATTTAATTTGTACCATATAGCCAAAAGTACTGGGACACCTGCCTTTAATACATAGGCTTTAATATGGAGGTGGCCCACCCTTTGCAGCTATAACAGCTTCACCCCCCCCCCCCGGGGGGGGGGCCGGGGGGGGGGGGGGGGGGGTTGATGACTACCTACTGCCCCCAATCATGTCGGTCACATATGCATGATATGCTTCAATGTTCAATTATGCATTTCAACAAATGCAGCCCGACACCAGCCAGGGCCCAGGGGGGGCGGGGCTTGGAGAACGCAGCAGCTCAGCCAAGCTAAAAATTTTGTTCTGGAGTGGAAAATATATATTCAGTAAACTTTGGCAGCTGGAGTGACGTGTTTTTTAAGTGCCGAATTTAATTACCTTGCTAACGTTAGCTGGTGCTGTATGCTATTTTAGAAACCAAAGTACAGTATATCAGTATATCAGGCGTTCCCTTACATTTTTCTCATAATATCAACTAGCCTATATACTACAACAGCATAACAGAAGTCCTGAAATTCAGCACGGCTTTTGGTTTTGATGTGCCACCCCAAGATTTTTAGTGGCCCCATCTGGCCAACCCTATGAAAAACTTCTGAAGGCGCCATTGGCTTCAGCTCTTTTGGGAAGGCTTTCCACAAGGTTTAAGAGTGTGTTTATGGGAATGTTTGACCATTCTTTCAGGAGATCATTTGTGGGGGCAGGCACTGATGTTGGATGAGAAGGCCTGGCCAGCGGTCTCTGCTCCAATTTATCCCAAAGGTGTTCTCTTGGGTTGAGGTGAGGGCTCTGTACAGGCCAGTCAAGTTCCTCCACACCAAACATGCTCATACATGTCTTTATAGACCTTGCTTTGTGCACTGGTGCACAGTCATGTTAGAACAGGAAGGGGCCATCACCAAACTGTTCCCTCAAAGTTGGGAGCATGAAATTGTCCAGAATGGCTTTGTATGCTGAAGCATTAAGAGGTTCTTTCAGTGGAACTATGGGGCCAAGCCCAACCCATGTAAAACACCCCCACACCATCATCCCCCCTCCACCAAACTTGGCACAATGCAGTCAGCCAGGTAACGCTCTCCTGGCACATACTTTATTATGGGGATCTGCAGCTACCTACAGTCAGCAAAGTTTGTCATCAGGGACCTGATTGAAAATGGTAGTCTAGGTGACAATTTGTCAGTGAGTGCAGAATTGCCTGTTAGTGATACTTAACTAGTCATTGATCCATTGATTTGAAATAGGCTGTACAATATCCTAGGACTGTGGTCTTGGTCAAATACATACAGTGGCACATTTTCTAAATTATATAATTTATTTAATCAGATTTTAATTATATAATTTCACCATCTTCTATAACAGAAGTAGCTTTTTGGAGTACAAATTATTATTATTAAATTTCACGTCATTTTTGTACACATGAATGAAAGATAAGTGAACTGAAAGTCACTTATTTCCATCCATCCATCATGGAGCGTGAGCTTGGAATCCTGAGGGAGAAAAATGAAAGATTATAGCTGATTTTATGAAAGACCTTATTTATTTCTGTAATTATCAATTATTGATGGCTATGAGTGAGGATGGGGACTTAGATTGGTTGGTAAACTATGAGCCTCATTGGACCATCATGGATCTACTCATGGATTAGGTTTTACTATCACATGTAAACAAGATCCGAAGGTACAAAAACTCCTTAGAGCAATTTATCATAGCCTTGAATTTCGACATTCTAATTCTCTTCCCTTTTTCTCTAAAAGTCACGTTTTGGAGGCTGGATGATGACAAAAGAACATGATCTGCAATTAGTAGGGCCTACCTCCACATATGTGGGTGCTGAGCCCACAAGATTGCTCCATGTAGCAATTTTAAACTGAGCAGAGCCTAGTTACACGGATGGCCCAGTCACCATGTGCTCTCACCAGGCAAGATAATCAGTTTTTTCACCTGTACCTTTAATTGGGCCTTTTGTTAAACCATACTTTGTCTGGCCTCCTTGGTGAGGTGTGTGTGTGCGTACAGAGATTTAATGCAGACTACCTCCTAGTCCCTTGACTTCTTTACACAGACATGCAGGAAGGTGAACTGCTAACAGTGAGTGGGTGTGTGTGTGTGAGTACCGTGATGGACTGGAATCCTGCTTCGGTCGCTGCAGGCTTTTCTCCAAACTTTGACATTTCTTCTTAAAGTTCCACTTATAGTGCGCTAAAAATCTAACCAGCAGAGGTCGCTGTCAGCTACACTCCCGGGATCAGACTGCAGCTAGTATTTTTTGTGAGTATTTCTGCACACTTCTGGTGGTTGAGACTAAACGTAAAACGCAAATATTCACATACGTGATACTGCATATTTAAGAACATCTGGTAAATTATTTAGAAGTTCAGTCTTCTTCCTTCTGGTCTGTACAGATACTCAAGGGTCTCTCCTATTATGCAGCTTTCATGAGTACACAGTTACCATTCTAATGATTCGATAAAGACGCTTTAGAAGACATGCAAATGCAAAGGTCCTTTATTTTTTACCACTGTGTAGCAATATCATCATCAATAATAGTAACCACAAAGGCAATAATAGTAATAGTAATAATAATAATAATAATAATAATTCATCACATTCATCATCATCATTAAATGTGATTATTTAAATGTTTCAACAATCATCTGTTGTAGTCTGTGTGGCAGAACTCTCTTAGCCCAGTGTAATGTATTGCACCATTCCTCAAGTATACCACAGCGGCTGGCGTGATGCTGCAGCGGTGAGGGGAAGCGGGGGGGTCGCTCTCTGCTTCTCTTCAGTATTACAGCCAGGTTTGCTAGGCGCTGGGTGAGAGACACTGACATCGAGGGAGAGGCAGCATGCACAGAAATGATAAGAGTAATAAATAACTGCGTGAGCGCGCCCGCACCGCGCCATCGTATCGCCAGAAGACATGGCTCGACTTTGGCAGATTCATTTGCTTTATTTGCCGTGATGTGAACAAATGTGCCAATGCTTTTGCGTCCATTTTAACGCCAAGTAAAACCAAAACCAATACGTCTGATTTGGCGATTCAAAAGAGGGGCATCGACCATGGCATTGGTAATGGAACCTATAAGCAAATGGACACCCAAACAAGTAATGGACTGGATAAAAGGTAAGCCGTTTATAACATTTTTTTTTGTTCTGGATCATGGGACATATTGGGATAATTCCACGGAATACTAAGTCCTCCGTTTCGGGGAAAAAACGTTATGGATATGATGTGTAAAATAATAATAATAATAATAATAATAATAATAATGATTATTGTTGTTGTTCTTGTTGGATTAATATGTGGGTTGGTGTCTGTCGCTGCGAATTGCTCGCTATCTTTGAGAGCTGTACGCAGAATGTCTAATCAGATTCCGTGACCTGTTCCTTCAGAGACAGGTTGAGCGTGTGCAGATGCTGTTACTTTTTGGCTAAACAATTGTTTTGCTGAACACTGTCCTTTTTATGCATGCATGTATGTATGTACAGCATGTATGTGTCTATGTATGTACATGAGCTCACTGACCCAAGTTGCAAACTTAATAGTGAAAGGTTCACGTAGGTTTCATACATCTCTGGTTCATGTAGTCACTCACCTGAGGCCATTCCCATGTTCCTTGCATGTTTACCATCAGCTTCCTCCTTTAACACAAATTGTCATTTGGCCCAAACTAGCACCACTGACAGATCGTGGTTGCCTTATCAGAATGGCGTCATAGATGAATTCATGTGTTATTAAAACAATTGCTGTAGAGAGATAATAAATCTGGTTTACTTTGGTTTCTCTTAGATGATTATTCTGTGGGGTTCATACAGGTAGATCATAACCAAGGCTGCCAACTTTGGTCAGCTGGCTGGAGTGATGCTTTCAGTTTGAGACAAGTCTGCACACACATGCTCACACAGTTACATGTAGGTAACAGTTTTATTACCTTGTAAATATTCTGCAGGGTTTGCAAACTACCCCAACACTTTTGATGTAGCTAATTTTAGGGTTATAATGGCTGTAATTTGCTGTAAGTGTTTTGCATGAGCATCTGAAAGCCTGAGTGTCACACCCTGTGAGAGTTGGCACTTGTCAAGAAACCTACAGTGGATATAGAAAGTCATCACCCCATTTCAAAATGTTGACTGTTTTTGCTCCAAATTCCAAAACACACAACAATTGTAGTGATCACCTTTATTTACACACCATATATTGCAAGATCCAGCCTGCATGGAAAAAATAGTAGCTCACATAGAACTTATTAAAAATTGGATTAGTTTTACTGTCGCCACTCCACACAGCTTGTTTGCGTGCATTTCTTCCAACGTTGCAGAGCAAAAAAGTATTTGCCTGCCCATTCTTATTTACAAGACTGCATCTCTACAGGGTTCCTGCTCAGTCAAACTGCTTGGTGACCATGATGAGCTTTACACTCCAAGTCAGCCAAGTTGGATAAAGGTCAGGGCTCTAACTTGGCCACTCGACAGGTCCTTCATATGCTGACAGGAGCTTTTGCAGTATTTTTTGGATCACGGTCATGTTGAATGGTGAACCGTCTTAGCATCTTAAACCTCCTAGCTTAAATTCCAGAACCTGTTGGTATTTTGCACCATCCATCTTCCCTTCTATTCTGCAATCTCTGCAACAGAGAAGCACCAAAGTACAATACTGCCATTTCACACAATAAAACAAGCAAGTAAACTAGAAAGATTGCAGTTCATAGAATGACCACTTTAATTGTTTACAGAAACTGTGAATGGCATCTCTGTCTACTGGGGTCCATACACAGGCATGTGGCATAGCTGCAGAGTCACATCTGTGACACACTTTGACAAACCACCAGGTGTCCACTGACAAGCCAGTGAGGACAGGCTGGTCAATGCCAGTTTCAATCAAAGGTGTGTTTCTGGGTGAGCAATCAAGGAAAAGAGACATAACTTATGTTTTCATGGTAGTGCCCAAAGTTTAAGTTGTTATACATGATTCGTACATAGCTAAAGCTGCTGAAATTTATCTAAACATAAAAATCAAGACGCTAAAACAATCCCTTAAATTATTTTGCTTTAACCCGTTTCGCTTGATCTTGTAATTATATGTTTGATCATATTCTACCTGACAGTGCACATTAAAACTTTTATTACTCAGAGACAAGATTTTCCATTCGTGACAGAACTTGATAAGAAACCCTCATGGGTGCTTCTTAAGCTCCTGATGATGTAGCCCATGATTTGCCATGACATTCTGAGAAGAAATTATGAAGAAATAATCATTCCTCTTCTGTTAACATGGATCTAATTGTGTCACATCACTGAATAAATGTAATAATTTGAGATGTGTAACTCTAATCTTGCAGAGGTAGAACACACATGGAAATGCGAACATGCTTTCACTGCACAGACTGAAACATCAGCAGGTAGAAGTTTCTGCTTTGGGAATTAAAAACCACCACAGCAAGCACCAGTGCCTCCATGAAAAAATGTTAGTCAACAAAGCATCTTCAGTGCATTAAGTTGAATAGAGCAGTGTTTCACAATCTGGTCCTTGGGGATGTTTGTGGACTGTCTGGCAGGGAGCAGGGAGGGAACAAAAATGTGGGGCATCTGGGGGTCATCAAGGACTGGGTCAAAAAATAGTAGAACAGTGAATATGGATAAAAACTGCGGGCATTTCCAAAGGACACTGGTGCTAAACCAATTGCATCTCTTGCTGATCGACTGCTGTAAGCATGTACCAATCTTTGGACCAAAAGCTTGTAGCCTGGTATAGATGTAGACTAAGCCCGTACTCACACTCGGCCCAGTTGCCTTGTACCATGCCCGAGCACGACTGCCCCCCCCTGCTCCCACCTGCTGGTCTGTACTCATGTTGCATTTAACATTCCGGGCCTAAGCATTCTTTCATCATCACCATGCACCATTTGTGTTGTAGAATACATAGGAAGAAAAGTGCTGCTGCATAGCACAGTGGAGTTCATGGTTAACAATTCATTTTGTGGTGTGATGACATACAGCCCTCTTATACATTTATGGAGTATGCAACGCAGCGATTTTCATTTAATGCTGTTGCACATATAAAGATAATTTTAACAAATATCTTGGAGTTTTTGTCTGTTGCATTCAGCTGTCCCTGGAACTCTCGTCAGCCCAGATTTCCAGCAAACATTCCACCTCTGCTGTAGACCAAAGTGATCCCTTTCACCACATTTATTAAATGTTTGATATTACCCGAACTGTGCAGCCTACCTGATCCATTCCTTCCGGGTCCAGTTCGTATATTGTGTACATGTGTGTAATAGGAGCATCTCTGATGTCGTGTCTTTGTTCTGTGTTCTGGCACGGTTAGCGATATCACTGTATGTGTACCGTACCAAGTCCGACTGATCTGTGTCCAGGCCCACTGCACGGTTTAGCGGAGCGATCACACTAGCTAAGTGAATTAGACTTTGGGTGTCAAACGTGCTCTGGCAAGGTACAGATTGCCTAGTGCGAGTACAGCCTACAATCCAGCTTTACTGTGTTAGCATGAATCTGTATCACATCTAGTGTGGGCTGCACCAGACAGCCAGTCTCCTGTGTCCCGCTCACTTTCCCTTATTCTGGTCTGGCTGTGGACAGGAACAGTCCCGTAATTCATGCTTCATTTTTATTCCCTTAATAAGTGCAAAATATAACAATTATTCTACTACAGCTAAAACACCCACTTTAAAAAGGGTTATTTTGCTCAACAGTGTCTTCATTCCCCGCTGATCCTGTCAAGCCCGTTCCCTTGGCAGTGGTTTCACTAGATTGTAGAGACAGTGGGAATCTCGTGTGTCACTAATCCCAGAATGGAGTCGGGATGGAGTTTGTATGTTCTCCTTGTGATGTCATGACCCAGACACCCCCCACCAAAGTGTCTGTTTGTGAGTGTGCCCTGCAATGGGTTAGTGCCCCATCCTGGGTTATTCCCTGCCTTGTGCCCATGGCTTCCAGGGTAGTCTCCAGACCCCCACAACCCTGAATAGGACAAGTGGTTACAGAAGATGGATGTCTGTAGCAGTATAGTGAAGGAACTGACCAGTGACTGGACTACTCATATATGGTAGATGAATAAAAAGAAAGAAGCCTTTAGCTAAAAAAACACAAAAGTGCCACAGATGATCATGTGGTTTATTTATGCTGAACATCTAATGAGTATTCTGTATCAAATATATTTCTGTCCTTCTCCCAGGGGGGTGTATGGATGTCCTCTCCAGCTTCCAGATGTCTCTGTATGGCAAAGCAGGCTCACTGTCTTTTGAGGACAAGGGGAAGGGGGGCAGGGGGTGGGGGCAGGTGTGAGGGGCTGTGCATCATGGGCCCAGTTGAAGAAATTTTGTCCCAGGCCCAGAAATTATGCACAATGGGTATGTGGTAAATTGCAGGAGTTCCTGTTGGTATCTTAGAAAACAGCAACAACATTTGGAAAATAACAAATGCAAATGTCCTTCAGCTGATACTCAGCATCCTGGAGACAGACAGCTAGTCTCCTCCCCACTCCCACACCAACATTCACCAAAGCGGTCTGGCATGGAGGGAACCATCATGGGGGGATAGGAATTTAGCGATCATGATCCAGTTCTCTGATCGGCACCCATGTTGGGGTACTGATCCCATACGTGAACCCTTGGGACTCTCGCCTTATTGAGAAGTGTCATTCCTCCTCTGTGAACTGTGGTTTGAGTGTTTCTTTTGATTTTAGTTTCTCTAGTCAAGGACCATTGGCTTGATTTTTTATTTCACAATGGTTTTACAAGTCTTGATTTTTACCCCAAAACTCTTTTGCTTTGCATGTTTCTCAAGTCTGACCTTGGAATTGCAATTTAGCTTTTGGAATTAAAGTTCACAACCTTCTTATTCTTGTAAAGATGAGAAAAACAAGAATAATAATAATAATTATTATTATAATAGGTATGCCCCGTGATGGGTTGATGAGAAGAAGAAAGCAAACTCACAAGGGGTGATCACCATGCTCAATTCTGAGGGACATTTTAATCAAAATGCAGTTTTTACTATGGACTTGGTATTTAAAACATAGCCCACATGGTGTCTTTTTTTCCTCAATAATAACATTTTGGCACCGACACAGAGGAGCCTTGCAAAAGACACATTTGTTCGTGTACAGACTGGTTGGCAATTCCGCCACTTGTTATAATAATTATCTTCCAAACCAAATTAGAATGACTTGTTGTCATTGCCATCATGTTTTCTACAACTTTGATCATTTCAACACAGAAGTGCAGTACATTTGTTATCCTTATGAAGGCTGCCTTTCTTGATGACTTTCTTCTAAAATAATAAATATAATATAAATGAGAGTAGGAGCTGCATTAAGGATATCATTTTTTGGTAAATGAATAGTAATATACAAGGTCCAAATAGTTAATGTCATTTGAATGTGTTGTGTCTCACATGAGGATGTGTGAATGTCTTGCCAGTTTTGTAATACTGAATTTTGTTTTTTGCCCCGCGAAACGCCTCACACTTTTCCAAGACCCAGCACTTGTTGTGTTTCTCACGTGTTTTTCTGTATTCTGCTAAACCACTAGTCTTTTATTTTGCTTTCTGTGTCATTACCGTGTAAAGTCCCTATTTTATATTCTCATCCCCATGCCATCTGAGTCATTATCCCAGCAAGAACAAGGCTTAAAGGATTAAAAAGACATCCGGGGTTCCACAAAATGTTAGAAACTTTGCAATATATTAATGTCTAGGACCTAGTAAGTAGTACGTCCACTACTTATATTCACACAAAACAGCTTCATCCTGTCTCAAAGTATTAATCCTGTATTAATTAAACTTTGTGAAGTGGGATATCAGACCTCTCTTCAAAAAAAAAAAAAAATCAATTTTTTGAGGAATGAAGACCATGGCTAGACCAGGTTATGCATGTTTGTGTATCGACCTTGGATAAAACTGGTTTCTGAACATCAGCCCTGCTACAATTTTCAGCTTTGGGAAGCTTGTAACATGCAGTTTTTGTCAGTGTTTTGCAGTTTCCCTGCTAAGTGTCTGCCTCTCTCTGTGGGTGAGCGTTAACTTGTGATCAGTGATCCTCTTTGCGAATACAGAATGTCTGTGACTGGAATATGCTGTCCTGATTTTAGCAATCATTCCCCTTGACACATAATAATAAATTTGCAGTTTAAGTGGCCCAAGCTTTAACAGAGCACAATGCTTTAACAGATTTATTTGGCACCCTCTAGTTTTGTTTTTATGATCTGGCTTCCTGTGAACATAGTCTTATAGTCAGAGATGGGAAGTATTTCAGTTTAATGTATTTGAAATATGTATTTAATTACATTTGTATTTTGCTGGATGGAAAAATAATCAGATGTAATTTGTGACAGAATACTTTGAGTTATTGTATTATAGTATCTAAAATACTTAAATACATAAATATGTTTTTATTTATTTTCTGTCATCTTAAGAACCTTCATCACCAGGCGTACATATTTTTAAATATAGCATTTCACCATCTTTTATTAGCACCTTCTATTAATTAAGATAGCCATTAACAATTAATGCTGAGCACATACAAGAACAAAGTTATAGTATTTACAATATACTTTACAATGGGTCCTCATGGGAGTGTCACCACTCTATTTTTTCTACTGCTCTGGACCCAGCTCGCTCATTGTGAACTTCGTTTTGTTGACCTGTAATCCAAAGAAAGCAGCTGCTTTGGTGCTTGGTGCAAATTGCTTCGAGGTAAAGTATGTAGTAAGATATAGTAAGATATACACTCACCGGCCACTTTATTAGGTATACCTTGCTAGTACCGGGTTGGACCCCCTTTTGCCTTCAGAACTGCCTT
>JAODKN010000039.1:2077749-2095092 GCA_026774425.1 Petrocephalus zakoni | reverse complement strand
GAGTTGCCACCATGTGATTGGCTGATCAGTAATTTGCGTCAACGAGCAGTTGGACAGGTATACCTAATAAAGTGGTCGGTGAGTGTATATCAGATATTGCTCACTGAATGTCATCATAGGCCAGAAAAATAGAGCAATTAGCACCCTCTCAGCTGGTAAGGTAGGACTCTGTACTTTGTGTGCTATATGTTTTAGACTCAGTTGAAACTAGATTCTTGCCACTAAGATTGTTGTAGTAAGTAGTGTCTGCTAGTTCCTGCCAATTAGTTGTTTGAGGTAGCTGATCAACCGTAGTTTCCCAGAAGGTGTAAATTAGGGGGCAGGGTTTACTAAGTTATACTGAAGGTGAATCAATGTGTGAAACAATCAAAATGTGACTAGCTTAATTTAAGTTGTGATAATTTAGTGGTGTCTTTCCCTTTCTTCTCAACTCTCTAATTCACTCACTGCATACAGGCATATGCCTCAAACTTTGTCTCTTAGACCTAGAAGACCTCACCCAACATCCAGGTGCCGCACAACCAGTAATCTTATCTACCCTCCCCTGACGTCCCAGTCTCAACCAAGAGTGTTGGGCAGTCTCTGGAACTGCCAGTCTGCTGTAAAGAAGGCTGATTTCATTTCTGCCCTTGTTTCCCAACACTCTCTTGACTCTCTGGCTCTAACCGAAACCAGAGTAGTCCCAGTTATGCCGGGTTAAGAGCAAGTGGATGGGAGGACCTGATGGGTCTCTGTGTTGAAGATTGCGGATAGATCCAGATGGCAGTCTGGGTGGAAAGTCTAGCTTTGAAATGAGACTGGTGATCCAGGAGCACTTTCTGTGTGAGAAAGTCAGGAACTTGACTAAAGACAGATTTTTTTTAATATGTTGCTGTAACTTAGCTTTCTATTTGACCACTGGTGTTTGAAATGTAATGAGAGCATGGTTTGTTTCAGTGGCAGTAGAAGTTAATTCTTCCATTAAGCTACGGTAGTCCTTTATTTGCAGCTATAAATCAGGAACTTCATGAGAAACATTTGCCATCATATCATTAAATAGCAACAGCCAGTGACCTACTGTGCTTGTAGAGTGAGACTGTCCACTTGTGCCATGACATTCAAGAGGTCTTTAAATTAGTCATATTCCTGGAGGACTTTTGGTGTACAGCCCTGGTACAGTTTTGTTCGCCAAGCTACAAACAACATCAATGTAAATTTGAATTAAAATATAACATTATGTTTCGGTTTATGAAACATCCTCCTATGTTGGAGCCTTTCGTTCCATTGGTTGTATTAATGTTCCCCAAACTACTGCAATAAAAGAAACCTTTGAAAACCTTATGACAACGTTCCAGTTACATTCTCTAAACATTATAGAAATGTGCATGAATTGTTAGAGTTTTTGTCTTCCAAAATGTTTAGGGAGTCTTCTGATGCATAATAACCTGGAACAAACATTCTCTAAGCATTATGAGAAGGTTTTTGTAAAACTAACCATATGATAACCATAGGATAACCATAGGCTAATGTTAGTTGAATGTTCTGTGTTTGCTAGGATACCCACAGTCCCCCTAGTGTCTGGACCCCTAACGCTCTTCAGCCTTTTGCCCCCTCACGAGCGGCGCTGAGTCTATTGTCTTAATAAATTTTTTTTAAGAACAACACAATTGACCCTTTTCCTTCTGCCTCTCCAGGTTTGGACGACTGCCTTCAGCAGTACATAAAGAACTTTGAGAGGGAACAGATCAGTGGGGAAGAGCTGCTGCACATCACCCACCAGGAGCTGGAGGAGCTCGGTGTCACCCGCATCGGCCATCAGGAGCTCATCCTGGAGTCTGTGGATTTGCTGTGTGCTCTAGTGAGTAGCTTACGGCTATAGCCGCGTTGTCACTGCAAGTTCCCAACGGGTTTCAAAAACATGCACGTGTTACATTTCTTTGTTGACAGTTTTTGCAAAGCAGGGAAGCCATCATGTTACTGTGCGTGCGGCCTAGAGATTTCCTAGCAGCTTTTGTTTGAGTGCCCGCTTGCCAGAGTTTTTGTATAAGCAAAGCTGAAAAGAGAAGTAGCCTAACAAAGGAAGTATAATGTGACTCTTGAATTTTATATCTAACAGCTCAGATAAACATTTGTCTCCAAACTATGTATGGCTGTCTCAAGGGATTGGCTACATTTAAAAAAGTGACATTGCATAAAACGTATATTATATTAACGTGCTAAGTTGTTGTCACTTTTCCACATTTAAAAATGATATTTTTTTCATCTATTCTTCAGATTATTTTTTCTTATCTTAAAAAAGAAATTTGCTGTTTCTTTTATTGGCTTTTTGGCACCCTGGCTTTTTGCTTGCTTTCAGTTATGTTTATTATGAAAGACATTTGATAATTAATATGGTTTTTGAAATGAGCAGGACATCGCTAGCTGTTATGGGTCCATTGACAGGCATGCTCACAAAGTTTAGTCAAGAGTTAGCACCACCACCCTGTGTTTGAATTGAGCAGTGCATAGCTAGCCCATATGGGTCCACCAGTGAGAATGTGCACTCGTGCACACCATGGTCGCGGGCTATAGTCGGCATATTACCGTAGATTTGTGTAGCAGATGTACGTTATCTTTGTTCCACATTGCCAGCAAACAAACTTATGTTTTAAGAAAAACTTTTGCAGTATTTGTTAATGCGCTATTTTATGCGCTAAATATAAAATACACAATGAAACATTTAGCCAATAATAAATAAGGAATAACTTAAACACATTAACTCACATGTGTTATGGCCTCTGTCGGGCAATGTCCCCACATGTACCCCATGCGGGCTCTAGTCCACTGCAAAAGAATGTCAGCACATGCTGAAAAGAATGATACGCAGATATTTTATTTATAAAGGCGTCTATAATCATTATTACTTACTTAACTTACTTAATTCTACAGTGGTCTGATGATAGAACCATTACTAGCATTGGTTAAATCTTTTATTCTAATTAAAATAACATATTTTATATACGTATGTAAAATAACTGATTAACAAATACTGCTAAAGTTTTTCCTTCCTTAAAATGCATTTAAAATATAAGTGTAATATAACTCTGTTAGAGCCTGAGTTGGGGTGGGGGGTGGCGACTTTTCATCTACTTTTTAGGGATCGTGAAAGTACACAACAAGCTCTGCCCCCTTATGGCATCATCAGTCACCTAAGCTCCACCCCAACTGACTGAGTATTTTTAATGACGGAGTCAATAAAAAGCTATTTGGAAATAACCCCTCCACCAACACAAAATCAGGGACGCTTTAATGACTTACCCAGGCTGAAGCCCAAGGACCTCCATTAAATGGGGGCCTCAACTATCCTTGTTTATTGAAATTTTAAACCTAGAGTTGCCGCCCATCCTGTATAGTCCCATATTGAAAAATTTAATCCACTTTGAACCAATACAGGTCCCCCCAGTCAAAAAATTTCAAATGTTATCCCCCCCCCGCCAAATTGTATTTTTTATCTTTGTAGATTCCCCCTATAACTACACTATCATAGAAAACAGTAGGGGACCCTGCTGAACAACTCAAAAACCCCTGTACCTCTGCACAGAACTATGCACTGACTATTTTATATGGTGTATTGAACATACTAGTTTGTTTACCCACGATGCCAGTGATTTCATGAAAGAATGAGATATCATATGCAATGTGTAAGTATATTGTTAGTATAAGATATAATGGTGTACCTAGTAGTTATAGACTGAACAATACAAGAAAAAGGGCTTGAAGGCAGGGATGCTATTTTGAATGAGGTGGAGAGGGCAAAAAATCAATAAATCATGAGAGAATGAAAAAAATATCAGGCTGAGAACTATTAAAAAAGGCACGGTCTAAGGTTGCCCTAGCAACCTATTGAAGAGGGGGGGAAAGGAAAGAGAGGGCTGAGAATGTCTGCACAGCATCAAGAGGCTCATTTATTATACCCCCACACATGTTCCCTCAATGTTTTAAACAATATTGGATGATCAAATACCTACATGACTTAAGTCACATATTAATACATACAAGTGCCTTGGAGCAAACACTAGCATAATTTACAAAGCTTCTGTAGCACATTTGAGGGTATGTACCACTTAAGATGGAAATCAACTGCTCCTTTTAACTTGGAGATAAAATAAGTTGTTCATTTCTGGGAATTATCCAACCCCTAGCCCAAACTCCAGGGTTCCACAGAATGGGGGTTAATCATTTAAATTGACTTGGAACAGTTATAATTTTTGTCAGAAGATGTAACACAACTGATTATAGTTAGCTTAATTTTTACAAAATTTTGGATAACCTTTAGAGAATTTATCAACACGGATACGACACAGCTGTACAATATGAATAACTTGTCATGTCGTGTAGTGGGGGAACAATCCAAAAGGCAGGCTGTCATGCAGAACCCCTCACGGGGCATTTATTGTGGGCAGGGAGACAAGCGGGAAACAGGGCAACATGACAGGCAGCATCCACAATAACCGGACAGGGATCACAAGACTGAGACATAATTATATAGGGAGGTAATCAAGGAGCAAACACCAGGCAATAGTGATCAGATAACATGAGGGCTGAAACACGAGGAAAGACTTAACAGGGCTCAGGTGTGGATGATTAGGAGTCACGCCTGAGGGAAACACAGGGAATAGACAAGCAGGGCAGGGCTGGTCGTGACATAACTACTGGTGAACTAATGCAGACGATGGATTCATGATAATCAAAGGAAATAAGACTAAAATATAGAACATCATAATAAATTTATTGAACAAAATGAACAGCCAGAAATTGACTTTGGCTGTGCCATGGGAAAACAAGGCGTGCACAAACTTATGACTTAACTCGGCAATAAAGATATGCATACCTATTAATCACCCTGAAGCAATAAGAGATGCAACCCTCCCCTAGGTCCCCAACAATAAAATTTGCCTAGGGGGCAAAACATTTTATTTTGGTGTACAAGCTGAAATTTTGGTTGGCACATTTGCACATCCTGCCACACCAAACTCCCAAATCTGATCCTCTGCTACTTACCCATGTACTGTAGCCACAAAGGTGTGAAGTGACAGACTCGGAACTAGCTACGTGTTCTTATATATTAGGCTTGGATGAAGCCGTGGCCCAATGATTCCGTACTGATAGTTTGTGTTGCTGCTCATCACTCCATTGTGACAGTCTCTCTACACACCAATGGCTCTTTCTGAGTGACTGAGTGAATTATTGTCAAATACATGTTTATTGTACCAGTCAAGGATAAATTAACGTCTAAATATTTCTGACCTGTCTTTAAAATGCTCTCTTCTTTCAAACTATACTGAGCCAAAATACACAGTAGCAAAGCTTAGCATGGAAGTGTTGGATAAAGCTGAATGAATTCCTTATGTCTTTTTCAGAATTATGGGCTAGAAACAGAAAACCTGCGAACACTGTCGCACAAGTTGAATGCTTTTGCCAAGAATCTACAGAACTTTATCACAGGTCGGCGTCGAGGTGGACACTACGATGGCAGAGCTTCAAGGCGCCTACCCAATGACTTTCTCACTTCTGTGGTGGACCTTATTGGGGCTGCTAAGAATCTACTTGCATGGCTGGATCGGTGAGGGGCAATTAAAATTAGTGGGATCACCCAGTGGTTGCATGGACCTCAAGCAATTAGGATTTGGAATAAACTCAAATTTTTCATTTTTAGTTTTTTTGCAGTTTTTGCTGCTGTAATGTTGAATGCATTATTTAAAGGATTGCTATTTTTTATCTCTCAGATCCCCATTTGTCACTGTGACAGAGTACTCTCTCCTGAAAAACCACATTGTCCAGTTGTGCCTGGAGTTAACTACTATAGTACAGCAGGTAAGATGCTCTACTGCAAAAGAATGCGTGGTAACACTTTACTTGAAGCTATATTTATAATGCATTATAGATACTTTTATAATGCATTATAGTAGTTGGTATAAGAATTCATATACCATTACAGCACCTTATATTGATAGTCACAAGGCATTATAGTGTTGATTATAATACTTCATGAGCTCCAGTGAAACTGTCATCTAATGCATTATAATGGTCAGTATAAGGCTTAAGGATGCTTTGCACTGCATTATGAAGGCATCTATAGTGCATTACAGATGCAAGCTTCATAAAGCATTCATAATGCATACTCAACGTGGCTATAATGTGTCTTGTCTTTTTATAAATATTGATAGCCATGTTTGTAATGCTTTATGAATGCATTATAATGTGTTATGAATATGTTCATAGATTGTTATAGACATGGCATTCATAGATAGTGTTACAGAATGCTTCTCGCAAGTTATAATTAGTCTTAATTACTATTGTATTCATAGGACTAAAACAAAATTAGCCATAAACACTGGGATAGATACCAAGCTTTTACACAAGCCCTTCTGTGGGACGGGTGAATTATCCTGTTTTCTGCATCTTTGGGAAAAGATCTGGAAAGTGGTTACTGATGCTGTCACACACTTTTACTCTGCTTGTAACTCTGCCCAGATTTTTACGCCCCTATTGAGAAACAAGTAGGCTTTGTTTCTAATCCAGTGATAGTTGGGTCTTTAGTACAATGTCAGGTAGTTAGTAGCAGAGAGCTGCCTTCAAAAATGATGAAGAACAAGGTAAGAAGAAAACAGAACATGAAAAATAGAACATTGTCCTCTGTTTTTGACAACTCATCTTTTAGTTAAATCCTCAGCAAGTCCACTGGTAAAGAGGTGTTTATATTCCATAGGCAAATTTAGCATGTCTGATGCCTGATTGTAAATTTTTTTTGTTATATAATAATCACCGAATTACAAATCTTAGTTTATGTTTGATTATATACATACACAACAAAGATGGGTTTCTTTTTATTTAATAGTCAGGTATTATAGTACTGACAGTATCGCCTCTAGAATGAAGTTAGTAGTGATGAAATGGCTATGAAGTCCATGCCTGACATGTTTCCTGTAATTTTTCAAAGTGCCACCTCTTTCTGAAAATTGCAGTCTTGCAAATGCCCTTGCCAGCTGCTAGGTGTCACAGCATGTGCCAGGATGACTGCTGGCACCCGATCCTGTGGTCCTTTATTGAGAGTCACCCGGTAGAATATGTTCCTATTTCACACCACAAGTAGGAGGGAGGTACTGGCCGTGTTAGTAGCTATTGTAGTTCCCAAACTAGAAAATAATGCAATACATTTGTACTGAGATATATTTTATATAAAACTTATTACTCCAACTCACAGCACTTGCAACTCACTGTATTAAGTGTTTAGTAAGGTTACCTTGTAATGCATGGCTGCCCACAGTTGGTGTCTCTCAACTGCCTCTGTTCTCTTGTAGGACAGCACTGTGTATGAGATGGAAAACAAGATCCTTCATGTGGTGAGTTCTTATGCCATCCATTTTTCTTTATACACTCTACTTTACAAGGATTATTTATGTATGTTTTTATGTATCAGGCAGAGACTCAGAATGTTTATTTATAGAGTCTGAAGAGCACCAGAATCCATGGATGAGGCTCTAAGTGATATTAAGGCTTGTAAGGCTATACAGCTATCGAGATGGATCATTTCTTTCCAGTGAAACATATTTGCAAAGGTATTAAAGTCATTCTGTGAGTCACTGATATTTTAAAGGTTTATTATTAATATATGCTTCAAAAACACTTGCACACTTAATTTTCTGATTGTAAGTAACAAAAATTGAACGTTATCTAAGCTTTTTTTTTTACATATCTGAGCAATATCTTTTATGCACAAATTCTTCTAGGATAAAATCTCCTGATTGCAAACTGCACACATTCATACAACAACCACTACATTGTACTGTAACTTATATGGCAGAGTATTAGATCCAGAATCTGTGTGTAGCTGTCACTACTACCAAGGATGGTGAATCTGTGGGTCTGTGGAGGTAGCATGTGGCTTAGTGGGCTGAGCCGCTGTGCCTGGGATCAGAAGGTTGCCGTTTCGACCTGACCTTGGCGTTTCAGTGGCCCATTGAGCAAGGTCCTTGACACGCACCCAGCTCCCTGGGTGCTGCATGATGTGGCTGCCCTTCACAGCCAATGGTGAAGAGCAGCATCTCATGGAGAGCAAGATCGGGGGATTTGCAAAAAGTCCCCCTGGGGCTCAATAAAAAGTAATGATAATTCTTGCTATTATATCAAAAGCATAAATGTTTTTTTTTTTATTTTAACATACATTTAGCATATAAACATTCCTGCATAAATTGTTTTTGAAATGTGCTCTGGGAATGTGTAACAATGAACATAATTTAAAAAATTATTTTAAAATAACATAATTATCCTGTACGTCGAAACCTACCATAGCTATATAAAGCATTATTTTCCATAAGGTAAAGCTGTCTTTTATGATTCTCTCTGCACCCGCAGTGTAAAACATTATCCCGAGTCTGTGAGCACATCATCTCCCTGTCCTCTGACTCCCTGGTCTCACAGTCCGCTCACCTAGAGATGGTCTACCTTACTAACACTATGCCCACAGAAGGCCTGGTAGGTAAACCTTACACACCTACTGACATATTTATGTCAGTATAAAAAGTTTGTGTTAAATTATCAGCCTAAAATCTTGCAGTATCCTAACGTATTATAAGTATACTTAAATATTTAATGTACTCTTTCATCTCCTCCCCCCAACTGTTCATACAGGGGATGTATATAAAGTCTACATATGATGGACTCCATGTAATCACCGGAACCACTGAGAATGTATGTGATCTCCTCCTCCCACATAATCACACAGTAACGCAGAACCTTTACATAGTTTCTGGCTGTTGGTGGTTGACCATTGGAAGTCACTACTTTGTAAAAAATCCTTATCAGATTCTATATTTGTTTTGCAATTTTCACTTTAAATTAAATTATTTGATTACTTTTATTGCTTTGTCATTATGATGTGCTTTCCAGGTAATGTAGCGTGATAGGAAGCCTACAAACTACAAATGACAAATTAAATTTTTTTTTAATAATCTGCCTGCTTATTCTTTCAAACTAGGTGGCGCTGGTCTTCGGTGCATTTCTGAGTGGACCTCACCCTAACCTTAACTAGTACATTGTATGAAATGCCCCCCCACCAGCATCTTACTCTGGGTGTTTTCAGTGTGGTTCATCGTCACAGCCACTCCAGCTTAGTGAAGTGAAAAGCATTATTATGCGACAGGCACCTAAAATGTACATGTGCATCTTTGAAACTGGATTATTAACATGGACGTCCTTCTCAAATTAACAGCTGAGGTGTTTCACCCAGTTAAAACATTCAAAGCTTGTCTGATATTTTTGAAACATCATCCCCGGTTTATTTAGCGAGCTTGTTTTTCTAAATAATTAATTCAAGGATTAGAATCAACACACAGCATTTGTTGAAGTTCAAACAGATTAATATATTTGTTAGTTCCTAGCATTTCAGCAGGTTAGAATACAAATAAGAACGTCATTTTCAGTACATCATACTTATCCAGCCATAAAACTGCTGTTTTAAACACAAATTGTCCACAATAGTCATATTTTTCCCAAAGTAATTTTTCTCATTTGTTTTTCTTATGGAAACACTTGTTGCTATGACACCGTGGTAACCATGGAGATTGATCTCCAGTAACTAAGGAAAGGAAAAAGTGATGTAAAAGGTTTTATGTCTGAGAATATTTTTTTGCCTGCACCATGGTCAGATGCAAATGTCATTTCAAATGGCTGCTTTGTCAAAACACAGCCATGTATTGACAATGCTGGCAATTTTATGAAATTATTTTATGAAATAATTTTGAATACCTTGTTTTGGGTGTATCTCAGTAGAGACACAACCTTCAGGCTATGAGAGCATGTCAGCCACTACATTACTTCCATATGTGTTAATTCTATGGTTAAATGTCTACTAAGTAAACATGCCTATTTCTACACATATGCAAATCAGGTAACCCAATATGTCAGTAACATTTCATAATTACTGTTCTTGTGCATAACACTGTTAAACTGTAAAATGTTATATGGATGAAAGAGAAAATTGGAATCAAAGCTGTACTTTTCTCTGTTATTCCCTTACCGTTGTTTCGGTGTTTGCAGCGAAACCTTCTTGTTCTTTCTTTGATTTAATGCCCAAATAGTGTAGAAGATTAGGATTGGAAAGGATTAGTGGTTGTATGGTTAATAGTTGTGAGGACAACCAGGAAATTGCATAGGGGGGCATGGAGGGTTGTGTGTTTGCACATGGCAGGAGTGGTTTTGTTCCTTTTAATTAATGAGCTTTCAAATCACAGTACGTCTTTGTTTGGAGAATGAGGGTATCCTTTTTCATTTTGCTGGGGGTCCATGATCATTAGGCATTGCAAGACAGCAGACACATGTCTGGGTAAATCATTTGTGATTAGAAAGCTGTGTAAATAATTCAATTTTTTTTTTATATAGAGCCTGTCACAACATAGTTGTCCCAAATAATAATAAGAGAAGCTTCAACTGAATCACATGGGGGTCGTTAACCTAGAAACTTTTTTGTGGCAAGTGTGCATATACATTTATAAAAACAAACTCATTAGCATAATTTGCGGCCAAACGTTGATAGGGATGTGAAGTATTAATACACAAGGATGACTTGCGAAATCACATCTGTTGTGCAAACT
The DNA here is from genome assembly GCA_026774425.1 of Petrocephalus zakoni. Taxonomy (NCBI): domain Eukaryota; kingdom Metazoa; phylum Chordata; class Actinopteri; order Osteoglossiformes; family Mormyridae; genus Petrocephalus; species Petrocephalus zakoni. Next base: position 2,084,482 of record JAODKN010000039.1, on the reverse strand, counting down.
TTATGTAATTCTAAAAATGGTACTATTTCCTGTAACCAGCATCTTTTAAACATGGCCTGTAGCTCAGCATTTGCCTCCAAATTTCTAATGAACTATATTGGCTAAGAGTTCTCTCTTCCTTTGTAGTCTCCTGCTGACCAGTGCAAGAAGATTCATGCTGGGGATGAAGTTATCCAGGTCAACCATCAAACTGTGGTGAGTCCAGTGTTCTTTTCTGCCTCTTCCACAGCTCATAAACAGGCCTGCTGGGCAGGTTAGACCTCTCAATAAGCACAATAGATGGATAGATGGTGGTATACTTAGTTCAACTGTGCAAAGGAATGCACAGAATTAGCTAAAATGACTTACTGTATGATAGCCTCAAAGACAGTCAGCTGACTGGAGTTTTGAGCGCTCAGCTATTCCGCATTCCAACGTTTTCCAAGGTGTTCTCCTTTGCCACCTCCAGTAATCTGGAAAATGCCCTCGATGCTGTTCTAAAAGCAGATTTTGTTCATGGGCAACACTAAACCAGTTTTGTTTCAGTCAATAAATTGCAAAATGATCATAGATCTTTAATAACATTTATTATTTTGTACTTTTTATATTAGTATATTATAGTATACTTATGGCAAATATGCATTTTTTTATCTACAGATTCAGAACAATTACATTTCATTTGCATTACCGTACGTCTAGCATTGTCTACTGTCCATAAAGTTTACATTTTGAGGCATTTTATTAATTCTATCATATCAAATTATAGACACAATGCGCTTGATCACCATTTCTCTATTTAAAGTTATTTTGGGTGGCTAATGCATTATATACAGTATTGTGCAGAAGTCCTAGGCAGTCAAAGAAAATGATGTTTAAATTATCTTCATGTAAGTGTAAAGCTATTGTCTGTCAAAGTTTAGCCATTTCAAGACATCTCCTAAAGTCACCCATAGCACATCTCATGTGGATAATCAATACCTCATTATCTTAAGTAATTAAGTTAATTAATTAGTTTGATTAATGTAATTAATTTTTAATGAAATCTAACATATGCATAAATTGGCTGGGGTGTCCCTGAGGAGTAGTTTAGGAAATAAAACTGAAAACTGAAGGAAACCAGCATGATTACATATCAAAATGTCATACTTTCCCCACAGAGTTAAAAATAATATGTGCTATCATCCCTTTACATTCAGTAACTGTTTATGACATTATTAGTATTGGTTAAGCAACCTAGTGTGGTGATATGTGTAAATATAAGCATATGTGAACATTAACATTATGTTTTAATGTCATCAGCAACAAATGTCAGAACTTTTATTTTAATTTTATTCTTTTTCATATTGTCCTTCTTCAGCTGACATGCATGACCTGACATTCACTTCTATAACCTTTAGATACAGAAAAGACTATTAATGGCTTGCTGCCAAGGTCCTGATGTAGCAAATTAATTCAAACAATAAGACTGCAAATGCTATTGTTGTTGCAATTGTGAAATTACAAAAGATTAGAGTGTTTTTCCAGACATAACATATTTCATAACATATCCCATGCCAACCAAAAGCCAGCAAGTTTTGAAATATCAAAACCAGGAAATATCACAGAACATTCTTCCAGAGGATTACTAGTTATTTTTGAGAAATTTGAGATAAATATTGATATTCTTGTAAGCGAGCACATGCTACTTCACCTTTCCTCTTTTGTCCAGTTTCCTTCTGATACTGGCATTTGCACTAGTTACTTCTGTTTGCTTTATGTACTGTATTTATGAGGTCAGAAATGTGGCCTTCTATTGCTTTTCATTTTTTCAGGATTCTTTAGACCAAATTTTTAATTAAGTTGGCAGGTAAAATATTGCCCAAAACCGTTGCTTACAAAATAGAAAAGAAATTAATTGCGGGTAGTATTCTGGTTGTGGAGCTGGATGGTATATGTTGACCAAGTAGGGTTTCAGTTTAAGGTAGAAGGCATTGGCTTATAAACACTGCACATGTGGTTTTTATGGATTTTTTTCTGCAGGTCGGCTGGCAGCTGAAAAATCTAGTTAATGCTCTGCAGGAAGACCCCAATGGTGTCATTCTTACCCTGAAGAAAAGACCACAGAATACCTTAGGTTCCGGCCCAGGCCTGCTCAAGAATGTCCGCTGGAAGCCCTTAGGTCTCCAGGTAAACTTACATTATTCATACATAGGATTCCCCATTATTCATTTCCCCAACGTGTTACTTTGTTACTGAAATGGAAAGATAAGAGGTATCCTCACCCTTGGGAGAATATTTGGTTAAAATACATTTAATATAAAGTTTCTATGAAGTTTGTTTGTGTTGATAGATTTAAAAGTTATTTTTTAGACTTCCACTTACCACAGACAACGCAGAAGGTGAGAGTTTCATATTGGGGGGACACAATGTAATAATTTAACTACATAGGTCTATTTATTGGCTTTATTGGGATGGATAAATATTCTGGGAGACATGCACCCCCCATCCCCCTAGGTCCTACGCTCTTTTCCTCAGATTCAGATTCCTTTGTTGTTCTAATTTTTCACCAGTCAAGTTTTCACCCAAAGTGTTAAACAATTTTTATCGATCATTTCGTAACTTCATGAAATCATGCAAGTATGAGACTGAATAGATAAATGGAAACGCGTAGGGACCATCATTTTTAGCCAGAAGCAAGGATCTTGAAATACGTTTTAGCCATTTCAACCGTGTTAATGTGCCTCTGAATAGAAGCATCAGTGCTGCTGCATTCTTTGCATTGAAAATGGCTTTCGAGCGTCACAGATTTGCCCTACATTTGGTGGCATGGTAGCTGAGTGGGTAGCATTGTCACCAAGGCTGTGGCATCATTCCCTTCCCTGCACATAGATGTTCATGCAGGTTTTCCCCAGAAATTTCAGTTTCCCTTCACATTGTAGCTAGGTGCACAATGTGATAAAAACCTGTTATTTTGACTTTACATGGACAGTTATTAGAACAAACGCGTTTGTGTCTGTGTGTCTGTGTGTGTATGTGGGCTTGCATAGATCACTTTTGAGTACCAAAGTGTGGTAAACCTGAAATTTCCCTACTTTTGGGGACATCTTTTCCGGTCCCCATTTGGAAAACCTCAGTTTTATAAAAATCTGTGAATGGAATCAAAAAAGTACAAATGCTAAAAGTCTTGTATTTGAGTTGGTTACGTATGGTTAAGGTTAGGGCTGGGTTGGGGTTAAGGGTGCTGTGATTGGGATTAGGGTTTTTCCCATCAAAATGAATGGACGGTCCCCATTTAGATAGGTACGCCGAGGCTGTGTGTGTGTCTGTGTGTGCATGAGAGTGTTTTCCGTGCAATATACTGACATCCCCACTTGTGCCCTTCATTTCCTGGGATAGTCTCCAGGATTCTTGCACCCTTGTACTTGATATGCCATTAATAAAGACTGATGGATGCTTAAAAAAATTATCAGAGTGCAGGTGTGAGTAGAGTGTTTATGGACTGAAAGCTTTTAGTGGATAACTTTTTACTGGAAAAACCAAGTGGTCTGGCAGAGATGTTGTGTACATTGAGGAAAGTGCACTCTGCAGTGTCAGTGCTGTCTTGGGGCATTTATCAGAAGATTGGCATATCCAGGCATTCTTAGTTTATTGATGTGGGGAATTAATGATTGAGACACTGTAACTAGGGTGACTTGGTCACACTTGCCTATGTCGTAAACTAAGCCTTTAATGAAGCATGATTAAATCGACCATTAGCTAAAGGTGCTCCAAAAGTGTACAGTGCATGGCCATGACTGTATGATGTTAGCATGGCCATGACTGTGTATGATGTTTGCATGGCCATGACTGTATGATGTTGTATGATGTTCTCCAGCTGTGCCACCACTCTCTTCAGTGCAACTGCCTCCAATTTCATCTAGGGAGGGTCTTTTGGTGAAACTGGCTTTCCTGATAATTTTGTTCAGGTGTTTGTTATGGAATTGTAGTGTCAATTCTGAGTGAAATGTCATGATTCATATTTGACTCAGAATCGTGCAGTCCTAATATTCCTCTTTTTTACGTTTCTGTTACAGACATTATAAGGCAAAAACAAACAAAAAAACAGCATTAACAAAACATTTGCTAAAATGTAAGAAGTCTAAATCCCAAGGGTATCCACAGTGTGTACAGCGGCAGGCACCCATGCTGATACTTATTGTCCTACTACACCTAACATGCAGTTTTTGTTCCTAAAGCTCATCCCTACTAGTCCCACAAGTGATGCCAGCACCCCAAATAGCACCATGGACATGTTTTCCAAGATGGATAATTACAACATGCATGACGTCTTCATCATGTCTCCTGTGTCAGGAAGTTATGGATCTAGGTAATGCATTTCATCTATGTTCTTGATAAACCATTAATTTGTCACCTACTCTTGGATTCAATAAAAAGTAGTAAATTGATGATAAAACTGAAGCCTTTCACGTAATAAACTATTAAACATAATCGATTTAGAAATTGCCATTATTCTTATGAAACATGCAATACTCGAGCTTTTAAATCAGAAGAGTTAATGCAACATTCATCTTACAATACAATATCTGAATAGTAATAGGTTTTATAACTTGGAAGAAGTATTACTGGTATATTGGTATATATAGTGTTAGCTTCATGGGTGTAGTATGAGTGGTTTTTGAAGCAGTAATTTATAGAACGCTAAATTATGCTTAATTTTTTTCCCATTTAATGGGGTTTTTGGAGAGTCTTTTGGATGTTCAATGACTCACAGATAAACAAAGAATATATTAATAATAGCAACAAAAACTAATAACAATAAACATGCATACCAGCTTGTTTGTTTACTATATATTTTATAAGCTTATATGTAATGCAAATGCATACTGGCAGTTCCGCTTGCCAGCATGTTAGTTTCCTATGTACCAGCAATGTGACCTTATTTTTTATAGACATGAGATGGACGTCACCCATTATGATGATATTAACGACTACAACATAGCAAGACTCGGCAGAAAGGGCTCAGAGTCACCCAGCTACTACCTTGACCATGAAAACGAAAAGTACTTCACACTGGTGGAGGGTGAAGAGGTGGCCTTGGGCCCAGAGTATGACAGGGGATATTCCTCCTGGTTTCCTCGGCAGGAGAGATCCCCTCCTCTCGGTACGTTCTCCTTCAATGCTGCCTTTTATTCTCCAGCACCCATTCAGCAGCATGTTCCTTCAAGTCCTTGATGACTTTACAATTTATGTAACAACATATTCATCACCTTGAAACTCTGTGTAGTCTAGAAAAGGTCCCGTTTATAGTGCTAGCCAGTGATAAATTATGAACTAACTTTTGCAAAGTATCTTTAAATCTTTTACTTTTGCTTTAGGAGTAAAAAAGAAGTGATACCTGCCGGGCCGCAGCAATGACAATGTTTACTAGTCCTCATAGACGGATGAAAGTGTAACTTCAGAGATTCCTCTGGCCTGGAAGGTTCCTGCTGGCAAGATAGTGTTGGGAAAATGCATTTTAATAATATTTTTGCAGGCTGGTAGCTGTATAATTTATCTGAGCTATTCATTCCTCTATTAACCACTCTGCCTATTTGCTGCAAATACCTCTCCAGTCGTGTTTGAGATTCCCTGCCTCACTCCCATTATTTTTTTTTTGCTTTGCCTCCACCCTACACTTATCACACTTTCGCAAGATCTGGCTCCTTTAACGCACTCTCTCCATGGATGGCTGGACTGACACCATTCTCGCACCTCTTTCTAGGTGACCACGGGCCGGATTCTGCGCTGATGGAGTGCAGCTGGATGGGAGGAGGGAGGGAGCCAGAGCTGTACAAGAGGGGCAGCCGAGGTGGATACAGCCCTCAGTTATCACAGCGTACTAAAATACAGGGCTCTTAGTACATGTTACAGGGAGCGACAATACAGATAATAAGCATGTTTTGCTTTATATGCATCTCACTGCATGTTTACTGCCACATGTCTACATAAACTACCGAGTGACCTTTTGATTAAGTGCTCAATGTAATTTTATCTAATTTAATTGGCAATTAATAAAACCACATGTGTCGATACAGCATTCCTATGGAATGCTTTTGACACCTCAATAATCTCATGCCTGATGATTTTAGCTTTTCATGACAGTACACATTGATGTTGATTACATATCTGTGTCTATAGTCTGGCAGGAAGACATGTATTATTAAGAATAACCTAATAAAAAGCATAGTTCATATTTGATAAAGCACAACCAAATCTTTCAGTGAATGAAAATAAGTGTTTCCCTGCTGTTTATTTCCTAAATTGCCATGATGCCCTTAGTGCTTTATCATTCCTTCAGTGGAGATAAAGAGGGTTGGCTGGTACTCAATATTAGTAGCTTGAAATCTTTGTATAATTGTGATATAATCTATCTGTAGGTCACTGATAAGAGAAATTGGTTTTACAATAAAGAATGTGTCCCATAAATTTACTGATTTGAAGGACTGATGATAACAGGAAAAATATATATTGTAGTGTCCTTACACAACAGCAATTACATATTTGACTTGCAAATTTAGAGAATAGAATAGAAGAGCAATACTCGACCCCCATGCTTGGGGGTCATGTTTGACTCACAGATTTGAGTCCTGGTCCCTCACAAACACACATGCTGTCTGACATGTTTAGTCTTGTTAATGTTAACTCTAAAGATACACACGCCTAAAGGATTATTAGGAACACCTGTTCAATTTTTCATTAATGCAATTATCTAATCAACCAATCACATGGCAGTTGC
>JAODKN010000039.1:2053920-2068978 GCA_026774425.1 Petrocephalus zakoni | reverse complement strand
GACTTTGCTCTTCTGACACTAAACTTAACCTCAAGTTTAACCATGTTATGATCACTACTGTCAAGTGGTTCTAAAACGTATAATTTACCAATCCTGTCCTGGTTATTAGAGAAAACAAGATCGAGAATGGCACTTTAGCAGAGTCTAGCTAGTAAGTGAAGTTTTGGCAGCAGAATGGTAAGCGAAATTAATCAAAATGAAAAAAACTTGGCACTATTTAGGAATATATCATCCAATTTAACTCAGTTTACATTTTACAGAAGTCATGAATGTCTGCTCAGAGCTACTAATGAAAATTGACATTGAAGCTGATGAAAATACATAACTTTTAGCACCTTCATCATAATTAGTCACAACAAATTAAATTTATTGGCAACATTTGTGTTCTTCTTAGTGCGTTCAAAGCATGTCATCCTAAGATCAAGAGTTTCTTCTTTGCTACTGACCATTTGGATGAAATGAACAGGTGAGCACTTCATTTTAAGCAATTTCTTATTGTATCTTTGTTGACCCTTACCTGAATTTAGAGCTGTAATTATTTATGAGAGTGTCATACTATGTGGCCACTACCCTTATCTCATACAGATAAGAAAGAATTCAAATATACTGAATTCTGGGCAAAAAAAAAACTGCATGCACAGAAACATCAAAATCACCTCCAAAAGCTCATTAACAGTGATTAAACATTATAACATACAAATACAGCACGAGTCCAGCATTTTATCCAGGTAGATAAAATGATATAAATAGTTACGACTAAAAAGAAATGAAGAATTATCTCATTACAAAATATCCACAAAGCATTTAGAATTTTGTATTTTAACTTATAACTTATAACTCATACAAATTTTCTTCCACCCCCACCAAAACAGATCATTTGCCCACCCATTGCATCCATAAGCCCAGAGTCCATTTTTTTATTAGGAACATAAGTGGAAATTAAGAAAATGTTTGAATATGTGAAAATGCTTCCGCAATATTCTTTCTAACACATAGCCACATAGTAAAATTAAGAGTTTGAAGGTCCTTTGTTGGTATTTTGTTGGACACAACTCAAAATTAATTTCTGTCTACGGGCCTGCTCCGGTTAGGTTTGACAGACTAGAACAGAGGCAGAGTGTCACGACTGAAAGGAGGAATAATTCACAAGCAGCCTTCTAGGACTGCAGGGGTTTATCATTGACCCAAAATAGATAGGAGGCAGGGAGGAACAACCAGAAGGGACCAGGTTGAACCTTAACACTAGGAGCACAGAAGGGACCAGCACCACAACAAACACAAACCACACTAACATCTACAATTACCAAAAGGTAACGGGGCTCGGGCAGGGCACATACATTCACAGATAACGAACACCAGATGAGAAACAGGTGAGAACAATTCACTATTGAAAGACCAGGGTAGGAGCAATCAGAAACAAGAGGGGGATGAGACAGGATGGCCAGCGACATCTGCTCGCCAAATGGGAATATGACATGACTGACAAAGACAGCTCCTGACACAGAGAGAGATGGAAGCAGATTTATTTATTTACTCTTATCTGTGAGTCAGGTCAAATCAGACTTGGCCATTACCTGAGCAGTAAAGATGTTGCCATTGTTTTAAACAAAAAGTTGTGAGTTAAAGATTAAAGAACCTTTAATGTTATAAAATCCATTTGCACGGGAGGTAATCTATTGAGTTCTGTACTGTCATTTTTCTTTTCTTGTTAAGGTGGATGAACCGCCTTGGACTAGCAGCTATTGGGTACACACCTGATGATGAGATGCCACGCCCTGATGAAGGTACAATAAAAAAAATTATAATTATCCGATTATTGAAATATTTCAGGTGTCTCTGCATGAATTCATTAAACCTTGAAATTGGTGGTGCACACTATGAATAATGTAAGATCTAACATAACATGTAGCTACTCCCCTGGTTGTACTGTTCACTTCTTTGATTTGTACTGATCAGCTCAATCCTGTTCTAAATTATTCTGTATATACTGCTTTGCTTCTTAGATTATTGGAGTGAAAGTGACCAGGACGACAATGATGGCTACATGACTCTCAAACCAGAAAGCTCGTCTTCACTGTGTGACACATACCACGGAATCCATTCAGTGAGTATGCTGACACACTAGCATGCAAACCTTCACTGCAAGACTTTCGTATCTGTAAATGAATTGTGTTCCCTAGAGCAGCATTTGACTTGCATTATGGCAGGTTAATTGAATGCCGAACTAATTTACTAGCTATGAAGTGTGAATAAATAAAATATACTGAGCTTTTTTGTTGCATTCTTTTCTACCACCAAACAAACTCAACATTTGCCATTTATACTTTCTGCAAGATGCTTAGACCCGAAAACTTTCCCTTGGATTAGTTCTCCACAGGTACAAATTATATTGTTAAAAGCCAACATATCATGTCAATCCCAACAGGTGAGCTCGTCAAGCTCTTTTCCTGATCAGAAGGGTGGATGGCATTATTCTGACGAGTCTACGTACTCCCACTTGTCGGCAGAGGACTCTCGGCAGAATGCATTCAGCAGCGCCAACTCCTCCAGCTGCCACTCCACATACTGTGAAAGACGTTCCTGGCAGGATCTAATGGAGACACCTCTTACCAGCTCGGGCATGCATTTTCTGCATACGGTGCCAGCTGAGGGTCACGAGGCAGGCCTCAGCAGCCAGGCTCCTGACAAATGGCGCCAGGCCACTTTGCCAGTCCAGTATCGACACAAGTCTGACAGCGAGGGGCGCTTTTCCCCAATGGAGAGTGAGCAGCGGGGACTTTGTATTCCCTACCACACCCACAAACAGCGCAGCCAGAGTCTGCCACGGAACCATGACCGGCGAGGGCCCAGGGGCTGCCTGCACACAGCAAGGCCTTTTGAAGAGAAGAGCGAGGATGATGAGGTGCTGTTTGACGAGCACAGCATTGCCAGCAAAGAGGGTGAGCCATTTTATGCTGCGTTTTCCTATGGATGTTCTGCAAAATATATTCACAAAAGGCACTGCTGAGAAATATATATATATGTATGTTAAGGGTGAATTTCCCAAGTCATTAAAATCACAGGTGATGGAATTTCTGGGTTTTAATGTAATTTTAAAAAGTCTGTTAGACTTAGAAAGTGAGGTGATTTGATCATTTTTGGGGGCATTTTGTTTGTAGCATGTTTTAGTTGCCATTGATAAAAAAATGTTTTCCAAACAGTGTTTTTCTTTATTGGGTTACTTCTTGCGTTTCATCTGTATTGTGAGTGGTTGTTATTAGTTACTTGATTTTCAGTCCCCATTTATACCTTCTCTGCTCACCAACAACTGGCAAGCACTTCATTCAAGATATGCAGTATCCAGTACCTGCTGATGAAGGCAAACATGCCAGGAAAATGTAAATGTCAAGAGCTCTGGCTGCAAAAATATGACTTCAAAGACTGGGTGTTAAGAGCAGATTACAGAAAAGCTAAAAGTAAAGTTTGTAAAACTACTATTGAGCTGTCAAATATGGGAGAAGGCAGCCTTGGTAATTGATAGGTTTAAAATACTGTGGCTGGTTTTTGTCTGCTCAGCACAAAGGCTGCCTGTTTTCAGTCCATTATAGGTAATGGAAATTCAGCTTTTGAAAGTCAGGAAAAAGTCAGCAAATCTGACATTTAACTTGGGACTGGGAACCCTGTATACAGGAGTCATATAATAGGCTAAGTGGCATCTCTGGGTTGCCCTGTGCATTTGTGTCTGTGTCCTGTGGTGTTGTCCCTGCTGGGGTGATTCCTGGCTTTTGCCATATACTGCCAGGATAGGGTCCAAGGTGCCAGATGGATGGGCTAAACATTTTATACTAAATCACAAGCATCTCATCCACAAACACTCAACATTACAGCAGTATTGTAACAGGTAAAAAAAAATAGGTAAAGTAATTTTGAAATGTTTTCCTGTGCTTGCCTGATAAAAAAAAAAAATATATTTAATTAAGAATTAATTTATTAAAAATCTGTCCACCCTGTGCCTGTGTCAGAGTGTCAGCGTAAGAGCCGCAGCATAGACGGTCTGCAGGAGCTTTACCAGACGCTGGAGCAGGCCAGCTTATCAGCCTTTGGAGAACACCGTCCCTTCAGCAAGCAGGAGTTTCGCCGCTCCTTCGTCAAACGCTGCAACAACCCGATCGTCAATGAGAAGCTGCATCATATCCGCATTCTACGCAGCACCCTTAAGGTGGGAGACTGAAAGGCAGCAGGAAATATGTGGCAGATATTATGTAAAGCACATTGAGACAATGTAATGTTGCGCAAATGTGCTATATAAATAAAATTGCATTGCATTGCAAATTAAAGGGCAATGATGTGCAGATTCATGAACAATGAAAATTTTGCATCTGCACTGAAAAAAAATGTTATGGATTTCTAGACATGCAGGTTCTCTCTATTCTCTCAGGCTAAAGAGGGAGACCTGACAGCTGTCAATCAAGTACTTGAGGACTCCGAACTGACCTCCAAGAAGTTCCGAGAATGGAAGCAAAGGCACCATGAGCTGTTTTCGGACATCTGTGAGTTCCTCTCAAGCACTAAGGAGCCCCAGAATGGCGATATATCTGCCCTGGCCACACCCCTCATAGCACACACCCATTCCTTCTTCGAGACGCATGTTTGAAAGACAGCGGGGACTAAAGCAAATCAGCCAATCATCATGAACACAGTCTTTATCTGGACTGTACTATACCCATCCAGCTCACTACAGCTCCAATCTTAAAGAGCCCACTGGTAACGAGAATTTTTCAAATATAGATATGGAAAGGAAATTACTGTGGTCTGTCTTTTAATAAAACACAAAAAGCCTCACATGTTAATTATTGGATGTTTAAATAGAACATATTACATTTCCTTCACTTTATATAGAACTAAATATAAGAAGACAAAACTAAATATTTCTTTTAGACATTTGCTGTTATATGCAATTTATTTTACTTTTTCAGATTTCCTTCTTGTATCTTTATGTACCTAATTTAAAGTAAGTGTAATTCCAATCGCAAATGACATTTTCGTACTGTTTATTTATATAAGTTGGATTTCCTTTCCTTAATGTGTATCAGAGGGTACATGCTGTTATTTTTTATATATATAACATACGAAATGCATTTGTAGGATGTGATACGTCCCACTCAAACATAGGGAATGCTGACAACAGTCATGGCATCTTTTATAAATTTTTTTTTCATAATAATCTAAGTATACAGTAAAGGATTTTGTAACCCAGTAATACAAAGCTAATATTACATATGTATATATCCATCACGTTGAAGTACCACAATATGGCATGACTGGGGATTTAGATCAGTAGGAAAATGACAGTAACAGGCAGCTTGCTAACTTAAAACTGTGAAAAATCTTTGTGAATGCAACTGTATATATCTACGAAATCTTTAAAAAGAGAAAATAATTTTAAAATCAATTGCTAATGTCATAAGAATGTATTGTACACACACACTCACAGTACCAGTCGAAAGTTTGGATATGCCAAGCCGCCTACAAAGGAGACTGATAGGGTTGCATCATATGACCTGGCCACCTGACCTAAACACAGTGGAAATGGTTTTGGAGGAGTCTGACCAGAGAGTGAAGGAAAAGCAGCCAATGAGTGTGGGACCTCCTTCAGGACAGCTGGAAAAGCGTCCCAGGAGGCCGCCTCATGAAACTGGCACAGATGAGAAAGTAGTGTCAGCCAATCCCTGGAACTATTGGGGGCCTCGCTCAAGGGTCAAGTGGTGGGATCTCAAACACATTATATGTTTTTTATTCAATTATTTTACTCTTAAATATTTTTAATCAGTGCATAATTCCATATGCGTTTTGGTATGTTTATAATTATTTAAAAATGTAGAGAATAGTACAGGCAGTTATGTCCAAACTTTTGACTTGTACTGTAAGTTTACATATAAAAGAAATTGTGAGCTTAGCCATGGATTGCTTCCTGACTTTGGATCAAACTCAGGTTCCTACCCTAAAATTTTTGGGTTTTTTTTGTTCTCATTTGCTAGACTTAGCTTTTGTGCTTGCTATCACTTGCCATCAATCATTACCAGAACGTTTATATGCAAACTATATATTCATATAAGTGCAATATCTGTAATGTGATAATTATTTAAATAGCATAAATGTATTTTCATTACATATAATCAACCTCATCGTACATGATCTATTCATTATAAAGTTAAAATGTTTGCTTTAAATTATCCAAGATGTGTATGTTACATTCTAAAAAAACAAAAAAAGAATATATTTAAAAAATCCAGATATTTATGCCAATGTACCGCAGACTGTGGTTACTGAAGAATTAAAAATCACAGGTGGAAAAAATACTTGCTTGATGGAAGCGTATCCTCTCTTTTGTAATGTTTAAATTACAAGAAAAATTACATGTTTGTATTACAATCTTACGAATAAGTAAAAAAAGTATAGTATGTAGTAATATGGTGTAGTAAAACACACTTGTCGTGTATAAATTTACAAATATCAAGTGCTTTTTTATGCCACTCAGCTTATGTAGTTCAGTAGAATGATATTGCTATAGGCAGTAAACAAATGAATCATTTACTTTATGTTAATTATGTAATATGTAATTAGTATTTGATTAATTCAAGAGTTCATTGTGGTTCACTGAACAGTATCTAGAAGAAAAACTAAGCTAAGGCTATATTAGAATTTTCATAAGTAAAAAAGCACTTTAATGATTTGATAAATATACATAAATATTTATTATAAACACAAATGACAGAAACACTGTATAAGCTGTATCGTTGTAACCTCATATCTGCAGAGCTGTGGTCTCGTTTCTGGCCCCAACATGTGTGAGAGGGCGGCCATGTTCTGTTTTTTTCTTCTTTTTCTTATTATGGGCGGCCATGTTCAAACCACGGCTTCCTCGCGGTGCCCCAAATTCCAAAGACATGAAATCATGCTTATTGCAACCTATACACTGTGTACCCAACCTATGCATCCCATCTATTCTGAGATCAGCTTCAGGCTGCTAGGTTCTAGGCTCCTTGGTTATGAAAATGAATGAGCACAATGGATGTAACAGAATAAATGTAAAGCCAACAAGCAAATTTGAAATGTACTAAATAGGGGGACCAAATAATCCATGTTGTCCTGGACACTTTGAGCTACTTCAGGTTTTACAAATTGCTAAACTGCGTTTGGCTAAATTCAGTTCTTCTTGCGCTTTGACAGGTTTGTATTCTTGATTGAAAAACTCATCCAGCTGTTTCACATCAATATTAATGACATATGCATTATTATAGGAGACGGATCAATCAGCATACAGCAAGAACTCATTGCTTAAATGAAATCCTTTTGATTGAAATGGTAGTTTACAATTCTGTCCTAGCTCAAAGTGACATGGGTTATCTGGTCACCCTATTAATGAAATTGCATAGAAAATAACACACTTTAGGCTATTTAAGCATTGTCAGTATTGTGCAGTATGACTTTGCAGTGTTAGTAGAACTGGAACTACATTACTAATTCTATATACAACATATTCAGAAATGTTTAAATATCTCATGGCTGGATGGAAACACTGATGCACCACAAGAAGAGATTAGAAGTGTACATATACATGCAATAACTCATCTCTTAAGTATTTTAATAATTTCTAATGCTCATTGGGAAAAAAAAAAGTTTTTTCATACTCAGTCAGTGAAAACAAAATACACCTGTATTTTAGTTATAAACACTAGTTATTGTAAGCCAATTCCTTAGTCTTTTACGTACTTAGAACTTAGAACCTCGCTTATTTGTAGTTTGTTGTATACACTGCCATATAAAAAAGTAGTGTTCAGTGGACATGTGTCCAATGAGCATGGAAAGAGGTGCCCTTTTACAGGATGCTTTTAATAATGGTGCATTTCATATAATTCCAGTCTTCACTGATGCAAATCTGTGGTCTTGATTTTATCTGGGTGGTGCTTGAGTTTTTTTTTTTGAGTAAGTGATTTTAAAAATTGTTTCAAGACATTCCATTTGCCGTCATCATAGCTGCAACATAAACCCGATTATGTGTATCTTGCACCTAATGTATGCTCCACTATGATGCAAACATTATATCTTGTAGTCATAGCCTGTCCCTTGCTATCTCCACTGAAGAATCAATACAGTAGTGTTCTGTGGTTTTGCTGCTAATTATAAAGCATATTTTCATCAAACCTGACACCTGACAGTCGAGCAGCAAACAAATAAATGTAACGGCACGTAATATAATGTAAAGTACAAAAAACTAAATGTATTAGAAGCATATTAAAATATATTTGAAGAAATTGTGCCATGTACAACTGCAGAACCAAATTAGGTGCTTGTTTTTTGGGGGGGGGGGGCAGAATAGAACTGATTTTCTATAATAACATTTTGTCAAAAAAAATGCATGTGGAGGTAAAGGAAGAGTGGGCTGCAAATACAAGTGCAAGTTGTTTACCAGCCAATACACTGGGTCAACTACCACAGAGGTTACAAGGAAGCTATGGACACCGCGGTCACAAAGGCTCGACACACCAGCCAGGGCTTAAGCCTGTATATATGAAGGGCAACAGGTGTAACACATAAAGGCAATCAGGGCAAGATAACTGGTAACACAAAGGGTAACACATTAAGTAAGCCTGACAGTATGATACATTTTGATAGCTACTTTTTATCTTTCTCTTTACTTAGTAACTAATGGGAATATATAAACAGCATGTTATGAGAAACTGCCTTTCTTTATATCTGTTCAGTCTTATAAAACCATTTTGAATGGGGTTTCAGGTATAAGATGAAAAAAGAACAAATTGCACTTTCAAAAGATTAATTGCTGTACTGTGACTGGTGATATGAGAAAACTACATTTATTTTCCAAAAACTCAACGACGCTTTTTTGATTATATATAGAGATTGTAAACCGACAGGATAAATAAAAGGGAAAAACCTACACTATAAAATCACTTTCATGGTCTGTCTTCTCCAGCAGTTAGTACGATATGAATTTTGACATTGTATTAAACATAAAACGCTGTGCATAAATAATACATTTTGCTATTTTGGTTTAATATCCTTTGTATTAGGGGTCCCGAATTCTTGCCCCTGGGGACTGCTAAATATACAGTTTTAAGCACTTTCTTGAATTGTTGCTAATAATTTTTCCCATTTAACCTTCAAATTTAGCGCCGATATTATTAACCAGGAGCTGTTCAGGAGACTCAGTGAGGCCTCATTTCTGTTTTTACGTACTGAATATTTTTCATTGCTTTTTCATTCCTAACGCTACTGAGAATATTTTGTTACTATTTGTATGGACCTGATAATCCCAGGTTACTTATTAATATCTATTTAGAATGCCTTAAGAAATATTGCATGCTGAAAAAAATCTATTTATTATTAGCCCTACTTCGAGGTTTGTTGTATTAAAAGAACTAGAAAATATGGATGCAGGGTGTTAGGCAGCCAGTTTGAGTTTAAACCTTTATGCAGGCCAAATGTATTTTGTGTCTTTATTCTGAGAGCACTGCCTGTTATTCCAAACCTTTAATGACAAGAGATTTCCATAGCAATAAAATGTGAGTATTTCAGATTGTAGGTCTAAAAGATTGCATGTTATTTGTACTTTATAAACAGCAATTTGGTTTTCTAGGGTTCTGGAAGTAACCCCCTTTTTTACTGCTGTTCAGCTTATTGCCCAATGAGTTTTCCAGCCTGCATTCTTATATTCCATGTAAGGCCTCTGACATAAAACAGATCTGTGAAGAGGCACCAGTAAAGGCATTCTGCAGGTCATGAGGGTACACAAAGAAAATCAGTCTACCGTGCCCTGATCAAGAATGCTGGAACCTCAAGGCTAAAGCTGTAATATGGTTCCATGTTATACGTGGAGCTGTCTTGCAAGCTCACCAAGGGTAACGAGCTGGCAGTCGCAGAGAGGAGATGTATGACTGCCGATTCTCCATTAGCGCTAAATATCGAAGGGGTTTCTGTCTGCTGATTCAACGTTGTGTCATGCTGTGAATAGTAGGACAACCTGGAAATAGTTGGGCCAATGTATTTAAGAATGGCTTGCTGAATGAGTTATGCCTGGCCTTCTATGTTAGACATGGACCATCCATAACAAAAAACGGGGGTCATAATGAAACTATGGTGAACATAATGATATAGATTGTAGACCACTTGCTGATGAGTTACATTTGCCGCACAATACGACTGCTAGGTAGACCACGGAATCTTTCTTCAGAATAACTTGCAAGACCCTTCTATGCAAGTGAATCTCCTATTCTTGGAAGAACATACATCATGTGCACAGTGAGGTCAGGAACACTGTGTCTGAAAGAACAGTTTTCAAAAGGTCCCTGCAGTGACTTGTGGGAGTCAGAGGACCGTTAATAACTCCCGTGATAGCCTGGGAGGCTGTCATGTTGAAGAAGGTGACCTTCTTGGGAATGCTTTAGGAGGAATCCAGATAAAAGGTAATGTTAGCATGCAAAGAAGACCTTTCTTTTTTTATTCTAATATTTGATTGTTGATTTTTTTTTAACCACTTGCTGAAATCATTAGCATATGTTGCCTCCAAGCTGGTACAGTTGCAGAGGTCGCTGACTTTGACCTGGGGAGCATTGGACAGTGTTGTTAATGTGCCTCTTCAGTGTGGCATGGAAGGTAGGTGAAGTGCTGTGGTGGTCCCTGTATTAAGGAAGGGGCCCGATGGTATGTTACAACTACAGTGGGGTACCAGAGCCTGTGCATGTGTGCTGGATGAAGGAGAAACGGCAGGAATATGAGGCATTAAGACTACTATTAATGAAGGGTGGGGGTATTGTTGTTGTTTTACGAGGAAGCTATACGTAGTGCGTAACTAGACCTTAAGTCAAGGTGCACATTTGAGTGATTCGCTGCTCAGTATGAAGTGACAGGGGTCAGAGGCAGGGGACAAAGTTAATAACCAGACAAGTATGAGTCTGAGCCTATCATTCTTTTCTGGAACAGGGAGAGTCCCAACATGGCTATCCGCAGAAAACAATTTTAACAAATAACCATTCTCTCTGATTACTCACTCGACAGACTTTTTACAATAAATGTTTCTTTGTTGATGATTCATTTCGCCCTAACATGCTTACTTAAATTTCCTTCAGTATGATTTGAAAACAGTCAAACATGGTCATGCACATTTAGGCACCTGTTGCATCCACACGTCTTTAACTGACACTCTAATAATTCAGCTCATAAGCTGGTGGTTTGCTAACTTGGTGCCCACATGCTCACCCACATGTACAGCACACAACACCCCCCCCCCCCCCCCAATCCCTCAACCAGATTCAGGTACACTGCGCTCACTTATACTAAGCGCATGTATTCCTAAAGAATTCAGAGGCACTCTCCCTGCAGCTGTGGGGAGGCTGGCCTACATGAAAGGCTGCAAGGTGTTGGGGGTGTCTATACATGATTGGAATGGGTTGGCGGGATCACAGTATGGTGCCAGGATCACAGTGTGCTACTATAGTCCTGCTCGCTGATCCTCCAGCCTCATTTATGCTCTACGTGCCTTTTCCTGCTCCCAATCTGCTCTCCTTTTTAGGCAGGGGCAGCCCAAGCCTTTATGGACCCTAAACGGAATTTGATTTGCCCCCCCCCACACTACCACCTAAATCAAGATATCTTGACATTTCACTCTTGGGCACCCCATGGTGGCGTGGAGGCCGATAGTGGCCTATTAGTTTGCTTATGCCTTGGGCCAGCTCTGTTTTTAGGTATTTTTACAAAGTTTTGTATCTTAGTTATGTTCCTAATAATCGACCGTATATCATGGAGATTCATGAGCCGCACTCTGAAATTCTACTAAATGAAATTATTATGAGTGGTTATCCTTAGAAACAATTGCTCCATTTTCTCACTAATTGCCAACATTAACCTTGCTCTGTCCAGAGTATATAGATATTTTATTTCATTGGTCTATAAAGAAACAGTTGAATAATAGAATTTTTTTAAACAATTTTGAGTATTTCAATTTTTTGCACATAATTCTTACTAGAGGGCTGCATGGGAATAAGGAAAGCAGTAATGCTGTTGCTGTGGATACCTGCAGTAATGCTGTTGCTGTGGATACCTGCAGTAATGCTGTTGCTGTGGATACCTGCAGTAATGCTGTTGCTGTGGATACCTGCAGTAATGTTGTGGATATCTGCAGTAATCTGTGGGGAAGAAAGGGGGAAGAAATAAAAATATTCCTGTGGTAACAGCTGGAATGGAGATAATCTTTACGTTGTTCCTGCAAAGATGGTAATAAGCTATATGGTAAAACCACAGTAACAGTAATGAAATTGCTCGTATATGGATATTCTTATATCTGCCATTAATGAAAAGTCCTTTGGTTCAGTTTAATTATTCTTATGAAAACCACCTGGTGGCAATGCTTGAGTAGTTTAATAATTAAAATATAAGGCAATTATGGAAATGTTTCAGTTTACACTGAATGGGGATGGGGATGGTTTTGGTACATGCAGGCATTCCTACTGATACTTCACAGAGATACTCATCGTGTTATTGGTCACTCTGAAAAAGTTTTTGTTTTGAAAACATGAATAACTGCAATTTTCTACTAATCCATTTTGGATTTTAGACCATGTCCCATTTTGGAACATGTTCATGCTGCCAGCATCTTTTAATCTTCATGGGACATTTCAACTGTGAAATGAGTATAAAGGGCAATGCATTGTTTCAAGTGATTGTTAATGTGCAGATTTATAAATGCACTGGCTCTGGACCCATGTGACATAGCATAGGGCAAGTAGGTATAGGAAATGGATGGATATATGGCTGGATATACAGTATAAGAATGCCATCTGACACGAGTTGCGCCATTTGACATGCGCCTGTCTAACCAAACAAAGCCAAGATCTGCATTCACTGCGAAATGAAAACACTGAACATCACTTAGTGGGCTTATCATGCCCGACTCAGGGCCCGGCTCATCCTTGAACTCCATAACAACCTACAAATTACCTTTCATTTGAAGAGCAGCGCACACCCAATCAGTGGTGAATTGTGACCCACAGTTTCCAAGTCTGCTACTCCTCAGTGAAGTCGACTACAAATCATGGTAGTCCTTTCATTCTAATCAGAACAGCTTTATTGATCCCAGTGGACCAATAATTGATTAACTGATCAAGAATTGATTAAACTGACCAACTCGCTGCAAGCAGGGCTGGAACCTGCGCGGGGGGACCCCATTGGATTTCAAGTCCAACGCCTTAACCGCTCCGCCATCGCAGCTGACAGGGAATAGTTGTGATGATGCCTAATTTCTATATATATATAGAATATATATCTATATATATCTATCTATCTTATTGCCCCCCACCACCAAACCTCCCTGTTCCACCCTATTACAGATTGCTGGAGCTGGTTCTGATAAACAAGGTATTGTCTGGGTGACAGTTTGCATAAATCTTCCACGTTAATCACGTGTGATCACAGCTCCCTCTGCTGGACAAGAGGGTCATAGCAAATAAACTGTACAGAAAGTAAGGGACTGGAAATACAGGGAGTCCTCGGGCTACGAGGTTCTTGACATACAACATTTCGAGTTTACAACGCATACTGCAATAAAAACTGTTTTGGACTATGTGGGCGAAATAGCTTGGGTAGTTTGCGCAACTTTTTTACACTCATTCATGGTGGCACGATTTCAGCATGTACTGTAATGAGCCGATGCAGCAGAGCAAGGTGATCATTACATTTCAGTGTGACGTGGTACAATTTCTTTATTTACTTGTATACAATCCAAACCCTTCTAATTTTTTTTGGCTGGTAGTTAAATAAGATGTAAACGGGCTACATCACAGTTGCAGCAACGGTCGTAAAACGAGGACTCCCTGTACTGCGGAAACCGCTTATAGTGATCATGTCTGTCTGGATGAGACTAATCACAATAAGCAGATGATCATTAGTACTAACTTTTTCTTTTTATTTATGTCTCAGACAGATTACCATCTGATTGACATTAGTATATTTATTGCATTCATATATGATAAAACAGACATTGTCATTATTTACTGAATTTTATTGCTAATTCAAATATGCTATACTACAGTCCAGTGCTGTAAATAAAATATAGCTTATTGTAGTTTTGTTGCTGCATCTCATTGGCTCGTTTTTGATGACTATTTGTCACTGAGAAAAAATAACTTTTTCCCCTCATGTTTTCTGTGCATGCAGCATTAGTGGGCTATCATGTGTTGTCCATTTCCATATGTTTCCATATGTTGTCATGTGTGTCAAAAAAGCAAAATGAACAGTACTTGATTACTATATGCAAATTATTTAAACAGTAGTTCTTCCAAAGCTTTTTCAATCATGTACAGTAATCTCTATAACCATGATCACTGTAAGCAGTTGCAACGGTTTTTCCATGAGCTCAACAAGCTTTGCTGGCTATTTAAACATCATCATTGCAGAGCATTCTGTGCAATTCTGTCCATATTTAGAGTCTCTGTACATCTGACCTTTTCAGTTGTCCCAGGAAGTCAGCTGAAGGGGGAAGGTGGCTGATAAGCTAAAGGACCAGGCATGTAGTGTGGAATCAAAGCAGTTCAAAGCCGCTCTGGTTAAGTGAGGTGCATTGCTACTGTATATTGTCCAGGGTAGCAAACAACAGCAGTTACAGTAGAGCTGGGCAGTATGACCAAAATTCTATATTAAGGTATTTTTCAAAATGATAACGGTTTCACGGTATTCAACAGTATTTTTTTCCCCAGACATCAGCGGGTGTTCAATTATTGCAGTAGAATGGCTAGGAATAACCTGAGAACATGAGAATTATACATCAAAAATATAGAACCTATTTATTAAACAAATTTTGCAAACAACTTAAAAACTAAAAATTTCAAGCATCCAAAGAGGCATTTAGACTTAGTAAAAGGTGCCTATCAAATGTTGTATTGCACTAAACAAATCTTAGAAAAGTGTTACAGCCTGGCTCAAAGCCATAACAAAAAAAAGGGAACCACGTGGGAAAGTCTGTTATATAGAATAATTCATTATAACACAAAACCCAACTTCCAGTCTC
>JAODKN010000039.1:2020003-2031175 GCA_026774425.1 Petrocephalus zakoni | reverse complement strand
TGCCACGTTCAAAGTCACTTAAATCACCTTTCTTCCCCATTCTGAAGCTCAGTTTGAACTGCAGCGGTTCGTCTTGATCATGTCAACATGCCTAAATGCATTGAGTTGCCACCATGTGATTGGCTGATCAGTAATTTGCATCAATGAGTAGTTGGACAGGTATACCTAATAAAGTGGTCGGTGAGTGTATATTCTAAGTATTTTGAAAATAACGTATGGAATACAAATGATTCTGAGAAATATTTTTGAATGACGATAAAGTAGTCTGAACCCGTTTAATCCCACTGGCAACAATTGTTGATAACATAACCAACATTATAATAACTAAAATTATATTATTAGATTATGTATTAAAATTCATACATATTATGTGTTAGGAAGGTCTAAGGAGAGAAATGCATGCACTTATTTTGCAGGAAAAAATTAGGGATTAAACTGGTTAAGAAATATCACAGTAAATAGTATTTGTGCATGATAAAAAGTGGATTTTAACTCATGTTTTTCAAAAGGAGCATAATTTATATTAATATTAAAAATACTTCAAATTAATATTAATCATAAATAAAAATTTTCTACTCTGTTGTGTAAAAATTTTGAAAAATTATTGTTTCATTGCAGGAGTCTGTTTGAGAATATTTAACCAAAATAAGTCTTAAAATAGTATAATAATAATTAATTGTGCAGCACAAAAAAAAAAAGTACCAACATACCTGTGCCTTACATCTCGGTTTCTATCAGAATGCCAGTTAGGAGGAAAAAAAATATCATTAGTTTTACTTCAAATGATCTTCATGGTATTCTGGAACTATGGTTGTGTGAAACTATGTGTGTATGTCTGTCAAAGTGTGTCAGTTTAGCCATGTCAAAACCTCTCCTAAAATAACCGTAGTATTTATGGCTTCTGTCCAATACACCACTGTATTTTGAGTTGAGTTGATCACTAGCACATTGTGCCGGGCTAATCAATACCTCATAATGGGTTTTAAGTAATTAAGTTGATTAATTAACTAAGCTGGTTGTGAATCTACAAGGACTGGCTGAGGTGCCCCTAAGGTGAGGTTTGGGAACCAAATTATTGTTTGTGTAGCTATCCAACAAAAACGTCAGTAACTTGTTAGAGAACAAGAGAAATGCTTGTTTATACTGTATTTTTATTGTTACTGTTCATTTACATATGTTCTAATGTTCAGCAGTGTTTTTTTCTGTGCAAATATACATTTACTACCCAGATAAACAGTCTGACTGCCTAAGACTTTGCACAGTACTGTGTCTGTGTGTGTCTGTCTGTTTTATCTTGAATGTACTTTTAAGTATTTTAGTGCTGTACACTTTGTGACCTCTTGTCTATGAAAGGTGCTTTATGAATAAATTTTAATCAATTATTTACTATTTATGCGTGCACATACAATAAGTAATGGTATATCATATGATTACTTTCAAGTAAATGGTACCTGAGTTCTAATATGCTAAGAGCATAACCATTTGGTAGAATCCGCCTCACAAAGTTGAAGTCTCCGACGTAGATGCTTCCATCAGCACCACAAGCGATGGCGACGGGGGCAAAGAGCTTGTTGTTCAATGCTGGCCCATTGCAGCTGGCACAGGAGATGGATCGCACGTGCCCATTCCCCATAACTGTGCTGATGACTGGAGGCTGCTGAGATATGAAGATATTCTCCCCATTTCCTTTATGCAAAATACCTGAGCCATAAAAAGAGAATAAGAAAGACACCAATGTAAGGGAGGTTATTTTATTTATATGGGCAAAAAGGGAGCTCATGCGAATGCTATTGCACCACAATGTTTGCAGCACTGGCGAGTGATTTCTAATTGTCTATATGAATTGGAATATCCACAAATAGCTTTGACAGGTCCAGAAATTATTCTGTCATAGAGGATTCCCTGTTCTAAAAAACACTCAACTCAGTGGACTGTTTTTTACATTCAGCCACTTACTAATGCAAATAGCCTACTCCTCACCCTGCAAATCATGAGGCTGCAACTGAATACATACAGCAAGCCTGCCAAGTGAATCACCCACTGTTTGAATAAACATTGGAATAGCTAAGACACTTGATCCAAGTGGTTTTTAATGTGTTGTGATTGCTAGGGCCAGATGTGCTGGTTCCAGCATCTCAGAAACAGCCACTCTCTCAAGATTTACATCTACTGTCAAAAGTTGACAGAGAATGGTGTGGTGCACAAGAAAAAGCCAGACAACAGAATTTATGTGGGTGAAAACACCTTGTTAATGAGAGAGGTCGGAGAATGCTAAAATTGAACAGCTCAAGAAAAAAAATGTACAAAGTAGTTTCTAGAAATGCACCACTAGTGCCCACTTGAAGAAGTTCTGAAGGTATAAGTATATGGTCTTACCCAATACTAGTTAGGTATACCTAATATATTTTGCAAAACCTCTAGGGGAAAGTATAATACATTTATTTGCCCTTTGCACAAGTACAGGCACATTAGAGTTGTTCTCTTTGCCTACACCATCCTGCTCTCCATAGCTAGGTGGTCACAGCACAGAGGGATCAGCCAATATGTGGTGCCCCTGGAGCTGGGGGTTAAGGGCCTTGCTCCAGGTTCCATGGACATGTAACTATTCTACCGAGACTGCATAGCCATTTTACCATCACAAGACAGAGTCTTTGCTCGCTGAGCCAATCACAGTCCCATGTATGTTTCATGAATGTGCCACGCCAACACTGCAAATCCCATTTACTCCAGCCGTACGCTATATTGCTTCCTCTATACATTCTAACACATGTAGAGTCTTCAGATATCAAGGTCTTTACAAGAGCAATCTCTATAATAACCCGCTGAAAAATAAAGACTGGAGCCCCACTCATGATATAATTATATATAATTATTAAATTATATATCATGGCCTGGTTTTAATACATTGTGGGAACAATATCGATAAAAATTATATACATCACGGCAACATTTTAATATTCCAAACCGCAAATTTTTCTGTGTGGCGATGTGACTGCAGTATACTGTACGTAGCAGAAGGTGAATCCATACCACTTTGCAGGTTGAGAGTGTGATGCTTATCCAGTGACCAGCCACCTAAGTTGGAAGGAACCATCTCAAAGCCTTGCAGCAATGCTGTCCTCTTTTCCTTGACAATGAAGTCAGGACAAGACTCGTACTCGTAGCCAACAGTCACTGAAAGAAAAACACATCATTTGATTTCAGTGTAACAACTAACTCATCAACTAATTCAAACGTGGCAGCCATTCTTCATGAATAATGCTATTCAGTGCCAGACAATAACAGTTTATTACAATTACAAACAAGCATTTCTCCATACTAAAGTCACTTTTTGAAAACTCTTCACATAGTTTGCATCATCAATATGCAGCTTAGTACAACAGTTAATCTCACTTACACAATGCACCAAAACCACAAGAAAAGTGTCTCAGAATAAAGTCATGCTACCAAACACTGGCAAAAGTTCTCACCGGATAAGCACACATAACACTATGACCTAAATATACTACCAACAGGAATCATTAAAAGATGCATTATTTTGTCTTTAAAACTAAAATACAAAAATAAAATTTTTCATGTAAATCAATGTTCCCTTAGTGCAGTGTTTCCCAACCAAGTCCTCGGAGAATACCGGACAGTCCACATTTTTGCTTCCTCTCAGCTCAGTTGCTTATCAAGTACTAAGACCCCATCCCAAGAAAAGCAAGGGAAAACCCAAGATGGGGTGCCACTCTATTGCAGAGTACATGAATATAAAACGGACAACTTTGCCTAACTGCCTGCTGACTCTCCATGCTGCCAGAGCACAAAAAATTGCAGTTCATAATTTCACGTATAGCAATTACTGTATTATCATTACGGCTGGGCGGCATGGTGCAGTGGCTAGCATAGCTGTGTCACATCTCTGAAATCCTGGGTTCAAGTCTCTACCCAGCTCTATATGTGTGGAGTTTATGTGTTCTGGTCTACCCCCTACTCCACATAGTTCAAAAAAGTGTATTGGACTTGACAAATTGCCTGTGTGTTAATAGGTTGGCTCCCTGCCTGGATTATTCCCTGTCTTATGTCCGTAGCTTAATGACTGGCTTCAGACCCATGTGATCCTACATTGGACAAGTGAGTTTAGGAAATGGATGAATCACTATAGCCACCTTAAACTCACCTACAAATAGCATATGCAACAAAACATCTGTGTGCTATATTAAAACACTGCTGAGCTCATTAGATATTCGCATAGTCTGTGAGCAAGCATCGAGAGGACAATGGAACAGAGGAGTTTTTATACTGTCAGACCTTAGAGGCTTTTACAGGAATCACAGATTTCACTACTACCCTGTATACATAAAACCGATAAGCAATAAAAGCATATATCATGAGTAGCGGATGTGTAAAAAACAATATTCGCATTCTAATTGTCCTCATATATACATGCAAAATCCTCTATTAAGGCAGTTTGGTCAAAAATGGGTTGTTCAGTGATGCTATCTATAGTGCTTGCCACAGCAATGTTGCGTTGAATGGTAGTGGATATATGTTGTTATACTAGATATCTCACACATATTCAGTGGGCAGGCTACTAACTTAGGCTAAATACCCGAATACAAATGTGTGTGTCTGCCAGAGAAGAGTGAGATTGAAGAGTCATATCCCAGTTGCAGCAGACTGTGATTATTGCATTTTTTGAGGTCTGTTAACACCAGTGTTATTCTGAACTTTCTCATGACTAACTATAGATTGCCTGTTGCCCTATATGCAAGAAGGAAGGCATTTTACAGTCATTTTATGTTCATTCTCCCTCATATGTCTCAGTTCTCTCAAGACTCCAAATGTTAAAACATATAACACTGTACCTGGGCAGACTTGGTTCATGTCATATACTGAGGAACTCATGGTTTGGCTACAGAAATGATAGCACCACAGGTATTAGGTCAATGGGGAGGGGGTTTTAGGTAGCCCATATCTGTTGCGTTTGTGTCCTGGTTTAACCCATATATGGCTGACTTTCCTTATGACAAGCCAAGTAAGATGCATGGAGTACAGTAAATGCATAGAAAAGGCCATTATTAAGCTCTCACTCAATGAGAGCTTAATAACTCAATTGCTCAACTTGCAATTCTGAATAGAATGAGGAGTCTTCTTTAACAATCAATTCTGATTGTAGGAGATAAGATCATTGATTTTGAGTCATCGGGTCATTCCATTTCAAGATCAGGCCACTAATGTTTGATACATGCCAAGTGTTTGAGCATTAATCAAAATTGCTGAAGCCAGTTATATATACACCAGTATGTAAAGATAATTATTTGTACTGGTGCCTGGAAGAACTATGGGAGAAGACAATTTATGAACTAAAGGGAGGACATTAATATCCTAATAACTGCTACAGTTTGCAATAGATAATTCAACACTATTTACTAAGCATTCTGCAAGGATTGACATTTTCATGGATTTGTGAAGTATACGAAAAGCAAGCGCTTTGGCTCAGTGAAACAAATTATATTATCTGTAGTCACTGTCAGTGTATGAGAACAATAAACATTAAGTGCTATCTGCTAAAGCCTGCATGCATACATCGTGCACAGCACAGGGAACAAAGATGGACTGAATTTGGAATTCTCTGGATCAAATATGGTATGAGAATGGTATTGGAATAAAAAGAGACAATAGATAACTGCAAAGCAATCTTTTAAAACTGGTAGTAACTGCAATAGTGAAGACTGTTTAGAGGGGTCTTCAAATGTATTAACAGCATTACTGTTCAAAGACTATGCATTGTGCAGTCATTCTCTAGTAGCATGTGTTGTTTAATGCAATATGTTGAAAAAAATACATACCTACTACTTCAGCCAAGCCATAGACCTTCTGGCCATAAATGTCAGTCTTATTCCAGGCCAGGACATAGACCAAGCTGGGAGAGGCTGGAAACCACTTCTGGAAGACACGCCCCTCAACAGTTGCAGTGAGATGTACCTTAACTAGGCCGGCAGGGATGACAGATTGAGTGAGAATGACCCGCAGCAGTGACTTGTATCCTGGGGAACGTGTGCTTAGGTAGCTGAGCGTCATGAAGCTACCAGGGATGTTGATCTCTTCCTGAACAGCCTGGAACCCACAAACCAGACATGTATGACGAAGCCACTCCTAAACTCTTACTGCTACCTCTCGCTTTTACATTTTTAGAAATAAAAGCAATCATTATACAAATTACTGGGTGATGCTTTACATGAACAGCACCTTACTAATGCATTCATTATGCATTCACAGAACATTCATAAGTACTTCAACATCTCTTAAAACATTGCAGTCATAATACTTACATGAAGAAGACATGAGAGCTATAATACACATTAATAACAACCATTATAATTGTACACTGCCTGGTCAAAAAAAAGGTGCACACTTTAATATTTCAATTGACCACCTTTAGCTTTGGTGCACATTTGTCATGGTATTGTTTCCATGTGTTTATGCAACATCTCAACATTTTTTTCATCCAGATTTGCAGCCATTTTTTGCCGAGATATTGTATTGATGTTAGGTGAGTTGAACCACTCCATCTTCTTCAACACATCCCAAAGACTTCAAGTGGGGTTAAGGTCAAGGCTCTCAGGTGGCCAATTCATGTGTGAAAATGATTCCTCATGCTTCCTGAACCACTCTTTCACAATTTGAGCCCAATGAATCTTGGCATTCTCATCC
Source organism: Petrocephalus zakoni (assembly GCA_026774425.1). Lineage (NCBI taxonomy): Eukaryota > Metazoa > Chordata > Actinopteri > Osteoglossiformes > Mormyridae > Petrocephalus > Petrocephalus zakoni. Next base: position 2,024,476 of record JAODKN010000039.1, on the reverse strand, counting down.
TGGAATATGCCCATGCTATTAAGGAGTAAAAAAAATCCACTGATGGGATAACCGGAGTATTCAGTAGATTCAGGTACTCAGCTGACTTCCCTTTTTTGCTGCATAAGTTTTATAATAATCCAGTCATCAGCTCTTATGTACTTAGTGATTTAAATTCAAACAGGCAGTGTATAATCATACAATGTTTGTTATTAATGTATTGTAAAGTTGTTACAGTATGTTAGGATGTTAATGTATAATTGTATGCTGCTCTATGTTCTATGGGATGTTCTATGAATTAGGGGTTGCATGACTTCAGATTTTTTAAAGTCAACCATAAGGTATGAAAGTCAAGTCGACTAGTCGCTGATGACGTCATTGATTTTTTCAGTCATTAATAAAATCACAGGAGGAGGGAATGCTTTTCATTCACTTTGTATTCACTGACAACGGGCAGCTCATACAGTGAATTTATGCAGAACAGCAAATATATAAACAAGCCACAACTCAGCTGTTATATTATACATACATACTGTCACGAGCAGCCCCACCTGCGTGTCTATTCCTTGTGTTTTCCCTCAGACGTGCTTTTGTATTGGCTCCACCTGTGTCTTGTTAGTTTTGCCTCACGTGATTTTCCTCCTGTTAACCAATCACACCTGCCTTGTGTTTGTTCCTTGATTAGCTCCCCTTTATTAGTTTGTTTGAGGCCTGTGATCCCCGTTGGTTATTGTAAGTGTTGCCCTTTATGTCTCCTTTCAGGTTTACAAGTCGAGTTAAACCGTATTATCTGACTATTGATTGTAATGAATAAACGCTAAAGGGTTATGAAATAAAAGAAAGACTAAAACAAACTTACCGGTTAAATTTTACTTAAAGACTGACATCCCAGGCAAAAAGAAACCTGAAGAGAAATGACTGCGTCCATCCACGTCAGACACCGTAAAAAAAGAGCCAGTAAGGAAAACCAATCCAGACACCCTTTATCCTCCTGCATATTCCTCTCTGTTTTTTTCCCCTGCTGTTGTTGCTGTTCCCTTAACAAAAGAACAGTCGCCTGCATCCATTCTGCGACTGTTTTTTGTTCCTATCTGTGTCACCCACGTGATCAGCGACTAGTCGGCATCAAGCTCAAATCGTCATTGTGGTACAGAAAAGTCGACCTGTCAACTAGTCTTTGCAACCCCTACTATGAATACATTGTCAAGGTGCACTAAATGAATTCATTGTAAAGCCTTTGGCTTGCAACTCATGGTGTCTACTGTTTAAAGAAATGGAATACAGCGTAAAAAACGTGCATTTAGGTAAGCAAATATAGTTAATATACTCTAAGTTGTTATGAAACATTAATAGCAACTTGGGGCAACTGTTACTGTATAAACATAAAAGCAACAAAAAAGTAGGTATGGTGAATACATCTGGCATATGCTGTGTATATACTTTGTATATACTATATTTTAGAAATTAGTACATCAGTGAAATAATTTGTTAAAATGTCTGATATTAGCAAGTCTATGCCCTTTAACCTTACACTATCTATGGCAGAATCTGTGACAGTTATGGCTGTTATTCTGATATTGCACGGATTTCTGCAGAATGAATCCTACGTAAATCTGAAATGTAACTCAACAGAAGCTGAAATTGTTAAATTCGCTACCAAAATGAAATCACTATTTATAAAATATTGTCCTTCATCATCTTATCTTCGCTTTTGTTTTATGAAGTTTTAAATTTTTTTTTTTCCTGACTTTACAGTCCAACACAAATAAGATACAGGCATGGAGATGGTCTCTGCCACTGCTATTGTGGTAAATACTGTGTTAAATACCATCATTTACTGATTAAAAATACCTTTCATACCTGCAGTTCTGGAACTACTGGTCCTCTTTCCGCACAGGCACTTGCAAACTGAGTTAGTGGTGGGGGCAGAACAATGGGGTAGGGGATTACAACATTTCTGATGTTACAGGTAGAGGGTTGAGATTCTACTTTATCCATGATGACTTTATCCAGGACCACAAACTGGTTCCATGGCAGCCAAACAGGGAGCCTCTTTGTAAGGAAAGGAGCACGTTGGAAGACCAGTGTGATGGAGGCTCCTCCAGAGGCAACCAGATCGAAACTGAAAGAGAGCACCTCCAATTCAAGACCACACTCCAAAACGCATCAGGAACTGTCTCTTTAAATCAAAGGCTGGAACAAACACAACTGAACAAATACATGACAATTTCTCTAAAACCCTTTAATAGAAAAGTGGTTATGGATGCTGGATGTATATGTTGCTGCATTACTTTGGAGAACTATATTGTTATGGATATTATAGATGGATGCAAAAACATATCTATAATATCTATCTGCAAATGCGTGTTGGATGATGATTTGTTTAATAAATAAATAAAAAACCATTCACTGTTAGGACATACACATCAAATTGCTCATTTTATGTGTGTGTACCAGGGGTAGGCAACCCTTGTCCTTGAGTGCCAGTATCTAGCAGCTTTTCTATCTTATCTGGTGAGTTACTGTCTGCCTGAGAAAAGGTATGGTTCATCACAGAATTGGATGGAAAATCTGCTGGATACAGCCAGTCCAGGATTAGGGCTGCCTCTGCCATATACCCTGTGATGGTATGACATTATGTCCAGAGGGTACCCTACTTTGCAACTGATGCCCTCCCCCAACTCTGTCCAGAATAACTGGTAGATTTTTAATGATTTTAATTAAATTGTAGAACTGAGCAGAACCATACCTGCCATCCCGCCGACTGACGGTGAAGCCATATTCAGCATGATGCAGGAAACTGATGTTGACGCCCACCAATGGGGTCTCATCATCTAAGACCACCCGGCCTCGGATCACAGCTGCTCGACTGCAAAGAATCAGCAGGAGGATGGCAGAGAAATTATATTTACATATTCAATAAAGTGAGGAGAAATAGGTTTTCATCAGTTGGGATATCTAAATTGGATAACAAATATCTGACATAAATGTGAAATAGCAGCAGCACCAGCTGGCACCACAATGGCCTAAAGAACAAGGCATTCATGCAGCAGAACACTGTAAATTTCTTAGTACATAATATAATATGCAGAATATAATAATGTGCAAATTCTTATTCGGCATATTCCAATTTTTTACATACTGTATGACAATAGTCTCTATAAATCTCCATGGAAATATTTACATCTCTATGTACACTACCATTGAAAAGTTTGGGGTCACTTAGAAATATCCCATGTAATAGCCTTCATTTCTCAAAATGAGAAAAGCATGAGAAATTTCAGAATAAAGTTCCTTGTTTTGGTCCATGTTGAGTCCCATTAACACATTGCTGTTAGGAACTGATGTGTAAGTCCCATTACTGCGGATGCTCCAGATACTCAACTAACCTAAAGAAGGCCAGCTTTATTGCTTCTTTAATCAGCACCACAGTGTTCAGTTGTGCTAACATAATTTCAAAAGGGATTTCCAGTGGTAAAATATGCTATTTAAAATGATAAACTTGCATTTTCCCAACGTGCTTCTGGAAAAAATGGACTGATGAATGCTGATAATGGGGCTCTGTATGCCAATCTAGATATTACATAAAAAATCAGTCGTTCAAAGCTACAATAGTCATTTACAACATTACCAATACTCTTTATCAATAAGTACCGGTACATTTCTGATACCTAAGTTATTTTAATGAAAAAAAATTGATTTTTTTGGAAACAAGGAAGTGACCCCAAACTTTCGAACGGTAGTATATATACTTTTTAATTTATACAAAGTCATATATTTCTTCAATGACAGCTACATCCATGTATGGAGTAATTCGGTGTCTCAGACTGCCAAATAACTAGTTTTGAATGACCTGGATTTTTTTGTAACATAATTATATTGAACCAAGCTGGAGACACAAACTATGAGCGTTTAAAATCTGCATGTTTTAAGTACGATCTGTTTTGTCTAAGAACAAACTTAATGGTTAGAAGATCAAAAAAATAGATCAACTGACATATTTTGAGCCTCAGGATCCAAGAATACAGAAATCTGGCATACCTGCTGTCAAATGGCACATCACCAGGGAACACATGGGTGCTGCTCTGGCCTATTAGGAAGCGGATACGGTCAAAGAAGAGGCGTGGCTGAGGGCTCTGCAGTATAATATCCATAGGTTCTGGGGAGCCTTGACACAGCGGGCTATTGTGGCAGATGTCCTGCTGGCAGCAGTCTGGGTCCACACAGTCTGTCAGCCCGTCTGAAACACAGTGCAATCCATGTTATACTATAAAGTAGTATTTCCCAACCCAGTCCCTGGAGACCCCCAGATAGTCCACATTTTTGTTCCTTTCTAGTTCCCTGCCAGACAGTCTACATTTTTGCCCCCTCCCAGGTCTCTGCCAGACAGTCCACATTTTTGCTCTCTTCTAGCTCCCTGCCAGACAGTCCACATTTTTGCTCTCTTCTAGCTCCCTGCCAGACAGTCCACATTTTTGCTCTCTTCTAGCTCCC
>JAODKN010000039.1:1938610-1955964 GCA_026774425.1 Petrocephalus zakoni | reverse complement strand
ATGCATTGAAGCAACTGCCATGTGATTGGTTGATTAGATAATTGCATTAATGAGAAATTGAACAGGTGTTCCTATTAATCCTTTAGTTGAGTGTATATATATATATATATATACACACACACACACACACACACATACAGGAGGCCCTCGGGTCCCGACAGTCTCGACATACAACGTTTTGAGTTTACAACGCTAACTCCCATAAAAACTGTTTAGCACTCATTCGTGGTGGAATGATTTCCGCATGTACTTTTCGAAAGTGAAAATACGCCGATGCAGCAGAGCAAAGGTGAACATTACATGTCAGTGTGATGTGGTATGATTTCTTTTGTTCAATTGTGTATAATGCAAACCAGTCTAATTGTTTTAATGATTTAATTGTGTTAACAATGGTTTTGCTTTTCATTATGTCACATTCTCTTCGCGACACTCACTGAAAAGCAATGCTTGGTATACATTGCATTTCCACATGGCACAGTTTCTGCATGCTGCGCACTGTAAATCAATACGTCGCGTTGATTGTTTTTCTGTGTACACCAAAGTCGTTTTTGCATTTCAGCTTGGCACGAATTCCACTCCATAGATAAGTGACTTAAGCTATGGTGTGTTTCAACACCAAAATTCAGGGTATTTGGGGTATGTCATAAAACAAGGACCCCCTGTGTATATATACATATATATATGAAATTTACAGAATTTTTGTGTATTTAGTGTATTTTAGTCTGCGTTTAAGTTCATTTCCGCAGCCCGGTCATGTGTCTTAGCGTGCTGTTCCCTGCTTGTTTTTGGCTTAGAATAAACCTTTGTGTTCACCCTTGCTACTTGGAGTCCTGGTCCTGCTTCCCCGCTCCGCACCCGGCACGCCCGACCTCAAAACCGCATTGAGGGGCTAATTTACAGGGCCATGTACTGTAAAAACTTAGAAGGAGAACCTCCTTCCCTCAGCCAGAACACTGAAGATGGGTCATGGATGGGTCTTCCAGTATGACAATGACCCCAAACATACTGCAAAGACAACAAAGGAGTAGCTAAAGAAGAAGCACATTAAGGTCATGGAGTGGCCTAGCCAGTCTCCAGACTTTAATCCTATAGAAAATGTGGAGGGAGCTGGAAATTCTAGTCGCCAAGCGGCAGCCAAGTGGCAGCCAAGAAACCTAAAGTATTTAGAGGGTTTCTGTAAAGAGGAGCCAAAAGCCCTCCTGAGATGTGTGCAAACCTGGTGACCAACTACAAGAAACGTCTTACTGCTGTGCCTGCCAACAAGGGTTTCTCCACCAAGTACAAAGTCATGTTTTATTTGGGTATCAATTTATAACTTATAACGAAATGGGTGAAACAGTCAACAGTTATAACTTATAACCAAACTTTTTTCTTATTTTAGTCAATCAGCTACTTACATGTAAATTCTGCTCTCCTACCTTTTTGTAAGAAGTCATCTATTATTCTGTCATACCAACATGAGTCCTTCTCAAGCAATTTGACCATATTGAACATACAGACAACTAAGTTAGTGAACCAGCTGTTACAGAGGGGCAAGGCAAAGGCGGGAAAGGTGACGATCTATGGAGCAGCTCTGAGAACAAAGGGTTTGTTAATAAACAAAACTGAACACATCGGGGAAAAGTACAAGATAAAGGGACCACGAGGGGCCAAAAACAAACAAAACAAAGTAAAGAATAAACTAAAGAAACCACAAAAAAACTACAGTATACACAGCCAGGGAACAGGACTACCAAACAAGCAGAGCTAAAAACACACACTAACATGAACAACAACTGATTCAGGAAATACAAAATGACCATCACAGACAACAAGGACTAATAAAGGGCAGGTGTGGACCATGACCAAATCAATCAATCAGGAAAACAGAAAACCATGCCCGGGGTTCAGCATCTAAGGCTGCAAGCTCAACCCATTGAACTATGAAGTAGTCCATGGAACAGGGAAACACATTAGTGACATACAACAAACACAGAGGAGGGGCCACAATGACCAGTGACACCTGCTGGCCAAACAGGAACAAAGCATGTGAATTGAGACCAGCCGGGCACCAAACATGACACTTACTACAAAACTAGCCTATTAAAAATCACTGAACTTTCATTAAAAACTCAAAAACGCAATGATAATTTTATTTTATTTACAATATTTACAGATGCCAATGGTGAAAGATGACATACAAAATGGTAAACTGTCACTCTGTGTTCTTATGCGTGCCCCTAAATATGACAGAATGAAACTTGAGCATTAATGTCATTTGTAGTTTATCCTGTCTTATCAAGATGTTTCCGAAACACCATGCAGAGAAACCAGGCTTCCAGGCAGATATAAAATATCTCACTGCAGATTTAGCCAATCAATGTTGCCTAAGCTAAAACTATGTATAAAGCTCACATAGACTCCCTGTGAAGCACAGTGTTGGGTGGACTCACACATCATCGAAGCATATTGATTAATAAGCTTTTGTTTATTCTCCATTTAGACAAAGCACACAAGAATCTTCCATAGACTTCCAGTGAAGCACGGCATCTATGGGCTGTATTTATCCTGACTTTGAAGGGAAAATTAGCGTAAATGTTGCTGAAAGCAATTCTAGTGAAACAATCATCACTGTGGTTCAGTTAGTAAGATAGATTACACTTTTAACCGCAAGTAAAATTAACTTACATTAATACATTATTATTACATTGATACATTGTTATTCTGAAAACAGCACACTGCCTTCATGGGGACAGTGTTACCCATGCAGAAGAGGATATAGTCCATGATACAGTGGCTGAGTCTCTCTATATCCTCCCCATGTGACTCACAGAGAATGCCCCAGTTTGTTTCCTCTAAGCCATCCTGCAGAGCCACCTCAGCCCCCTTCATCCATTTCCTCACAGTCCTGGTGGTGACTGGCAGTTGTTGAATTATGGGTTTTGTTGCTGGCATATAGCAAGTCCAGTGTCCTGTATCCTCTTGTAGTACAGTGAATTAACTGGTAAAAACTGGTGAGGTGAAACATAACTGAAATTCCAAGAAACTGCGATAAAAATACTGGGATCATTGGTGGTCAGTTTGCTGCCCAATAAGTGTATTATTTCCATAGTAACTGCATCCGGAATTAGGCCTGTGTCATGGTATGTAATTTTTATACATTTGCATCCAGTCCAATTGCTGTTTAAGACATCCTGAGCACATACTAATAAGGCAACAAAGTGGAACTTTGATATTAATTTATAATTATCTTCATTAAGATTATGAAGAAAATGCCCTAACATAAGAAGTGAAAGTGATTGTCATTGTTCACACACCACAGCAAAATGTGTCCTCTGCATTTACTCCTTTGTGACACAGCAGCAGGTAGCTATTATTTAGTACCCAGGGAGCAGTATTTGCTGGTTGGGGATTTCAACCAGCAACATTCCAATCACAAGCATACTTCCCTAACCATTAGGCTGCCACTGCCTCAATGTACATATACTTTTGTATATTTTTTGTGTATCCTTTTGTATATAATTTTTTGTGTATAATATTTCTAAATCCTATCATTTAAATCACTGGTAAAAATGTTAATACTTAAAACTAAACCCTTGTCCATTCAAAATCAAATTTCTCAGGTGAAATGAACCAGATTAGTGCTAACACCTATCCAAGACAATCCTTGATAAATCTGTGCTCAAAGTAGACAATAATGTCAATATACTGTTCGCCCTATGGTTGGCTGATGAAGATCTGAAGCAATTGTTTAGGAACATCAAGCGACTGTTCATCTAAATAGTGAAGTGTCATAACAAATAGCACTGCAAGCCATGCATTTAGCAAGAATTCCAAGCCAACTTCCCAGCAGAAGTGACTGACAGAAGAACTTGTCCTATGAGAGGGATCTTATTAGCTGAAGCCAGAGAAACAGTGACTAGCCTCCAACATACTCCACATTCCAATACTACTGACTAGGATTGTACATAAGCATACTCAGTGGCTAATTCCCTCCCTTTTACTGAAGAAATGAAAGACAAACAAGAAAACTAATACTGGCATTAGCAGACTCAAACAATATGGAAATTACTACACTGCACAATGAAAAGACAAACGCAGAAGCCCACAGGGCACAGAAGATTAACCCAATTTATCTATTTAATTTTATTTAGATTATCAAAAAACATTGATCTGACAAATCCTGATCACCTAGGGTACATATAGTACACTATCCTTTACTGGAACACTATAAGTGGGGAAAAAAATCTGAGTAGGACAGATATGCCTGTTAGAATAGTGACCTTCTCCTTAAAGCAACAGTTCTCCACCCCTCCCACTGTATATACACCCCTCCCAGGCTACAGTGTAAAAAATAGTCACTATTCTGGACTTGGTGTTGCTTGACCTGAAGCATCACACTCAATGCTTGCAACAGTAGCTGCTGAGGAAGTGTAAAGATGTGTTTCACTGCCAAATGCCTAGTAACTCCAACAGCAATCTCCTCACAGCTTCACAGTAAATTTGCATTTCAGAAAATACACTGATCATGGGAGGTTTACTTACACAAAAATGTTCTGAGGCCCAAAAAAATGTGATTGGTTCAGAGAGATAACCAATCAGATCTTGTGTCAGGTGTCAGACCAACCAATTAGACTGTCATGGTCCTGCCTCCACTAGTTCCTTGGACCTGACTCCTCTGCAATCTGATCAGTTATATCATTTTACATTCTGTCTTCAGAACATTTTTGTGTAAGTAAAACTCCCATGAGCAAATATACTGAGGGCCATGCCCATACTGGAAAAGCAGCAGCCAAAAAGCTCAGCCTATGTATTGGTGTACCACCATCAAACTTCTGAAAAAAATCTTAAAGGCATGACTCTGTAAGGGCCCATGAAGTTTCCTGCTGTTACTGACAGGATATTCTTGTGTCACCTTGAGATGCTACAATACTCAAAGTGGCAAACCGCCCTCACCACTTGTAGGTGGTTACTGTTTCAATTCAACTTGAAAAAAAGCTACCGTGATGACAGAACCATGTGACATATGGATCGGGAGAAAGACATGAAGTGTTTTTAAATAAAGATCCAAGATGTACTGCTGCTTCATCCACTGTCCCTGTCACCTAATCAAATTAAGAAATGGCTACAGCTTTGAAAATCCTAAGAAACAATTTTCATTTGCATAAGTAGGGCATTACATTTTGAAACTGCATATTGTTGGATAATTATACCTGCATCATGGCTTTAAAGATGGTGATGAGCGTATTTGTTCACCTGTGCCTCATTATCAAATATGTACAATTAAATTTGATGCCATTCTACACTCTATATTTATATACACTCTGTGGCCACTTTATCCGGTACAGATGCAGAATGGCTTCAGGGTTTATGAGTTGGAAATTCAGAGATGCCTTTTGGAATACCACTGGGGTACAGAGCTGCTATTTTTGCACCTGTGTCCTACCTGTTAGTTTTAACGAGTTGGGCCATTATTCTTTGAGCACAGGACTGCCACTGACTGGATGTTTTTTGTTTGTACCATTTTCTTTAAGGTTTAGAGACTGTAGTATATGAACATTCCTGGAAGCTGGCTGTTGCTGAGATTTTGAAACCAGCCTGCCTGGCTCCAATAATGTCACGATATTCAGAATTGCTTAGATCATGCATCTTAGGCATCTCAATTCTTAGCCGCACAGTAACTGCCCCTCTGGGCCCTATCTGTGCTGTACATATCCAGCCGTGTTAACAAGCTGGTGTACCTATAAAGTACTTCAGGAGCCACAGAATGTATGTGAAAACAATAAATAACAATAAATATTTTAAAACAGATCTTCAGAAATGTACTGAAAAAAGAGTAACAAATATATTACTGTCTTATATGTATGTTTAACTGGTTTACTTATTAATTTCAGGTTGTAGGTTTTCCAATATACTGTACCTTGTGCTGGCTCAGTAGGAGTCGTCTGCTTTTTACTATGGCTGCGGTAACTGAGCCTAAGTTCTGGTTCGTAATCGGGCAGAGTTTCCCTCGAAGTGTAGGACTTGTGCAGATTTTGCCCATCCTCGCTCTCATCAGAGGAACTTGTGTAGGTTTGTTCCATTTCATGTCGTGGTTTGGATAATGGCTGGTATGGTTTACAATCCATGTGCTCCATCGCGCCAAAATATTACCCTAATCAAAAAAATCAGAAATCATGCATCCACAGTCTGGGGCACAGCAACCTGGAGAGAAAGAATAAAAAACATATCAGTCTAGTGAAACACACAACATATAAATTAAGTTATATGTAGATTATGATACTGTGTTAAGTACCATAGTAGTTGAGGAGCTAGATAAAATTCCAACAGATATAGACAGATGTATAGACAAATGTTAGCCATTCATGGGGTCGTAGCCTAATGACTATTATTCTTTCAAGAACATGAATGAGGACAGCAAATAGCAGGATAACTGGACATGAACTTGAATTGTTCTGCTCTCAAGTGATGTGGGGTTCTCAAAATCGGTTTTGGAGTGTGATTTAAACGAAGCCTTTACACTTAAAAAATTGCAAGCCTTATTAACTGTTTTGCTAAATCAATTAATTAAGACGCCAAATAAAATAAAATTGCTGAGACTGTACAGTCCTCATCTTTAGTTCACTTACGACGCAATATTATCCTGTATCTTAGGATGCTTTTGCAAAGCACTATCAGTGTTGAAATAGAATAAAGGTACCCTTCTAAGACTGTCTTAATGTGTTCATGTAATCTAGCTGCTCTTGTTGACCTTTCTGTCAACAGACTGGCTGGTATTAAAATTCCAGAGTGGCATTTCAGACTCAGACACTGTCCCTGAATTAACAAAAGAAATTTTCTTATGTTCATAGACACTTTTTTAAAACTATTCAAACTATTCAGCTGATACAGCATTTTCTACTAGTGGCAATTTTTAATGGCATTTAAGATGAATACGACAAAGCCAATGTACATTTAAATATCCTTGTCTTCAATGTGTCATGGCAAAAGGCTATTAATTGCTCACTCAGAAAATGCCTTGCCTGACTAATTGGCAGTTGGAGCTTTTTAAAGAGCCATTTGCATGCCAAGCAGATAACATTACTCCAGCTGAGCATCCTAACAATTGAGGACAATATTGTAGCTTGTGCAAAAAGTGTGACAGCAAATGAGAAGGGATGTGCCACCCCCTGTGAAAACACAGCTTGTCTGTGATGTGGCTCGGCACAAATATGGTGCATACACGGTTCTACATAGTCCTTCCTGGATTTATGGAAAACATTCAGATTGCAGTGGTAGGCTGAATAAATAAATTAGCATTCATTCAGTTGCAGGGCCTTCGTTGGCACCAAAGATATTGATTGTACAGAGGTTTTACTTGCGCTAATTGTTTGTTCAGTGTATGGTCATCTCATTATCTGTGATAAGCAGATCCTTTGAAAGTGGCAAAAAGGCACATTCTACTGCTTAGTGTTATCAGAAACTTTTGCATCTAAATTACATTATGTAATTAAGCTAATGTAATTAAGTTACATTAACACATAATTGTTACATTAACATTAGGTTATAGTAACATTAATATATATTATGTGTCATTAACATTATAATAATATTACAAGGTATTACAAAAGACCTAAAAGCATTATAGCATAAATAGCTGAAGGTTGCCTGTGACAAACTTTATGAACATGTCAGATAAAAATAAATTCCACAAAAAATATTCTTCCTTTATTTAAAGATGCATTATGGCAGTTTTTTTTAACAATAACAATTCTGTTATTTGTAACCTGTATTTCATGTTAACAGTTTCAATTATAAGGATGGGAAGGGTCTATGAAGTCACATTAAGAAATGTATCACGGGAGAATTTAAACTTTAAAATTTAAATTGTCACTTAGCGCTAGTCCTAGTCAGTGGTGGCACATGACAGAACAAGCACAGATCTGGTGAACCTGATTACTGTGAGACAAGTGGCACAAATACAAGTGGCACGGCCCCAGAGTATGAGATCATTTCAATACAGGGTGATCGCACAATATATGGGTTTGGTGCTAAGTCTAATCCTCACAAATCCCAGAGGACTTGTTCTCAAGAATGCACGGATATGTTCCTTTTGCACAATACAAATATCCTTATTTATAATATATACATGGTATTAGCTACAGTCAACAAGAATGGTATTTACAGATTAAAGAATTTTTTAACTCTTGGTCTTTCACCTAAAGTATACCAATTCGTAGCCCTCAAAACAACAAGGAATATTGTCAAACGAGTGATTTTATCTTGCCTGATAGCTGAACTCACATTCTGAATGTTTAATCATGATTACGTACTCTCCTTTACAGACACCATACACAGGGTTGAGAGTGAAGCTTGGGGTTCAAGTGCAAGGTCAGGCTATATATCCAGTCACTAAACTCCATGCTTAATGCAAGTTCACCAGATCTGCACCTGTTTTGTCATTTGTCAAAATATGCAAATGGAGCAGAAGCAGCCAGATGTTCCTGCAAATTTTGGAAAAGATCAGAAAAATAAACTGAGTTATCATGCTGACAAGATCAAGTGTTTGAGGTGACCTTGTCTCTGCCGTCAGTGCTATGTGGCACTGTTTCAATTTTAGTGCAATTTGTCTTAAAATTTTATCAGGTCCAGCTCTACCAGGTCTGTGCAGTACTTTCTGAGAGATAAAATGCTTGAAATGAACCTCACAAATGTCTCAAAATTTGATCAATTCCAGCTTGTCACCCTACAATGTAACTACAAAGTTTGAAAAATACTTAAAAAAATTATTTTAGATACTGTGTTCACCAGACCAAGAGTCTTCTACAGCTGCTGGTTCCTTCCTTTGCTGCCACACAGTGCTGCTGATTCAATTTTGGGGTAATTTCTCTGAAAATGAAATCAGGTGTAGATCTTCATCCGTTCAATGTTTTTCTGAAGCAGTAATACTTTCTGACTTATCACATTCACACATTCAAATGCCATCTGCTTTCACACTTCCCCTTCAGTTTTTGGGCTGTTCTTTTCTTTTTTTTATCAGTTCCAGGCATGCAATGCCTCTGTAAAGTCTGAGAAAGATGTGCCAGATACTTTTTGAGTTTCCATCTTAATGGCATCAAAACTGCTTTTTTTTGTAACACTATGAGTTGCTACTTTAATGTTCCTGCAAAGTTTGAAAGATCCATTAACATTTTTCAAGTTATTATCTTAACAAGAAAGCATCTGCCACAACTGCAGACCTGACCAAAACCATATGTATTTCCTATGTGGGAATACAGTTATCACTACAATGAATTTCTACTGAGCTGGTACATTTCTTTCAACACCATTTCCCTTCCCATTTCTCTGCATAAGAATTCAACATGTGCCATCATTTCAGAACAGATTCTCATGCCGCCTCTAGATTTATTAGAGGAAACAGAAAAACTCTCTTCACATCCAGTCATATTTTTGTCTGCCCTGGCATATGTGCATACACTAGGGCTGTAATGGTACACATATTTGTTGAGTCCTGTTCGGCTAGATAATTCTTGACTCAGTATTCACTGTGAATCGAACGAATACATTGGCAGAACCTAAATTCACAAGTAAATGTTTAACACGGCAAGCATTATGCTAATTATGATAGTGAGAGGGTAACAGCTAATGCTGGTTACAGTCAGTCATAATCAGCAGTCTAGGAACATCTTACTCTCAATTTTAGTTTTTTGATATAAGCTCTGACCCCCATTTTTCAAGGGGTTGTTATATTTCACCAACCATAGTGGGAAAGGTGAATGGGTCGCCCAGGAAAATTTGGCGGATCAGGTGCAGGGTCCAACTCAAACGTTTTACCGCTTTTATTTGATATTAAAACTCAGTATTTCTTGTGGATGAAGAGATCAGACCACTGCTGTTGTACGTACATGATTTTTCTTGTCTGATTACATAAGCGTTTTTGCTGTCTATGGAGGTAAACAAACACTTGATAATTCTATGAATTAATATAGGGTAGGTATTTTTCAGTAACAGTCACTGAAACTGTTTTTTAGCTAAATTACATCCTCAACATTTTGCCCGTCATTGCGCAAGGCATAGTGGGTTGTATTTGTTACCTCCTGGATCCCCCCCCCATCTGCCTCCCTGAAATCAATATCCCTCAGGTGGTATGTCGGGAATTCTGTAATGCATGCATGGGAGGCGGGGGCAGAGGTAGAGGAATCTAGGTAGAGGAGTCTGACCCTTGGACTCCGAAGGAACAATGGGTATTCCACCTGACCGTGAAATAACGGACAAACTCTTCCACGTCATACAGTGTTATGAGCCGTTGTAGAAGTAGTGTATCTATGATATACTGGCATATACTACAGGAAGTGCTGTAGGAATATGGGGAACCTCAGCCGCTACAGCACGCTGTTTAGACCCCGTCTGAATGTAGCATGAAATCTGTTCTAATGCTTTATATGACTATAAAAAGTAATTTAGAGTGGGTCTTAGCCTCAGGGAAGAATGAAGTATAAGTTTTATTTTTGGTCAGTATCTGTCACGGTAGGAATGCAATGGTCTATTACTCGCATTTCTTTGTATCGAAAACTATAATGAACAACCATTTATCAAGCTCCAGTGCATGATTTTTTTGTTTATTATGCCGCATAGCCAGGCACGGAATTTTTGAAAATGGAAATGCAGTAAAGACTAGATGATTATTTCTGATTATATAAAATGTGAAAAACAAATATAGGCTGCACACCACGTAAAATCATTTGCCTAGCTTGAACATTAGGGATGTAAGATTCGCCAGTTTGCATCGGTGTGCCTGCATAAAAGTGCCCCAACTGGGTGCACCGGATGCAATTTGAGGTGAACTCTGGATGCATCAGCCTCAGAGATGCAAATACACATCCCTATTGGACATAAATGGGACTGAATGACGGCTTCCAGTGAATATACCAACTTTATGTGCATCTACAGTATGTACATTTGAATGTTGCCCTTTCAGTGCCCCCACCATGTTTCCTTGGTTTTTATTCAAATATTTTTTTTTCTGTTAAATTCACAGGAGGCAATCTTATCAGGACAAAAAGGTGTCTGAGATGCTATCAAGAAAGCCTAAAAGTCTAAACAGTGTCTAATTTTTGTCTTGTGACTTCTTTGATTAAACCTTAGGTCGTGTAGAAATTGAACAGCACACAACTCAAGCAAAAAAAAAAAAAAAAAAGACGGTTTTCCAAGAAATAATACTCGATGTTACGCACATCATAAGACTACACACATAAGAGAACACAGCCTAAAACTATAAATTAAATAATTAAATAAATAAATTGCTTTCAGAAGAGCATAAGGCATTTCACCATACAGGAATCAATGTGTAATGGAGGAGACGAGGATAATTATAAACATATATAAAGAAGGTGTATAATTAATATGTGCAATGATCCTTGTATAGAAAGGATGTACATTCCATTAGACTTACACCACTTACTATATTCCCACAACAAAATTCCCTAACTGGTGTCATAAAAACCAGGGAAAGAGAAATTCCAAGAGTAACTGGTGAAAAATAAAGGGTTTGATACAGTGGACAGTTACTACATCATGAATGTTCAAATTACATAAGAAAAAGGAAAAGAGTGCAAACTTTCAGCACTTAAAAGGAATATTTACACATTTCATCATACAAATGTTTTTAAGAGTGACATGCCAGTGAATAGTTATGAGATGCTGTTATGATATAAATTTTCTATAAAGATACAATCATGTATACGTGAAACCCAAAAGATAAGACTTGGTGTCAATTTTTAAATCAATATGAGCAAGCTGTAATGTGTTCTTCAGGTTGCTAGTGAGCCTTTACTTTTTTGGCAAATGAATATCCAATAATTTTAACTGCTTTTTGCGGTAAAAAAAATTGCTGTAGATGAAAAGTAGGTCGTATACCCTAGGAAAAGCATGAAAGGTTGAAAGCAAAGCTTGGGCAACCGAGTGCAAGATCAGGCTATTTATCCAGCGCCCTTGGAGCATTTCGTGTGACTGGTCTCACTGTAATCAGGTTCACCAGATCTGAGCCTGTTCTTTCATGTGTTGCCACTGGACTAAGGCTAAGTGATACGATAAAATTACCTCATGACAAGTCTAGGGTAGTGTGTGGCTCATTTGGTTAAGCCTCTGTGTCTGTGGTCAGAAAGCTGCTGGTTCAATCCTGGGCTTGGCTTGTCTGCTAGCCCTTGAGCAAAGGCCTAGACCCCTGGGTGCTGCAAGAGGTAGCTGCCCATGATGGCCAAACCAGCTCTCATGGAGAGCAAGACTGGGGAAAGTGAGAAGATTTATTATTATTAGCCCAGTGGGGGAGGGGGGGTTCACTGACGATAAATTTTTATGAACGAAAATACTGCAGTATAACGAAAATATTATTACAAGTCTTCCCACCTTTATAAAAAAGGACATAACTAAATCACAGCCTTTTCAGACTCTCAAGCTTTTTCCTCATTGTATCATACGGTCTGGTTGGAGATGTGCGCCCCTGTCGATCAAACTACTAATCCTCACTAAGGCTGCCAAATGTCTTCTACAGCTGCTATTTCCTTCATTTGCTGCCACACAACAGTCCTGCTACATTTTTGGGGCAATTTAGCTGACAACAAAACCAGGTATACTTCTTGATTCCATGTAATGTTTTCAGAGAGCAGTAATATTATCTATCAAATACTTTCTGACATATCACAATTACAAGGTCAATTGTCATCTGCTTTCACCCATCCCTTTGCTGCCACTAAGCAGCGCTGCTTCAATTTTGGGGGAGATCGGTCTCAAAATGTAACCAGTTCCTGCTGGCCGCCCATACAGTGGCTCTATACAGTTTGAAAATGATGTGCCAAATTGTTTCTGAGTTATAATCTTGAAAGGGCATAAATGCCTTATTTTTGCTGTGGGCATATTATTGATATTATTGACAAATATAACATTTTTTCCTTATCCATTTTTTTTAACAACATCGATATTATCGAAAAATGTGTGTGTAAATAGTTTTCATTGTTAGTTACAACTAATTCTGTTTTCACTAGGTTAAAACTACAGTATAGGATTAAAAGACAAGTACACAAAAAATACTTTTTTCCTACAGTTGTCTGATAAGCACATCCCACCAAAACAACAAGATTTTGGCAATGATGTCAGAAAATACTGTAGGCTTGTTGCTTTTCTGAAGAGAGCAATGGATGAACTAGTTGTACCAAAAAACACAACTCTGCCGCTACTACAACATTGCTAATACAGCTAATACAACATTGCAAAAAGGCGTACTTTAAGGACATCATTCATACATTAAATCCCCAGTACAAAGTGTGTGGTTGAAAGAGCAAACTTCTTTCCAGAGAAAGACACGGCAATTAATCTGGCAAATGTGCTCTGTACAATGCTTAAAGAATGCGAATGGCCAGAAGACAAACTGGCGTGAATAACTAATAATGTGGTGAATATTAAATCAGTGATCAAAGATCACATAGGATGGCAGCAGTTCAACTGTTTCGGACGTAACTTTCTTTTGGGTGTTATGAATTCAATCAAGCATCAATGGCATATCACAGGTCAAGCTGTGGGTATTTGGCAGTTCAGTACTATTATGTTTTCACACAGCTGCCAAAAGAAACAGGACTTGCTTAAAGCGCAAAGAGCGCAAAGAGTTTAGCCTGTCTGAATACACTCCAGTAATGGTAGCCTGGCACATACAGTACGTTGTTAATAATAATAATAATAATAAATACATACACACATACATACATACATAAATAAACAATAATTTAACTTTCTTATTCCTTATAACAGTGGCCAGGTAACTAAGTGATGCTGGTGGAGGAAAACGTTTCCTGACTCACTCCTCCAAAAACACAAGGTGACCCAATGATATTCAGATCTGGTGACTGTGCAGGCCATGGAAGATGTTCTATATCACTTTCATGTTCATCAAACTACTCTGTCACCAGTCTTGCTGTGTGTGTTGATGCATTATCATCCTGATACATGGCACCAAATTCCGGATACAATATTTGAATCACTGAGTGAACATGGTCCTCAAGAATGGTTTTGTAGCCCTTGTCAGTGATGCGCCTATCTAGAACAAGTTGCGGGCCTAGGGAAAGCCCTGATATTGCAGTCCAAACCATCACTGATCAATCTCCATGCTGCACTCTGGGTATGCAACAGTCCAGGTAGTAACTCAGTCACTCAGATCTGATTAGGCTCGCGGGCCACCTTTCTTCTTTCCACGGGAGTAGCTGTGCTGAAGCCACCATTACGAAGGCTGCACGCATTGTGAGGGGGATGGGGGAAAGCCTTTGGAAGCCCCATCTCTGGAAGACCTGACATCACCAGAGAGCCAACAGCTTTAGGCGTGCTGTGGATCAGAGCTGGCATGGTGCTGAGGCATTACCTGTTGCACGGTGGCACTTGGGTCCAAACTTAAGGGAGCCCATCTAGGTGGGCACGTCGGGAGAAATTCATAAACTCTGCATTTCAGTCGCGGCTCTGTCTGAGGTATGCAGACCGGGGAGTGGGTACACCTATAACTGGTCTGGTCGCTCTGACGGCTGCCATACTCAGCGAGTAGCTGTTGCTGTGGTGGATTGGCTCTTCCCAGTGGTGACTTACGTCACTGAACGTACCGTGACACTCAGGCTAAGGCGCTCATTCTTGTCTTGTCTGTTGTCACAGTGTATGCTCCGACAGCAGCGAGTGATGCCTCGATAAGGGAAACATTCTACTTGCATCTCTGATCGGTGGTTGATGAGTGCCCACGAGGTCATGGGTGACTTCAGCATGACTGATGGCACCGACAGGGTTGGCTACACGGATTGTGTAGGTCCTCATGGGTCTGGTGACCGGGGTGACAGTGGCTCCATGTTCCTTGACTTTGCAATAGGTCAAGGGTTGTGGGTTGCTTGATCGTGGTTCCAGTGCCCTGGAGCCATACCGTTGGACTTGGTACTCCAGTACTGGTGGTGCAGTGATGGAGATCGACTATATCCTCCTGGCTAAATGCCGCAGGCTCCTGCAGAACTGCAGAGTCTACAGAAGTGCCCAGTTTGTGAATTCAGACCACAGACTTGTTGAAGATTCAGCTTAGGTCCAGTAGGTTACCACCTACTAGGAGAATGAGTCTGAAATAGTTTCTGGTTCTGATGAGTTAGCATGTAGTTTTGGTGACGAACTAGCAAACTTAGGTGCATCTACTGACTCGAATGTGATGTGGGAGACTATCCACGATAAGACGCTTAAGGTTGCCAAGGGTTGTGTTGGTGTAGCCAGTGTTCCCAGAAAGAGGTGTTGCATCTCACAGGGCACCCTGGATATTATCGAGAGGGGTCACAGTCTACGGCTTGGTGGAAATTCCGGTCTGTATCAGCTGTAGAGGGATGGCTGTGGGGGCTCTGAGGGCAGACAAGAAGGTGTTTGTCAGAGGAATCTGTTAGCAGGTGATCTAGTGACCCGCAGCCTGCTTACAAAGGATTCGAAGCATTACACACATCCGAATCTGTTCCTCGGAGAGTCGCAGTCAGGGCGGGTAATGGAACAGTTCTTATGGATGGCACTGCAGTTGTGGCTCGCTGGGCCACCTACTTTGAGCAGTTGTTTAAAGCTGATCCTCTGGCTAGGCCATTGGACATCTCTGGGACCACAGTTCTTGAGACAGACCCACCTATCAGCTGTGAACCACCCAGTCTTACTGAGATGTGATGAATCAGCTTGATGTTGGGAAGGCTGAGTAGATCTGTGGTATCTGAACTTCTCCAGGGTGGTGGTAAGGCTGTCCTCCTAGCATTGCAAGCAGTCTTTGCCTCCGTTTAGCTCTTTCCTAGGGTCATCCTCAATAGGATTCGTGATCACTTTCTTGCTTACCAGAAACTGGAGCAACCTGGTTTTATGCCTAAGAAGTCTACCATTGACCCCATTTTGGTTAGCCTGTACACTGGTACTGAGAGTGCTGTGCAGAATGGAGGGAGGACCTCTACATTATTCCCAGTTGATTCTGGGGTTCGTCAGGGGTGTATTCTTGCTCCTACTCTGTTCAATGCTTGCATGGACTGGGTGTTGGGCTGCGGGACTTTGGTTAGTGAGGAAAGATTTACTGATCTTGACTTCGCCGACAATGCTGTGATCATTGCAGAGTCAATGGAGGTTCTGACTGGGGTTCTTGAGAGACGGAGTGAGGCGTCTGAGTGTCTGGGCTTGCAAGTGTTCTGTTTAAAAACTAAGATGCAGGCCTTTAATGACCTCTTAGGAACAGCCATCAGCAGTCTGTGGGGAGAGCATTGATGAGAGGTTCACTTACCTCAGCATTGACATTCATGTCTCTGGCGACTCTTCCCATGAAGTCAGTAGATGGATAGACGGATTGGGAGAGCATAGGAAATGAGGTCACTGGAAAAGGGTGTGTGGCGCTCCCAATATCTTTGCAAGAAGATATAGGTCCAAGTCTTCTGAGTTCTGGTGCTGCCTGTTTTGCTGTATGGGTGTGAGACATGGACGCTATCCAGTGACCAGAGATGAAGACTGGACTCCTTCAGTACTGTGTCTGTTTGGAGAATCCTTGGGTGTCGCTGGTTTGACTTTGTGTTGAACGATCAGTTACTCTGGGAGTCCTGAATGAGGCACATCACCTGCATTGTGAGGGAGCACCATGTTTCATAGTGTGGTGGGTGCGGCAACGTGCTGCACCAGCGTATGCTCCCCAACCTGACCTGACCTGTACCACTGAAACCAACTTTTGGCATGTTCAGTGAATGTTTAGTTTTTACTCTTGGTTGACAGTGTTAGGATGGATAGGTCGCTTTGATGTTGTCCCCCACAAATGGCTCCTGCTTAAAAAGCTGCAGGGATTTTAGGAACTGTAGCAACTAGACTGAAAACTGGTTAACAGACAGGAAGCAGTTATTAGAGGCACAATACCACAGTGGGCCTGCGTTCATAGTGGGCTACCACAGGGTTCAATTTTAGGACCACTTTGTTCCTAATCTATATAAATGATTCAGACGCTGATATATACAGTAAACTGGTTAAATTTGCAGATGACACCAAGGTGGGTGGTGTAGAAGATACTGAACTAGCAGCTCAGCAGCTACAGCGGGATCTTGATTTAATTAGTGACTGGGCGGATACCTGGCAGATAAAATTTAACATAGACAAAGGTAATCCATTCAGGGAGCAGAAATATAAAGTACAGATATTTTATGGGTCCTACTGAAATAAAGGTAGCTGATCACGAGAAAGACCTCGGTGTGTATGTTGATGCTTCCATTTCCCACTCTCGCCAGTGTGGGGAAGCAATTAAAAAGGCCAATAGGATGCTGGGTTACATCTCTAGGTGTGTTGAGTTTAAGTCAAGGGAGGTAATGCTGAGATTATACAATTCCTTGGTAAGACCA
>JAODKN010000039.1:1925896-1938510 GCA_026774425.1 Petrocephalus zakoni | reverse complement strand
ATAGTTTTGTCTTGTTTGTAGTGTGATCAACATTTGTGTAAGCAGTAGATGTGTTAGGGAGGTAACAGGTAACATTTCAATTATATTTTGCTAAAATGAACGAAATGACTCGAAAAAAGATTCATTCATTTTGCTGAACAAGACTCACAGGTCCAAGTCGGTTAAATGTTCCGAACTTCCCATCACTACTAAGGCGAGCAATGTTAGATGGAAGATGGAAGAAAGTTTTTTTTACTATGGAACATATGTGTGCATTAAATGAGAGGGATGGGTCAAAGGTAACACCAAAGTTATGAACCTCAGGTGAGGAGGAGATGGTAATGTGATCGGCCTGATTTTGTTGAGTGTGGATTTTTACCCAAAGACAATTAATTCTTTCTTATCATTGTTAAGTTACAGAAAAGTTTGCCTCATCCATTGTTTGATTTCAGAAACATATGTATGCAAGTGGCAGGTTGTTTA
Source organism: Petrocephalus zakoni (assembly GCA_026774425.1). NCBI lineage: Eukaryota > Metazoa > Chordata > Actinopteri > Osteoglossiformes > Mormyridae > Petrocephalus > Petrocephalus zakoni. The sequence continues at coordinate 1,938,048 of JAODKN010000039.1, read as the reverse complement.
TTGAGGTAGTGCTGAAGTAGATATTAGTGTCATCGGCATAGAGATAGAAATTTATGTTAAAGCAGCGAATGATCTGGCCTAGGGGTTGAATGTAACCGATGAAGAGCAGTGGTCCCAGGACAGAGCCTTGGGGGTCACCATGTGTGATAGCTGATGTGTGTGTTTTATGACCTGACAGGGTAATGAAATGTTTTCTGGCAGTGAGATATGAGATAAACCAGTTGAGCACATCCCCTCAAACTCCTATGTTGTGGAGTCTCTGAAACAAAACAGAGTGAGAGACTGTGTCAAAGGCTGCACTTGAATCGAGCCAAAGTACGAGGTTTATGGCACCAATGTCAGTCATAACAAGTAGGTCATTTAAGACTTAATCAAAAGCAGATCCTGTGCTGTGGAATTGGTGGGACCCAGACTGAAGTGGTTCAAGGAGGCTATTATTTTGAAGATAGGTAAGACTATACGTTCGAATAGTTTTGAAAAGAATGGCAAGGATAGTTTGGTCAAGACCATAGTTTTTAAGGAAGGGGTGATTGCCATTACTTTGAAAGCAGTAGGAACATGGCCATGGGCTATGGATAGATTAAAGACGGTGGTGAGGAAGGGACCACGCACCAGGAGACATTTCTTAGTTATAGGTGTAGGAAGAGGGTCAAGTGAGCAAGTAGTAGAATTTGCAGCAGTGTTCATGTCACAAACCTCAGAAATAGTGACAGAAGAGAAATTATTTAGACAGGTGGAGCTGGCACACTGGGTGAAAACAAAAATATTGAATCAGCATTTGACTGGATTTTGTCAAGAGTGGCATAGATAGCAGAAATTTTGGAGTCGAAAAATTCAAGGAAAGCATTGCAAACTTCCAGGGTAGTAGAAATATTATAATCAGGGGTTTTAAATTGTCTCTTGACAATAGAAAACAGACAATGTGGGTTCATATTATTGCTATTTATGAGATTGGAGTTATAGACTGATTTAGCAGTATGTTGGCCATCCTTATAACAAGTCATGTGTTCTTTGTTGGCCTCAACATGGACAGTTAGGTGGGTTGTTTTGAGTAGCCGCTTAGGTCTACAGCCTTTTTGTTTCATGGAACGAAGCTCAGGAGTATACCAAGGGCCAGAGGTAACAAAGGGCATCTGTTTGGTTTTCAAGGGGGCAACAGAATTTAATGAGTCAGACAGCACTATGTTGAGAATGGAGGCAGATTAACTAGGGGAGGAAGGGGTACATTTGGTGGACAGAGCTGCAGAAATAACTTGGGACAGGATGGAAGAGTCAACAGAATTTGTGTTATGAAATGAAATATGCCGTTTATCTGGCTGAAGTCCCAATTAGTCAGATTCTGTAAGATTTAGTTCCGGTATATGAATGGAATTGACCAAGCAGAGTATTACCAATTAACCTGGGTTAGAATGTTCCTCCTGCGAACATAACTAATGTGATGTTGCAACTTCATAATGAAAATCTGCTCACAGCCATAAAAAGAGCCTTGTGGTACTTGGGACTTGGGAGCTTGGGACTTCAAAGCTTAGTAGCAGTTTCACACCAAAGCAGGGAGTTATTGTGGGCAATCACTGAATCGCGACCGAAAATTATAAAAAAAGATTAAATATGAGAGGTTAGATATCAATATATAAATATAGATTAGCAAATGAATGAAAGGGAGTTTTTGTGGCTGCGGATGGAGTTTCTGGAAGTTTTTTGCAGAGGACATGATCAAGATATGGAGATTGGGGGGGACAAGTTCTGGAGCGGCTGGTTGTGTTGTGTGTCTTTGATGTTAAGGTCTAAAGTTCATGAATATTGATTATTGGGAATTCAACTCTTGGACCAATGGCCTGGGTCATCTGACCGGAGGACTGGTCTAGGGGTGATGTGTAGCTGTCCGTTAGATTTATGACCACACTGAGGCAACTTTAGAGTTGACTTTAATAAAAGTATTTAACTTTAGAAATGTGCAATTATGTGGCAATGCATGAGCAGATTTTAGAATTTCTCTGTTATTTTGACATCGCAATCTGGAAGTTCATACCTCGTACATGCATTAATTATTAATTTATAATTTATTTTACACTGTGCATGCTGGTTATTCACATTGAGACATAGTATGTGCGGTTATGTTAAACATTATCAGCTACTGACACTTTATAAAATGATTATAGAAATTTTATTCCAAATCCATTCAGCATCTAAAGCATCTAAATCCTGAGTCAGTTTGTGAGTTGCCATTAGTTTCCTAGCATAACAGTATCAAGTAAACATTTGTAAATTACAATTTGTGGTTAACTTGGGGTTATTCCAATTTGATATCCATATTTAACAACACACATATTGATTTTAAGTAAAACGTAGATGAAGGCAGAAAAAGGCGCCAGTGGGTTATATATGAGTCCCTCAGGAATGAGGGGGTGATGGGTGGAGGGGGGTCTCGAAAGTGTTTTAACGAAGAGAATATCATTCTCCTGCAAACAAGTCTTGTAAAACACAAGGTGATAGCCAAGACACAGGGTTACATTGTTTAAAATGTTTTCTAATTCCTTTAAGACAGACGTGAGAAAACACTGTCAGCATTAGCGTGTCTGCGTTAGCGTTCAGCTTAAATGCCACTAGACCACATCTCAAATGGCAAAAAGCTGTCATGCGACTGACTGTATAAATCAATTAAATAAGAAATAGGAGCTCACTTTTTTATGGTTTGCCCAAAACTAAATAAGTAAGTATCGGACATGGATCAGTCACATATGGCCGACACCCGATCCGTCTGATTAGGTATGGATCAGCGCCGATACCGATCTCAAATATCGGATTGGTGCGCCTCTCAAAAAATCAACATTTAGGGCTAGGTTTTTGCCAAAATAGTGTTCTGGACTCACAGGTAAGGGGACTAAAATTAAAACCACTGCTTTATAAAATGTAAAAAAATTATTTTAAACTGCAAAAACCTAATATCCAACCATTGCTTATTCTGGTTGACAAGATGCCAGCTCATTGTAAGTCACATAGGATATGCCCTACAGGTGATTTAGAAATGCCAGTCAACTGCATGCAAACTCCACATGCACAGAGTGGTGGCAGAATTGAAGGACTCAATTTCCATATCACCCTACTGACTGATCAAGTGTTTCTGTATTTCGTTGAACATTGAGTTTCTGAACATTAAAATTCTGACCCAAAAATAACTCTCTGTCAATCATCAGATAAGTTCCAACCACTGTACATAAAAGTGATGTCACACTCAAGATGACAGCATCCCCTGGCTTTAAGAGATCAGTTTTAATAAAGTACCCCTTCAGGCCAAGTGATCTTATTAACCAGTTGAAAATGCCAAGTTACATTATGGAATCTTAATATTTTAATGCTAGTTTAACATGAAATAACATTTGACATTTTAAGATAAACTCGTGAAATTAAGCTAACACGGAGTAAGCTACCTACCTGGTGTTTCCACTGTCATTTAAGAGATAATTAAAATGTAGCCTATTCTTTGAGACATACCATGTGAATTTGTGAACCTGAATTGGGAATCTAGGTAAAGTCTGTACTACTATTGCACCTTTTCTTCAAAGATAGTTAACTGTGACTAAAATGAGAAAACATGTACAATCCTTGCAGTCTTTCAAAATGTGTACATAGGTCGGTATATATATAAGCATCAGTCAACAATAACAATAACTTGTAATAACTGTTAATCAGCTGTTTTTGCTTACTACTTTTTTATACAAAGTATTTTTTACAGCTAAAAAAAAAACTTAACAGCAAAAATAACATGCATTAAGAATGATGTTTTACTACATGTTCTCCAAATACTGAAATTAAGATTCATACATACTTTAAGTGTATGTATTAAATTGTAATTTGAAACAAATATTAAGGTTTCTTTGATCTGTTTGGTACAAAGCATAAACAAAAACTTTAAAATATGCAATCTAAATGTAGTTGTCCAAGGAGAAAAACAAGGTTAATATTAAGATGGTGTGGTACAGTATGTAGTGCGGGCAGATTATCAGAAAGTCAGAGAAATTATATTTCCGCGCTTAATGTTTATATATATATATATATATATATATGTGTGTGTGTGTGTGTGTATATATATATATATATATATATATATACACACACACACACACACACATGAAACATGCTAGTAACAATATCAGTAAATATAAATTACACCTGTTCATTCCTAAGGTATATCCACTAACTGCAAATAAATGTTTACTATTAAGGTTTAAAGCAAATATTATTATAGAAAGAAAACAGCATGTAATATATATATATATATATATATATATATATAATAATTTTTTCAACTCAATTCGGTTGCGAAATGGCAATAAAGAATACAAATATTATTATGCGATTTACATATTTCTATACATAGTGAGCAGGACTAAACAGTTACAATGGTGATGCGTAACAATGGTAATATGACGGCGTAGTGGTAGTATCTCCTTTAAAAAACTTAGCAATTAATTGGATGAACACAAACAAGATTCAAGTAGGTAATGTAATTGCGTTACGCGCAGCATTTCTGCATTCATGGCTTTTCAAAAATAACTATGGACATCTTGTTAGATGTTAGACTATCAAAACGCACTTGAATCGTGTTCCAAAGCCGAAAAATATTGCATCCACCTACTCCTAGATAAATATATAGCAGCTACTTAGATAACGCAACGCATGTTCCATATGAATAGACCCGCATTTTCGGCAGCTAGGTGCGCTGCGTAAACACCAAGATGTCTATTACTTCAGCATATGAATCGGCAGCTTTCGAACCAACAGTAGTGCTGAAATGTGTAAATATTTAATGAGAAAATATGATATTACCTTTTGCGAAGCGCTACTTTACCGGAGGGCTCGTTCCATTCCATAGCTTGCGAGTGAAGATAAATTACGAGAAAAAAATAAAATCCCATTTGGCTTCATCTGCAGTGATTCTCTAAAAGCCGAGTGAGTGCTCGTATAATCTGGGACTGTTTAGATTGCGAGGTGATTGGGATGCAGTAAATCGGTGGTGGTTATTGGTTTAAACCTAATGTTTTGGTGAGGTGAGCATGCGTTCAAGGTGTACAAGCCTTTCCATGGAGAGGCGGCTGAATTGCAAGCCCTGGTACGCTCTCCTGGTACAGTGATCGGCTGCCTTCGCAGCATCACTGGAACATACCATATGGGAGCGGGTAGAAGGGGGTGTGGCGCCGGGGAATCCGTCTCCTCGCAGATGGGATCACGAGCTGGTCCGAAGTTGGAGAATCGGCTATGTTATTAAAGGAAATGTAATACGGGAAAACACAAAATACAGAAAAGCGACTGCGTTTTTTGAACCGATACAGCGATAGAATACATTTAATTATATGCCGCCTTATGCTCCCTGGGATAAGCCTATCATAGGCTCCAAGCCCACGATCACAATCTTAATCATAAGCAGTTGGAAGGTGGATGAATGCGATGTTAAGAGGATTTGATTGCAACAGTATGGTAGTATGCTGATGCAGAGCATCATAATCTAGACAAAACAGCAATGGATAGCTTGCAAGACAAATAGTTTTGCATGAATCAATTTTTATGGGAATTGTTAATCAATTTAGCCAAGGTTGATGTGTATAAGAAATGTTATAATTATTTAACAGATATTATTTTATTCATGTTAAATATGCTATATTGCCAAAAGTATTGGGATGCCTGCCTTTACACATACAGTACATGAAATTTAATGACATCTCATTTTAAATACATAGGCTTTAATATGGAGTTGGCCCATCCTTTGCAGCTATAATACCTTCAGCTCTTCCGGGTAGGCTTTCCACAAGGTTTAGGAGTGTGTTTATGCAAATTTTGAGCATTCTTCCAGGGTAGTATTTGTGAAGTCAGGCACGGATTTTGGATGAGAAGGCCTCCGCTCTAATTCATCTCAAAGGTGTTCTATCATGTTGAGGTCAGGGCTCTGTGCAGGCCAGTCAAGTTCCTCCACATCAAACTCACTTATCCATGTCTTTATTGATCTTACTTTGTGCACTGGTGCACAGTCATTTTGGAACAGGAAGGGGCCATTCCCAAACTGTTCCCAGTTGCCTTCACATTGTTATAATACCACTAACAGTAGACCATGGAATATTTAGTAGTGAGAAAATTTCATGAATGGACTTCCCATACAGAAAAAAAACTTCTGGTTCTTATGTGAGTACTACTTTGCATACATGATTATGCCCCCTTTCATATATGATTCATATATGATCTTATATTTTCATATAAGACTTTTCCACATGGGTTATTACACAGGTACCATGCTTGAATTCACTGAGCTCTTGAGAGCAACCCATTCTTTCACAAATGTTTGTAGAAGCAGTCTGCATACCTAGATGCTTGATTTTATACACCTGTGGCAATGGAAGTGATTGGAACACCTGAATTCAATGATTTGGAGGGGTGTCCCAGTACTTTTTGCAATACAGTGTATGACCAAAGAGTTACAAAATATACCCTGTGATGACAATAAAAATAATTTACTATTTTTTTATGTAAAGTGCCTTTATTGTCGATGAATGCATTACTATTTTAGAATAAGTCAGCATAAGAAATTCAGCCCTTTATTATAAACTTGGATAATGAATCCCAGTTAAAAATGAAAGCCACAGTGATATATCTCTTTGTAAAAGGTGAAAATTACGAACATTCTTTAACAAGTTGATTGCTACTCACTAATATGGATATCTTATACTTTTTTTCTGTTTTAACATATTATAACTTCATTTGTTTATTTAATTTGCTTAGAATGACTTTATTGATGATATTTATACCATTAATGTAATTATTGTGCAAGGAGAGAATGCAGTTGAAGGAACCACAGGCTTCCTTCCTGGCTCAATGCCTAGTTCTACACAGAGGGTTGAAAAATAGGAAGATGTGACTGAAGGTACATAAATTCAAATTTTAATCTTAAAACATAATCCAAACACAGGCAGGGGTCAATAACGAGAGCACAGGGCAAGTAACTAAATCCAAAAGGCCAGATAGAGAATATAGAACGTGGCGGTTGTACACAAAATAGCGATCATGGAAATCAAACACTCAGTGTGGGGTAACATTTAATATTTCACAAAGGCCATTGGCTCAGACGTGGGCACTAATTTCTGATTGAGTAATTAAAGTAGTATGAGCAGTATCAGTATTTTTTTAATGAAGCAAAATCAAGAGGCTCATTTTAAAAATCAACTATTGTTTCACTACTATTAATTTGATTTCTTTAGAACATTGTTGTATACATGTAAATCCTGTAAGTGTTTAAACTGGGTTCTCTTTCCGGGATGGAAAAATAGTTTGTAAATGGCTGGGCAGTGGTGCAAGTACAGGCAGGATTACAGGAGCAGTTGCAATAAGCCGCAGTGCATTTCTACAAATGGCAAATGAAAATCCACTGGAGAGCGGTGAAGGTGAATGCACTCGTCACCGTGACAACTTAAATGAAAAACAAAGCAATGAAAAACAATGTCCTGCGTCTGGCAGCATCTAGAGAAAACAATGAAACTGCCACCAGAAGCATCCAGTGGTTCTCCAGCTACCACCGAGAGCATCTTCAGACTGGCAGCAAATTTGACAGGGCAGTCAGTCCTGTTTCCAGCTAGTTGTTTGCTTCTATGGACCAGCCTTTTGTATTGATTCTGATTATGTCAAGGAGGTGTTGCTATCTGCAGGTACTGTATATTGTAGCTTTGTTTAATATACTGAGTTTTAAAATAATTACACTAAAGCTGCTCAATAACATTCATTTAATTCTAATCATGCGCATTATGCTACTATGTTTAGGCTCACATTGTTTTTCTTGAAATTCTATCTTTGTGCTTTTGACCTCTTGAAATTTCTTCTTGTAATAATAAGGCTTGTGTTTTTTCCATTATTGGCAAAGAAAAGTATAGATAGGGAATAAGACCTCCTCATGCCAACAATGAGATCATTATTCTTCATCTTGTCAAGCACCAAATTATGTCTTGCTTCACTGCCAGGAGAATGAGAAGGTTAAATTTTCTAAACCATAAAACTTTAATGATAAGTAGCTGCTCATTAGCTTAACAGGTCTCTTGGTTTGTAACAAAGTCTAAAGATGTCTCATCGTCCTAGGTATGTTGGAAATATGCATAGTGACTATAGTGTGCATATTTTAAAATATGTACTGGCATATTGGCACTGGAAAATATCAGCATATTTTCAACAAAATTTTGAATCTATTGAAGAATATATTGAAGGAGATATTTATCTATTGACAAGGCAGGGTACAACATAGACAGGGTGCCAGTCCATTGATTTTTAAAACAATATTTGGAATTGATAGAAAAGGGACCCCCCCCCCATCTGGTTGGCAAATTTTAACTCAGAAGGTTTAAGTGATAAGTATACCTGCTTGCTTGTGCATCTTCATGTACTACATGGCCAGAATAATAATAAGGACACCCAGACATCACAGTCATATATGTTTGTTGGACAGCTCATGCAGTTGCATGGTAGGCAATTCTAATTTACCCCTTTGATGTTTGATGGAGCTGAGCTCAAGGCTCGGGGCAGACCAGTCAAGTTCTTTCACACTATGCCTGGCAAACCATTTCTTTATGGACCTCGATTTATGCACAGCTGCCTTTTCATGCTGAGACAAGCAAGGTCTATCCTCAAAATGTTTTCACGAAGTTGGAAGTAACAAAACTCTAAAATGTCCTTGTGTTCAGTAGCATTATCAATGAATGAATGAATGAATGCCTTTTATTGTCACTATACACATGTATAATGAGATTAAAAGCTGCTCCTCAAGTGTAGATGTAGTATATGTAAAACACACAACAACAATAAACAAACAAATAGTGCAAAAAAAGTTCTGCTGCGCTATGTACATATGGAAGAATTAAGATTTCACTTTACTGGAACTAATAGACCTTAACAACAAAAACAGCTCCAAACCAATTACTGTACTGTATGCCCCTCCAACTAACTTTACAATTGGCACTATGCATTTGGACAGGTAAGCTTCTCCTGGCATCTGCCAAATTCAAATTAATTTCATCAGACTACCATATGGGTATGGCCACATCAAATGTATTTTTATGTGTTTCTAGACTGCAATGGCAGGACTATTTACACCATTACCACTAATACAAAGCTATATCCTATTTATCCTATTTTTTTGCGCATGCTGCTTCCAGAGGTCAGTTTGATCTTGGTAGTGCACACTGCAGCTGCTGACAGGTGATTTTCATGCACATTTTAGCATTCAGAGGTCCCTTCCTGTGAGCACATGTGGCCAATGTCTCCACTTCACCATAGCAGAAGTAACTGACCAGGGAATCTCCTACAGCAAAATTAAAAAGAAAGTTGGCAGAAATACTTTGCATCATCTATCCATGCATTTTAGAAACATAATACTTTGTTCATCCCTGTGGGGATGATTGCTTGTTGCTGACCATTTTGCTGACCACGAGACACACATATACAGGTGAACGTAAGCTTGCAAAGGGTCTGCCAGCATGTAACTTGTAGCCTTCACAAAGCATGAAGCTTGATCAAGCACCTATGAAGATGTAACTATTATACTAAGGCCGGGACTGGAACCAATGACCTCCAAAACACAGGCATAGAGACTTACCCCACTCAGCCACATTACACCCCCATTTTCTCACTTTTTCATCCTGGTCAGGATCATGGGGGTGCAGGGATATACAGTAAAGGTCACAAGGCTGGTTTACATCCTGGATGGGATGCTATTCTGTTGCAGAGCACATACACAGACGATCATTCACTATGGACAATTTAGAGATGCAAATTAGCTTAACTGCCATGCCTTTCAAATGTGGGCAAGAACCAGAGTACCCAGGGGAAAAGTGCTTTACAGCATATTATATATGCAGAATGCTAGTTTTCCTGTTTCTGCATCAGAATTACTTCTGGCAAATGCCTTGGAATCCTGATTCTTGCTGTAGTCCACTGCAGACAGATTTGTAACTCTGAATAGTGAGTAACTGTGCAAGTGAATGTAAATTTGTATTAATTATCTTAGCTGTCCTGGAATTTCAAACTATGCTGACCCAGTTTTGTCTTGGATGCCCAGGACAGACTACAAAAATTAATGGATGGAATACAGATTGAAATTAACGTCCCTCTCATAGCGGGCAAGGAGGCTCGGGGGAGAGAGCTACAAGGAAAAACACCTGGATCGGTGGAGTTTTGGAGATTTAGGGATGAGCGGAAAGTGGGGGAACAGAGTGAAGTGCTGGGTAAGTGCATAGGTAGAGGGAGGCATGGGGCTTGTGATCAGTGATCAGGGGGATTAGTTGTGAGTCCCGTCTACCAGATGGAATGCTGCACCCCGCTGAGGCGAACAAGGTGCTCCCGGCATGGATGATGACACTGTCTTCCCAATCAGGGCAATGCACCTGCAGGAAAAGGTCAGCGTTTCGTTATCAGGCAAGGAGAGCACGTCATCTTCGTCAGCATGCTGGGAAGGGAGGTGCTCCTGCGGTAGCCAGCACTGTGCCAGACACACCAGGTGACAGATCTGACTGCGTTTCATCAGGTCCTGATGCCAGCCAGAGAGTCTGTACCTTCCCCGCAAGTACCACATACTGTAAACATGGGGGATGATAGGGTCAGATCTTTGCAGGGGGGGGTCGCCCATGATAGAATTTGTTGAGCGGGGGCGGGAGGGAGGAGGGTGTCCCCGACCAAAAAATTTGCTGAGCAGGGTCCGGATTAAATTAATCATGCAGTCCAGATTTATCCATGTTTCCTACTGTAACTCTGCAGGAAAAGCTGTGCTGCATAGTAGTATAGTTGTATTTATTTTATGCATTACTGACAAAAGGTATCAGTATTTTTTGTTTGAAAAGCCTTATATTATTAAAAGAAACTTTATTGATTTTATTCATCGATTGGACGGTTTAGGTGACCCGATTTCCTCACTGGAGGAAAAACCCTCCTGTCCCGCCTCGTTTTAAACTGGGGGGAAGCTGGAAAAGAAAAACTGCTGGAGAGCAGTTTGCTAATGTGAAAAGAACAGTGGAGTATTTAATGTCAATGATTTATAATTTAAGCGTATCGTGGTAATATTTGCAGCAAAACACTAGAGGTGTTGCATATTTTTTACGAGAGAGCTGCACATGAATGAACGCTTGCAAACCTCAATAAACTGAAGCGACGTTGTGAAGAGAGGAACAAAATTCCTCCAAAACAAAATGAGAGACTGATCACTGAACTATTTTAACACCGGAATCACATTTAACCCTAAGCTAACTCAGCACCACTATTGGGGACAGCTCCTTCCCGAGGGGACCTTTGATCACAAGTGCATTTTCCTAACCATTAGGCCACCACTGCAAACAGAAGTTATTGCGGCAAAAGGTGGTTCTACAAGCTATTGAATCATGGGGTGTACTTTTTTGAGTTTTTCACACATCTGTGCCATTTTAGCTTCATTTTTGTTAAATAAACAATGACACGGTGTAATCTGTTGTGTGTTGTTTGACACCTGTGGTTAATTAATTTAGAACCAGGGCCTCATTTTTAATCGTTGTATACACACAAAATGGGCTCTTCCGAAACAAACATTCTATAGGAACAAACTTAACAGCAGAAACTCTGTCCCATGCATATGAACATTTTAGAGATAACTGGCGATCAAGATGGAGATGGTGAATTGAAGCCAGATTGTATAAAAATGATTGTGCAGCTGTCAAAATGTAAATATACTGTATTAGTGATGGACATGACTGGCGATGGATTGCAACTCTTTTTTTTTGCAATCACCTTCAGATTGGAACATTTTTTTAAAAGTTCGTGTACTGTCCTGTTTGCTGCACTCACTGCATTAAGAGCATCTGCAACATGTTGGCACTCGCTGCATTTTTTGTTTTTTGTCTGCTGTGACCACCAAACAAAGTGTTTTTTCTAGTCTCCACCACACACACAAGAACCTCAATTTCTGTTACCGAAAAGTTTCTTTTCTTGCACTTTCTCTGAGTTGCCATGATGAGTAAAAGTTTATTGGACTTAATATACATGCTTAAATATTCATAAGGTGTTTTGTCTTGACTGTTTATGACTTAATTTCCATGCATCAGTATTCATGAGGTGTTTTGCACTTACCATTTATGGTTGAATGTGGGCGTATAGAGGGCACA
>JAODKN010000039.1:1878201-1888557 GCA_026774425.1 Petrocephalus zakoni | reverse complement strand
TGAGAACGGGACGGATTCGCACGAGGGGAACAAGGGGGCGTGGCACACGGGAGGATCGGACGGCAGGGCATGACAGTGCACAAGTTTGAATTCATTTTAGATTTTCTGCAATCCAAACAGAGTCAAAACTATACATGAGGGCTCAAATAAATACACACATTCACCTAAATCAAATAAGTGGGGGTGAAGGATCTAGAAGCTCTTTTAACTTGACAAGGGCAATGCCTATTAACTTCTCATTAGTGATCATGATTGACTGCAGTTGGTAGTTTCTCTTTGCCAGTATAAAAAGGATTAGTTTGACAGCATTCATTGGATTGACCAATACTCAGGACAATGGGAAAGTCCAAGGAACTAAAGAAGGTTGAATGCTAGATGGTTGAAACTTAGACACAATTGGGTGTTCCAGCAGGACAAACGCACATCAAAACTGGTTTTTGAATGGATAAAGCAGGCTAACATTAAGCTTCTGGAATGGCTTTCCCAAAGCTCCAACCGCAGAAAACCAATTTAAATTACCTCTATCAATTGTGCCAAGAAGAGTGGTCAAATATCCAGCCAGAATTATACCAGAAGCTTGGTGATGGATACAAAAAGCATGTGGTGGAGATGCAACTTGATAAGGGACATTTTAACCAAATATTAGAGGGGGTGTACAGTGGAGGAAATAATTATTTGACCCCTCGCTGATTTTGTAAGTTTGTCCAGTGAGGGGTCAAATAATTATTTCCTCCACTGTATGGATATATTTGAGCCTTTATGTATAATTTCGACTCTGTGTGGATTGCATAAAATCCAAAATAAATTCAAACTTATGCACCCAATTCTTGTTTTTAAAAATCATTGAAGATGTATGTTGTAAAATCAACCACCTTGAAAAAAGTTAAAATAAATCATTAAAAGCCCAAAATTAATGACTTTCATGCCCATGATGAGTGTATGTAAACTGCTGAAACTTCACAACTGTATTTAGACAGAGGAATAAACAGTATGGGCTTAATGTCAGAAAAACTTTACAGTATATTGGGACACATAATACTGTGATCTGACTGAGCAAATCCATCTGAAAATGAGCTAATATACGAAGTTCTCGCCTTCTGATCCAATTATCTAACCATTTATTAAGCACTAAAGATAAAAGCTGTTAAAATACTGATAACACTAAGAAGTCTTCTCATTTCCTCTAACATATCATTTAATATCATTTAGTCTATGCAATGCAAGTGTAGAGATTATGTTAATGGGAACTTCTGACCTTGGATTTTTCATTTTTGATCCTGTGAGCCTCGTCTATGACCAGATATCTCCAGTTGAATTTCTTGAAAACACATTTTTCTCTTATAACCATTTCGTAGGATGTGACACAAACATCCCATTCACCAGGCATCATGACATCACGGATGAAGGCAGCCTAAATAAGAAACAAGGCTTTTTATTTTCAGAAAGATGTTAGTCCTTTTACACTAATTACATCCAAAGAAACATCAACACATTGCCTTATGTTTGGTTTACAACTGTTCCTAATTGACTGCAGTTTTAATCATACAACTGTAAATTCTGTGTACTGTTACACCTCCAGTCAAGACTGCATCTTCTTACAATTAAAAAGCCACGTTAGTGGAATTACCACTATATTTTATCACAGCAAACCTTGCATATAGCGGTACTCATGTCTAGGCGTCTGTTCACGTTGCAGAATCTGAAGTTTCCCAAGACTTTGGAATTAAATTGAGACAGTGCTGGAAAAGACTCTACACTCACTTGGTCATTCATGCTAGCACGGGGAAAGACTTGCGTACGTTAGTCCCTTAACAACATGTGTGCCCAATCGGGCAAATTTATTAGTGGTAACAATCTTATCAACATAATAACAGTAACCTATGTTTGAACTGATATTTAAGAATCTCATGCCACTTTGAAGAATCACAATTTGTATCTGAATGGATCCCCCCTCCCCAATCCCATCTAGGCTGTTCCCCTGCTCCATGTCTGTGTTTCTTGGGTAGGTATTCACAAATGGTATGGAGATTTGCTCTAGATATACTGCAAGGTAATCAAGCAGTATAAGCACTGTCTGTTGATGTATAACACTGATTTTCCAGTGATGAATCTCCAGCGTCTAATGAAAACAGAGGGAGATAAGACAAAACACTTACCCTTGCATCCTTATCGCCAATAAGACAGACAGCTTTAAGTGAAGGGACCCAGCGCTTGAACTCATTCATCCAGTTGTGGAGCGTTGACTTGGGTACCAGGACCATGTGAGGCCCTGGAATATTCCTGTAGTGTTTCAAATATCCCAGTAGAGCTATAGTCTGCAGAGTCTTCCCTAAGCCCTGCAAACAATAGTGAAAAAGCAAGCTCTAATATTTATAACAATATAAATATAATGAGACCAAAACACATGCAATACATTGAGTAAATAGTTATAATAACAACTTAATATTAATAATGAATTATTAAACGATCCAAACTATAAACAATTCATACCATTTCATCCGCCAGAATTCCATTGATGCCATTTTCATATAAGGATATCATCCAGTTGAGACCACGGATTTGGTAATCTCTCAGAGCTCCATTTTTCACGTCTAAACAAACAATAAACTACAGTAATTAAATATGAAACCATGGAAATGTGAAGGCTTGCTACAGGGGCTTTTCAGGTTCAGTTATTAGAGCAGCTGTGGTTCAGTCACCATAAGGAAAGTAATTAAAAATAATTTCTTTTAACGAATTTCTTTTAGTGACAACTAAGCAACTTTATGGTTAATTTTCAGTTAATTTGTCTTGGGTGATGAACCAGTGCACACTTTTTTTTTTTTTTTCCTATGTGCACAAATTAGATTCTGGAGAGTTTGTGTTTCCTTTTTGCGCATTATTCTATCTTTTTACAGCTTGCATCACTACCGTCATTTCATTAGCTTATTTCTGTACTCTGTTCTGTTCTGAACTTCAGGGTCTAAGATTTGACTGAAATCGGAGTGAGTAAACGCAATACCAGCAATTGTTTTTACTACTGAAAATGTAACAAATGTGAATTAAAAACAAAGGTATAAGACTCAGTAATTTATTAGTTAATTTATTAATTAATTTATTATTTATCATAGATGCACTGATAACAATTGTCCCCCATCATAAACTTACTATAAAACATACTTACACACACATATACATACTGATATTTAATGTAGTATTCTGATTCTTTGGAAAATGTTGCCAGACCATTCCATTTTTATTGATTGTGATGAAGTAAAGGATTATAGTAAACAAACACTCCTATTCAAACTTGTTGTCTTACTAAATGCTGAATTTGTATTCAGCTGCTAATAAGAAGGTCTTCAACTTGTCAATGGTATTTTTGGATGTAGAATGTGGACTGTATGGGGTCCCTGAGGACAGGGTGCCGGAACAATGCTCTATGGCAGACCAGCTTTCATGTATTGAAAAATTAATGGATGTGAAAACATCTTACAAGATGGGGACTCCTCAAATCGAACCAAGACAGTGCCAGCTCTTCTACTCTCTGACAATAACTCCTCATCTGCTTCTTGTTCTGTGCGTCTGTGGCGATTACTAGAAAAAAATGAATGAAGATATTTATGTTGAATCAAAAAATGTGTCCTTGCTGAATTTTTTCCTTAAAATATTTTGGATAAATTAACACTAAGAGTAAAATTAACTCAATAAAAAATGACTTTGGTGGTAACTGTCAAGGAAACTTACTCTCCGACAGAGAGTAGATTTTGTTTTTCATCCTGTTTAACTCGAGGTCGTCCAAGCTTTACTTTCAAAGGTGACGTGCGAGACTTCTGCGATGCCGGCTGGATGAAATGTGCAAAAAGTTCTGTTTGCTTTAACAGAAATTCAAATCTATTTGCTCGATCAGCTTTCTGTGGATGAAAAGAGAAAATGTTTTTAATTTGCAGATGTAGTTTGTGCATACATAATGACAAACATACTGAAACACTTCTGAAAAAAAATTGCTTCAAAGAAATATCTTAAGTGTTTTTATGCTAATCTCAAACACAAATTTAACACAAATTTTCTGTAAAGCTTACATTTATTTTTTTGATCACAATAACCAAAATCATGGAAACATACTGATTTAAAGAAAGTGGCTCACCCGTTTTTCTTCATATTCAGGATCCACTTCTCCTTCCTCTCTCTTCACTGCAGTCTTAGGAGGCAGTTTAGCCTGGAAAGAAGGATCCTTCTACATGCAGATGACAGCACGTATCAGTCATATTTATGGCAGTAACATTGCAGGGTTGTCAACTTTGGTCAGATGTCTGGTGTTAGATTTTCAATTCGAGACAAGTCTGCACACACATGCACACACATTTACGTGTAGGTAATACTTTTATTGCTTTGTAAATAGTCTGTAGGGACTGCAAACTACCCCAAAGCTTTTTTACAGATTTGCCATAGGATTTCTTGCATGAGCAAGTGAGTCAGAAAGTGTGAGTGTCATGCCATGCCAGATGTGTGAGAGTTGGCAACCCTGATATTGTAAGTATTGTAACAGTTACTGCTGATAATGAAGCAGTAATATGTGACTGCAAACAATTAAAACAAGTGCAAAGACAGCATTGTGCTAATTAGTAAGGAAGGATGCATATATATATTACGCCATGGTGGTTTTGATTAATGTTGATTCCTTCTATATAAAAGACGTATGTGTGCGAGGCCCCTATACAATGTGTTGTAATTTCTTGCACATTGCCTTTAAAGTCCTTTAAAATTATTAGGTATTTCAAAAAGGCAGACAGCACCAGAATCAGCTACTTAAGCAATCTACGTAAAGATGCAATGTTCACTCTTATGGTCAGATAACAATGGATAACCTAACTAGCTAACTGGACTGTAATATCAGTTTTAATGTAGAATTGGCTAAATTCAACATTGCTAAGCTTTAATTTATTTTTTTCATAAATTTATGCATAAAGAAAAGATGTCTCTTATATACCAGAATAATTTAAATACCTATCATTACCCAGTTATCATTGGTTGTCTGGCTAGAATGCTAATCCAATAGTCATGAACTGGGTAGTTAATTAGCCAATTAGCTGCCTCACTTGGTTGCGTTTCCTAGATACTGAAATATGTGATCTCCCGAGGCAGCTCCCGACCATCAACACGACAGTCACGCTTGCCATTACTCTATACAAATGTCTAAGTTGTCTGCCTGGCTATACATTTTTCCACCACACAGCAGCATGTAAACTAATCGCTCATAGGCGGTCTGCCCATTACGAATCTCGTTCTTTGCATACTGAACGCAACCATGACAACATCTGTATGCAGATAAGAGTCCTTCCCGCCATATTCCCCAAAATGAACAAAACCCAGCAAACTTCTTCGATGTCTGTCCTGGGCACCTTTTTTGGTGGGGAATCTATATCAAAATTATGTTTACTGTCATCACTGACCTCTTCGGAGTCGGCGTCCCGATCCCGCGAAGTAGACGGACCCTCTTGATCCGACATTATTTCAACACGTCCTTTTAAACATTAATTACTTTTGCACTGTTCTGCAAAATGAAAACAGCAAAAGCAGTAGTACGTCACTGCCAGACTGTAGCTACATTTCTAGCATACGCCCCCTTCCACATCAGTACCGAAATCTCGCGGCGGTTAGCTGTGGCATCGCGAGAACTCAAGTAAAATGAAACTGGACAATTACAAATTCATATTACGTGTTTGTTTGCGTTATTTAAAACCAGTTTTTAATAACATTCATGTTATTACGATTGCAAACACATAAACAAATCAGAATAAAATCAGACAATAAATATCTGCCGAATTATGCAGAATGAAGCAGCTAGCTCAGCTGAAATGAATATGCTTACACAAGCCTCATTTTATCATAATGTACACCACTAGATGTCAGAATAGCATATATATATATATATATGTATATACATAGAGAGAGAGAGAGAGAGAGAGAGAGAATACAGTGCAAGAAAAGCATCAGCATGAGTACAGAACATGTTGATAACGTGTTTTGCGTTATTCGCTGCTTTGTTCCCATAGCTTCTGTGATAGGCTGCGATCCTGAATGGGAATAGACGTAAATGTAAATAATAATCTCGGGTACAAGAAATGGATGAATGTTTCACAATAATAATAATAATAATAATAATAATTCATTTTGAGATTAATAAAAATAAATGCAGAAAATGTGATGTAAGTGTATTAATAAAATTAGCTAAGGTAATGATCGTGTATACTAAAAAAGAGGAATTTATACTTTTGCTAGAAAATGGATTTAAGTTGTGTTGATAATATCAAATATTGAAAGTAAATACTGGGCAAGAAATCGATTAAACGATTTCCAAGCATAGTTAGATTCCTGTTTATAAGGCTTTATTGCCAGGAATGTAATTTTCAATGAGAGATAAATGTACTATATCTGGAAGGAAATTCACTGACCAGGATAACTTGTTTACAGAGCAAGTGTAATCATTAACAGCAAATCTCAGAAAACGTGGAAGAATTGAATGCATGTATTCGTTCAAACTACAAAGGGAGCAACTCCTCACTGAACTGGCAAATATCTAGGTAGTGTTCAGGCAGACAGTAGGACTAAATGCTGAAAAAAACCACTCATCAGTTTTGTTAATTATTTGGGCAAGGATTTCAGGCAACAGATTACCAAGCAGTGGAGAAAGGAGCATCATGCTTTACTTTGTGGTCAAACAGAGGGAAGTGCATCGATCTTCATCACTACCCTGACATACTATACATTCGTCTCTTACCATTTTTCATGGAAATGATGTCACTATGGTTCACGGGGGCTATAGACTTTGTTAGGTTATGCTGCTTTCAAAAAAACCTACAGCAAATTAACATTAAATAATAAACAATAAAACTAAATACTTACTGATGCTGTATAGTTTCGAAATATGACAATCTTCTTTTACCACTCTTGTCTTCTTTATACAATTATTTATTACTTTGTATCAGAAAAGTGCGACCAGCAAAAATAATGTCTTCAATCACTGCTAATCCAGTAAAAGGTTTGTCGTGAGCCAGGAGGCACAGAGCATGAGCAACTCACAAGGAACCACCTGTTTATTACCCGTTGCACACTCATGCACAATAGATTCAATTGGACATAATCACACTATGAGGGAAATTTAGATTGCCTTATTTAACTAACTTCCTGTTTTTGGACTGCAAGAGGAAACCCACATAATAGGCCAGAGAGGCTAGCCTTCCCATTTAGAGTGATATTTTGCCACTTTTCTTGCTTTACTGGCCATTTAGGTGCCAGAAATCAACCTATTTTTTCATCTTGAAGTGGCGAAGAACACTTTGCAAGAAAATTTGTCTGTGTCTGTAGTTGTTTATGGAACACTATGTTATTGGAGTTGATGTAAAAACAAGAAGAGCTGTGTCAAAATTTAAGCACTCATATTTAATAGCCCGTCCGGTCCAATCCTACAAGAAAGCTAATAAAGCACAAATTGCTGGAAAGTCGATGCTGGCTAAGAAGGAAGATGGCAAGCTGTCTGGGTCAGGGTGATGTTCTGTTAGGAAACCTTGGATGCTGGCATTCACATGGATGTTAGAGTACTTTAACATGTACCACCTACCTAAACAATATTGCAGACCCAGTACACCCCTTCATGTCAGAGGTATTCCCTGATGGCAGTCGCCTCTTTCAGCAAGATAATACACCCCGTTACACTGCAAAAATTGTTCAGGAATGAGGAACATGAAAAAGAACTCAAGGTTGACTTGCCCTCCAAATTCCCCAGATCTTAATCAGATCAAGTATCTGTGGGATGTGCAGAACAAACAAATCTGATCCATGGATATCCCACCTCTCATCTTAGAGGACTTAAAGAATCGGCTGCTGATGTTTTGGTGCCATGTAACACGGGGGTAACACATGAGGTTCCTTAGGGGTTGGTTTTCGCCTTCCAGGGTTATGAGAATGCAGTCAACAATGACAGAGATAACATCAAAAAGGAAGATCTATTTTGGATAGAAAAACATCAACATTTAGGCATCAATATTAGGACAGGTTTACAGGGGGAGGCATGAACAACCTGTCACCTGACTTTCCCAAGCAAATCAAAAAGTATATTTCATGCATATTTAATAACTTTATGAATATTGCCTGTAACTGGACACTTGCATTAGTTCTTTTTTCAGGTATTGAAAATAATTGATAATATATATAATTAGAAAAATGCCAAAACATTTATAGCTGGTCCATTCAAGTACAACAAGTGTACTCCTCTGTGGCACAATTTGAATGCATTGGTCAGTGGCTATGGTTATCTCATGAAGTGAATATTGTAGGTGAGATATATGACAAACAAAGACCAAAATCATTCCAGAGTCTCAATGATTCCGGTACCACTCCGACATGATACTGTTTTGCTAACTTCAATTCAGTAATGTAAGCATTTACTGGGTGGAGAGTGGGACAGATCCATTATGTGAATAGATTAACCCCCCTTCATTGCCGTGTATACATACTGTCTTATATATGATGTTGTTGCTGGCCATGGTAGCAAATCCATTTGCAAGTGAATCTGTGTAGGAATAAGGATTCGGCTCTTCAGTTGGTAAACCACAGGGCTTACACAACACCACACGAAAGGCAAATTACGACATCTGTGCCAGGGAGGTACGAGGGACATTTCTGCATGTGTTCTGGGTGTGTCCAAAAGTCTCTGAACTGTATATATTTGGGAACTATGCCCTGTCACGGCTGAGAGGCATGAATCTGAAACACCAAGTCTATGTCTACATAATGCTGATACTGAATTAAGCTCCTTTAAAGTCACCAGTAAGAGCATTTTGCAACTCTGCTTTATGCCAAAATATTTAGAATCTTATGAAGACAGCTTATAATGCACTACTGTGAAATTCAATAAAATTATTCATTGTATAGACATGGGTTAGGTTATCTGTTAAAATAAACCAGTTTTGGATAAAATACTCAAGATCTTCCTTTTGACGTTCATAAGATTTTGCATAGCATGTGCAAAGCATCCTGTTGTGTAAGACTTTTTTTTCTTCAAATGCCAGCATTAATATAGCTGCCTTGATGTTTATTTGCCACTGCTCTTGTGTTGCATTGTGTCACGCTTGCGGCGAGATGAACGACCCATGACTGTGGCTGTTGGGTTTGAACCCCTCCAAGGGGTGTTTATTCACAAGAACAGGGGGAAACACGGAAGCAAGAGCGACAGCAAGCATACAACGCATTGACAATACCCGACAAGGGGAACAGGACGCAGACTCACTAAAATAGGGCAGGACATCAAGGGTCAAACATAAGGTAGCTGTTCAGGGCAAACAAGCCAGAAAAAAACACGAGGCAAAGCACAAAGAGGGACAGGTGCGGCGAACCCCACCTGAGGGCAAAACAGGGGAAACGACACGAAGGGCGGGACTGAGCACGGAATAGCCGCGGTGAACCCCCAGGGAGGGGCCCCGGGGACCGGAGGACAGGACGGGGACACAGGGCCGGGACACGGAACCTGGAAAACAAAACACATAACACATGGGGCACAGGGAACAGGACCAAAACACAAAACAGGCACACCAGAAGCAGGACAGACAACAGCTGACACACAACAGGCAAGGCAAGCAGACACAGCGGCAACAGAACAGGGGACACAGGAAGAACAGAGGGACCAGGAGGCACAACAGGACGAGGAGCGAATAGGGGAGACACAGATGGACGAAAAGCAGACATCGGGAGCACAAAACCAGGGGCCGGGGGAGAAGGGCGAGGGGCAGCAGCCGCAGGGACAGCAGGCAGGAGAAGGAGGGGACCGAGGCATCGGAAGCTGGATCAACGGCGACGGAGGAGGCATCGGAGGGGGACCCGCAGGCGACCCACGAGCCCCCGACAGGGCAACTGAGGGCGAGCTAAGGAGCAGGGCGGGTGGAAACCGGCCCCGACGCAAGTGACCCCGCCCTTTCCGGGATCTGGAGAGGAGGGGCCACCGCCGGGTTTTGCCTCATTTTTTTTTTTACTATTGTTTATTATTTACTTCAAGAGAGGGAGAGAGAGGGTTGGAAAGACAGGAGAGGAAGGGGGAAAGAGAGGAAAAGAGAGCTTCCATGTCTGCTGATGAAAGAAAGATAATATACAACAACTGTACTGATCACAATGACCATCAAACGTTGAATGTTGTTGAACAGCATTACAACACATGCGCAGAAGTAACAGCCGATCACGACAGTGTGTGTCCGTGAGCACGTGTGTGCACACCTGTGTGTGTCAGCACCTGTGTGTGTTAGAGCCAGAGGGGCCAGGCCCCGCCAGTCAACCGCCGAGAGTGAGCCAGCACACACCAGAGCACCCAGCCCCGGACATCGAGAA
>JAODKN010000039.1:1856618-1878101 GCA_026774425.1 Petrocephalus zakoni | reverse complement strand
TGTAGGTGGTGCTGTGATATTTTACATTTTTAAGCACTTTAGTGCTGTTTGAGTCAACCTCGTAAGCTGTGTACACCCTACAGCGTTATTGTAGTCGATACGGTGAACGGCATATGCTTGGAGCCGTTTGTACTCCGAAAGGGCGAGCGCAAGAGCCACTTTCTTGGAGGCTTCCATCTTGAATCCGAGTTCGGCAAATGGAATGTATGACACTCGGTTTTCCTCGGTTTTTCAGCGGATGTGACGTCACTCCACGCGCCGAGCTCCAATCTTCGAGAGTAAAGGAACGCACGATTAGTCAAGGAGGTGACCAAGAACCCGATGGTCACGCTGTCAGAGCTCCAGAGGTCCTCTGTAGAGAGAGGAGAACCTTCCAGAAGGACAACCATTTCTGCAGCAATCCACCAATCAGGCCTGTATGGTAGAGTGGCCAGACCCTTCTCTAGGTTGGTTGTTATTCATATTAAGCTTAGCAAGTCTCCAGAAGTAAAAACTAAAGAAAAGAAAACTAAAGTGAAGTAATGAAGTGATGGACTATCTGAACATATACTAAAATGCTGTACCCTCTAAATTTCTCGGCGTACCAACTTAGAACAAAAATGTAATTTAAGTACTAATTTTAAATATCAATAAATGTGGGTACAGGGCCATGTTTAAATGGAGAAACATAGTAACTTAAATGCCAATATGTTTATTACAGTTATAACAAAAAAATCTTCTCTGAAAATAAATGGGTTGCATATGCGAGTTTACTTTACTAGACTTAAGTAAAATTACATAGCCATCACCAGCTCGAATTCTTGCTAAATGGAATATATAAAAATAAATTAAGTTGTGTTCTAAAGGGATCCTCTATTTAAATTTTACTGTAAATTATGTTATTGCTGTAATTAAATTTTCATGTACTAAACTATGTTCCATTATGTTGGGGGAGTATTTGTTATTTTAATGTTCTATAATATTATAATGTTGATGCTCATTTAAAGGATCTATAATTGCTCAGTTGTTTGCTTGTTTCTAACCTGCTTGCTGAAAAAATACTTAAGTAGCAGATATAGTATAAATAGCCCTACAAGGCAATGGTGTTTCAACTACATGTTTGTTTATAAAACATCCTAGTCATGTGCTTCAACGTATTATGTTCAGTGGGAGGAGATAGAGCGCGCGCGCGCTCTCTCTCTCTCTCTCTCTCTCTCTCTTGCTCTACCTCTCTCTCTCTTGCTCTACCTCTCTCTCTCTCTCTCTCTCTCTCTACCTCTCTCTCTCCCTCTCGCTCTCTCTCGCTTGCATGCGCGCCTGTCACTGCGATCAATGGCTTGACTTCCTCCTTTGGTAAAGCCGTGCTACAGAACACAGAAATTGAACTGCTGCTACTCAGTTCAGAGCAGTGGCATTAGAAACAGTATCACAAAGACGCTGAAGTCCCTGTATTCTGGCACTCATCAGATGAAATGAGCGCAGGGGATGTGGTTTGCACCGGCTGGCTTATCAAATCTCCCCCTGAGAAGAAATTAAAGAGATATGTGAGTACTGAAATTGGGTGGGAGGTAATGTAACGTAACACTGTGTGACATTCGGCTTGTGTTGTGCTGGTAGTTGTATTTCCCGCAAAAAATGTGTACGTGATCCTCGTCTGTCAACATGATAATGCTGCTGTGTTGTTATACAGTATGACAGGTTTCTCTTTCTATGCAGCCAGCCTAGCTAGCTGCAAAAGAAACTGCTTTGCATTCCTTAATGTGTTTTCTTGGTAAACATTAGCTTTATTGTTTTTATTGTGTATTGTTATAAATATATAGGACGTGCTATAGGCATTGAGTCAAGTATCATATTAATTTAAGGTAAGCTTTCATCCTTTGTATTTTAAGCAAATAATTTTTAAGCAAATAATCTTGTTCAGTAGCTATTGGAGGTCTGTGGCGTGTTGAAATGCCCTTGATATATTTCACATTTTTAGTTTGAATCACAAACAATGAAGCATTTGTTTTGAAATTCGAGGCTATGAAAGGAAATCATGCATTTCTTTCTGTTATGTATAAATGTAAACACCATGCAACTTGAGGAAATCTTTCCCATACGTTGCGATTTCTGCTGGGATATTGCATAACATAGTCTGTTATGCAGTGAAGACAGTGAGGGCCTTTCGGATTGCTTTGTGCACTTTAACCATCACCTTGTTATTCTATGAAATGTTGGCGTGTGCTGCAAAACATAGGAAGCACTGTTGTAGTAAAGTTGTTAACATGAATCAACAGGCAGAAACAAGGCGTGTGATGTGAAGAGATGAAAGCCTTTAACTAAAGATATGACAGCATATGCCAGTGTTCACTGACAAGGACTGGGTTTTTTTCTTATCCTCTGAAATTGAGGCCTTTGTACTGTTAATAAAACAAATGAATGAAATGAAGCTTTATTTACAATTTGTCAATATAAACATGAATTATTTTCACACATCCCATCTTGCACTCCTTTTTAAGACCTATACATGTATGCAGGTGACAGTGTAGCCTGGGGTCCGAGCAGACTCCATTAACTGCCATTACTGCATTTTTCAGGGGGGTCCAGTCACAGGCACAAAGGCCTAACCAGCTGAGCCATACACCACTATCTGTGATGACTACCTAAAAGATTTCATCACCCCTCTCAAACAGACACGGGTTGTTCTTGTTTTCTGAGACATCAAATTTATACAGAATCTCACAGAAGGACACATTGAGCCTGTATAAATTTGATATCCCAGGTAATACCAGGTATTTGGTGTTCCTGATTGGCTGGGAGCTGGGAGGGAGCAAAAACCTGGACTGTCCAGTGTTCCTCAAGGACTGGGTTGGGAAACACTGCATTGAGCTATGTAATATAGTTGTCTAAAATAAAAAGGGTATGAAGAAACTGGAATTCTTCTTATTGTAATGTTGAGTTTCTAATGCTCATGTAAAAATAAAAAAATAAAAAAATAATTAATAATAATTATTTAATAATAAATCAATAATTAATGCATTATATTGCATTACACTATCTAATGTGATCTGTTCAAAATCTAAATTACACATAAATTATAACCAATTAAATTTTTTTGCAGATCAGCCATAACATTTAAACCACTGAAAAGTGAAGCGAATAACATTGATTATCTCATTACAATGGCACCTGTTAAGGGTGCCATTATGTATTAGGCATGTGAACAGTTTAAGTTGGTATATTGGAACTGAATTGGGCGAGCGTAAGGAGTTGAGCAACCGACAAAGGCAGGGTCTTTTGGGGTTCCTCGTATGCAGAGTCAATACCTACCAAAAGTGGTCCCAGGAAGGCTAACCAGTGAAACAGCGACAGGGCCATAGACACCCAGAGCTCACTGATGCATGTGCTGGCTATGTTAAGAAAGTGTCAGGACACACAATGCATCATATAGGTCTGTGTAGCCAGAGACTGGTCAGAGTTGCCTATGTTGACATCTGTCCACTGCCGAAAGTAACTATGGGCACATGAGAACAGGTCAGTAGAGCAATGGAAGATGGTGGCCTGGTCTGATGAGTCATGTTTGCTTGTACGGCTAGGGGTGTGTGTGTCATTTACCTGGGGAAGAGATGCCACCAGGATGCACTATGGGAAGGATGCATCCTGGCAGAGGCAGTGTGATGCTTTGGGCAATGTTTTGCTGGGAAACCTTGAGTCCTGGCATGCATGTGGATGTTACTTTGGCATATACCACATCCCTAACATTATTGCAGACCAAGTATAGCCCTTCATGGCAACGGTTTTCCCCAATGGCAGTGGCCTCTTTCAGCAGGATAATGTGCCATGCCACACTTCAAACATTGTTCAGGAATGGTTGAGGAACAAGAGTTCAAGATGTTGACTTGGCCTCCAAATTCCCCAGATCTCAATTTGATCAAGCATCTATGGGATGTGCTGGACAAACAAGTCCGATCCATCGAGCCCCCACCTTACAACTTATAGGATTTAAAAGTTCTGCTGCTAACGTCTCGGTGTCCGATACCCCAGGACTCCTTCAGAGGTCTTGTGGAGTCCACGCCTCGAAGGGTCAGAGCTTTTTTGGCAGCATGAGGACCTACACAATATTAGGCAGGTGGTTTTAATATTATTACTGGTCAGAGTATATATGCATAAAATGAATAACCATTCATATATTCAAGGTTTTTGTCAAATGAAAGTAAGCTTATGATGTAATTTGGTTCTGTTTTGAGGGCATTGACTTCATTGTAGTATTCCTGTCAGGATGGGATTCTGTGTATTTGTATTAGTTTATTTGAGACATACCAGAGTATCTATCCACTTAAGTCTTTACATGTGGTCTATTTATGATCACTATAAAATAATTATCAATAATTATTACATCCCTGTTTTATGGACAATAATGATAATTCATTCCTATCATTATCATGGCAGAACAGTTGTTAGCACTGTAGTCTCACACCTCCAGGGTGTTGTGGGCCCTGTGATATTCCCCTTCTATGTGACCAGTACATTCCTGTATGGATTCCAAATGTTCAATGGGAAAACAACTACAACTACTGATTTTATCATTGTTATTAATGTTATTTAATTCCGGAATAAATACGATTGCCATCCATTTTCTGTAACAGCTTGTTCTATTCAGGGGTGTGGGGGGTCTCGGAAAAAGGTAACAACCCAGGATGGGGCCATTCTTAGAGATAATGAAGATGAATTAATAACCTTTTCACTTAAAAGTATAGTTTTTTTAACTGCATTTTTAATTGCTTATTTTATGCTTTCATCTAAATGAGTTAGTATTTTGGGGTGGCAGGGTGACTCAATGAGTAACACAGAGGTTACATAATTTTAAAGGGCTTTGAAAAATGTAATTTAAACTTAGACATATTATTTCTTAACACAAAATTGAATTGACTTAAATATATAAAGTATTTTATATTATATCCCGTATCAATTCTGTACCTGTAATTTTTAAACTTGTTTACCAATGAATTTAATGACAAGCAATATGATAACTGTATCATGTCACCCTCCGCTTTGAGTTGAATCTGTACTTGCTTTTTTAATCTTGTGAAAATACGTTTGGGATTTTTTCTGAAGATTAAAGAGATAGGCAAACATAAAATGATCGCAAAGATAGTTAAACAAATGTGCAATAGTATATATATATATATATAGAAATACACTCTTTTAATTGAGAATTAATTGAGTTACAAATGTAAGAAATGGTTTAAATGTTTACTATTTCTGAGGAAGGCAAGGCAATTTTGAATTATATAATTTGGCAAATAATAATTAGGTAGCACAAAATAATCAATTTAAAATTTAAAATTAATTTAAAATTTAAAACTAGTGAATAAAACCTAAGCAGTGTTTCTACTTTTTATGCTACTATTACTAACTAGTAGATGGACTGAGATGTGAAGATTTTTTTTATATACTGCAGTATACTATGGATGCAAAGCAGCTGAATTACTCAGAAACATGCTGATATGCCATGCATTTGCATGACGGAAAAGGTTTCCTGAAGGCTATGTTTCTCATGGTTTGCTGAAAGAGCCCACAAGCACATTGTGGTTAGTGCAGACTAAAGCACATAAAACCAGCAATGTGACACTTCTTAAGTCAAAAAAGGAGATAATAAACAAATGGTAATGAGGTCTTATGTTGGAACACATTTTAACCCAGTGAACACATACACAGTGTTGTGCCAAAATTATCTGTCAATTACTTTTGTGTTATGTAACACAGTGTGTAAAACAATTATTTTCATGAGTTAAAGTGTATTAATTTAGTATTTCATAACCACTACACAAGTTTAATGAATACATAGAATGGCAGAGGTGCCCCTGAAGAGAGCTTTGGAAAGTGTTCTTCTAGCCAGCTAACAAGATATCAGTAACTTTTCAGAGAACAGAGGACATTCCTCTTACATTTTATTTTGTTAATCATTTATATACATTCTAATGTCAAATTGACCAAATGTATAAACATATGTATGCAAACCATCAACAATGTACTTTTTACTTCCTCTTTTGCTTCTTTCTGGGAAATATAGAGCTCAGTTCCTCACAATGAAACTAAAACCAGAAGGGGTTTCTATAATTGTACACGTTAGTCAAGAAAAAAAGTTAGCTTAATTCTGTTTTATTCATACATGTTTGCTAGAATTTACCGCCCTTAATATTTTACTGAAGCATATCAGGTCATAGGCTGTCAAATCTTTATTCAATGTGAAAGTGCATGGTAAAAATTTGTCTTTAACAGGTCATTATAAAGACAAAATGTTTTGTAATGAGTAACTGATATGAAACAAATTGAGAATCTGCTATTCTTCTTTACTTGTGTAACTGGAATTAAGACCAAACTGCCATCTTTGACAAACCAACAAATAGAAGTACTATGCAAAAGTCTTAGGCAGTCAAAGTAAATGACACTTAAATGAAGGATGAATATCAGTGTAAAATTGTAATATAATGTCTGTCAAAGTGTGTCAGCTTAGCCATTTCAAAACCTCTCCTGAAGTCAGCGAAGTATTTGCAGCAACCATCTGATTCACACATTAATTTTTTTATGTAATCAGTACCAAACCATGTTTGGCTAACTGATACCACATGAAGCTATTATTAGTTATTAGTCATTAAATTATTTAATCAATTAATCCATCTTGTGCTAAAATTTAACAAGTACATGGAATGGCTGAGGTGCCCCTGAGGAGAAATTCGGAAACTGAAACGGTGTTCATCTTGTGTTTCTAGCCATGAATTGCCTGTTACCCCGTTTACATATATTACAAACTTATTATTTTTTTCTGAGAAAATATACACTTCCTACCCAGATAAATAGCTTTAAACATAGTCTTTGACTACCTAAGACTTTTGCACAGTACAGTGAATATATATGTATATGTGTATTTTATATATATTATATATATATTTTATATATATTTTATATATATATTTCTTTTTTTAACATATGTGTAAATCTGCAGAGAGAATGAAAAATCCCCTCTATAGTAAGACTCCACCATATATTATTGCGAGATTTTTGTGTGCACTGAATGCTGAAAAACCCCTTTTTATGTGTTACAAGGTCATAGTATTTTATGGCAAGCCCAACACAAAGCTCCGGTTAGCATATTAAATAGTAAAAGCAGAAGTGAGTATAAAGACACAGTTCTTAATATTGGAGCTGTCATATCAGTTGGTTACCTTCCAGGAAATACGCCTATCTTGATGTACACTTTAGCAGAAAATTTAATTTATGGTTCAATCTAGCATGCAACTATGGAAAAAAAAGTGTTTCATGCAGAGGGTATCCTTCTGACTGTATACATGTATGTGTCTGGCTGTTTCAAGAACGAATGACGAACTAAATCAGCAGCAGTGACCATAGCGCCATGCTTCTCTTCCTGGTTATCTCATAGCCACCTACAGATCTGAATATTTTTATACTTCTATTAGCAACACAAACAAACTGCTACCTTAAAATTCCCCCTGGCCAGCAACACCAAATGTTTTTACTGCAATGACTTCTCTATACTGTGAACAAATAAATAAATTTCTTGTTATTTATTGTCTAGTTTTGCTGCTAATTTTTAATGTTAATTTTGAGACTTTTAAAAAAAATGCTAAACTAAATATTGCATTAATTTAGAATTACTTTAATAATTACTATAATTATTTCATAAGATACTTTTTGCTGAAAATCTTCAGGCCCAAATGCAATATATTTAATTTGATAACTAATATAAAAATTACATATCTATATGAATGAATAAAACTGTCAAATCATCTTACACTTCTATTTGCTTACAGAGATCAGTAATGAATATTTGTTTAAATTGTTTCAATGTAGATTGATAAACCTGGAAAGGAAAAATAACGTCCGGTTTCTCCTGGTCCTGTTTGTGTCAGGCCTGGAGGAGGCGGTGGTTCGTGCTCCGCCGTGGCCGAATGAATGGCAGCCCTGACGTCCTGGAATACTACCGCAGCAAGAGCTCCAAGAAGCCCATCCGCACTATTGACCTCAGGGAGTGCGAGGTCCAGATGCCTGCTGACTTGCAGCTTATTAAGCGCGATTTACAGAACCAGCACCTGTTCCTAGTCAAAACCTCTTCCCGCATCTTCTACTTGGTTGCCAAGACGGAAGATGAGATGAAGAGCTGGATGCACAATATTGGTCAAATTTGCCGTTTTGAGTTAATGAATGATAGTGCAGGTAAGTAAAGCCGATAAACATACCAGGTTGTAAACATTTGAATCTGATACCATAAAGAACATGTAGCAGCCAAGAGTATAGGTACACTTCTATATTTTCATTTATGATATCCTATTCCACATTTCTACACTTATTATACGA
This sequence comes from Petrocephalus zakoni, assembly GCA_026774425.1. Classification (NCBI taxonomy): domain Eukaryota; kingdom Metazoa; phylum Chordata; class Actinopteri; order Osteoglossiformes; family Mormyridae; genus Petrocephalus; species Petrocephalus zakoni. Next base: position 1,869,767 of record JAODKN010000039.1, on the reverse strand, counting down.
AGAATAAGCTGTCATTGATCAGAATCAGAATAAGAATCAGGTTTATTTGCCAAGTATGCTGTAACATACAAGGAAGTTGTTTTCGGTTGTTGGTGACTCTCTAGTACACAAATAGATGAATCCAATATATAATAGACAACAAAACTTTACAAAGAGATATTTAGTGCAATTTCTCTAGTTTACAATAACAGTATAATTAACAATATAAAATGCATATACAACCGCGAATATGATGCACAGTATCCAATACAAATTATTCAGACCAAATATACAATACACCAGTAATGTACAGGTCTATTGATGTATACAAGTCAAATAATACAGAGTGGAATAACTGGTGCAACAGATGATTTATGAGTTTTTTTATGAGGTTGATGGCTAATGGAAAGTCAGAGTTTCTGTGTCTGGCAGACTTGGTATGGAGACTTCTATAATGTCTGCCAGAGGGAAAAAGCTGAGAATAGCTCCTCCAGGCTGGGCAAAGGAGTGCCTATAAGTTTTTTGGCTGTTCGCACTGTTCTTTGCAGTCTTTTCCTGTCCTGTTTAGTGGCCGCCCCATACCTGACCATAATGGACGTGCACAGAACAAATTTGACGACTGCAGTATAGAACTGCCTCAATAAAATCTTCTCCAGAGTTGTAGTCTCTTTCACACCCCCCCACACTACCACATACACACTCTATACCTGTACAATCATAGCTGTTGAAGACTAAGGACAGCACACTAATCAGCTGCCTTCCCCCCCCCCCAAACTACTGCTAATGCACTGATCACTTTACACCTAGGGTGATAAATATACTTTGTGTCAAAAAAAGGTAAGCACCCAGAAGTAATGGTCCGTTTTAGATGTAATTTGGTACATGTGCAGAGCAGCACCGGGTATGTGAATGATTCGATTTGCAAGGAGCTAGCATGTCTAGTCACCAGACACAGAGAATACCTCGTAAATGCATTAGACAGAATTACCAGCACTTGATAGAGTTTGATAGGGATCGCATTGTGGGTCTGCATGAGGCTGGGTGGTCGTATCATGCAATTGCCCGGCAGTCACTCGATGTTGGAACCAATGGGCACATGAGGTTACCAACACATATCGTAAAAGGTTCCGGTAGCCCAAGACAGACCACACCAAGGGAGGATCATCGTATTGTGCGGCAAGCTTTACAGAACCCTATGACATCTTTGTCTAAAATCTGGACACAAGTACTGGACTCTCTACAACATCCCGTGTCATCCCGCACCATGTCTCGATGACTGGCATCAACCGGACTACGGGTTCACCATGCATAGGTTGCCGTTAACACCAGCGCAGAGATGGCTGCATTTGGAGTGGTGCCATAACTGGGAGGCATGGGCTGATGACGAGTGGCATTGTACCATGTTCAGCTATGATTCTCAGTTCTGCATTACCACGGATGACCGTCGTGTGTCTGTATGGTGGCACAGAGGGGAGAGGACCAATCCTGTCAAAGCTGTGGAGAGACACACCGGCGTTACTCCTGGCTTCATGGTGTGGGGAGCCAAATAGTATGGCTTCGTGTAATCTCTGTTAGTGATTTGGGGGACCCTGACGGCACAGTGCTGTCAGTGACATCCTGCATTCGCATGTCTTACCCTTCCTGAGACAGCACCCCTAGTACAGTCTTTCAAAAAGGCAGCCCCCGTCCACACATGGCACGTGTGTCTATGGACTACCTGCGTCATGCCAAGGCCCTCCTGTGGCCAGCCAGGTCCCCCGATCTTTCCCCAATCAAACATGTGTGGGATCAGCTCAGATGTCAACTCAGACCCGGTGCCAATCTGAAGCATTTCGAAGGCCAGGTACAACAGCAGTGGGCCGACTTGCCCCAGGAGAGAATACAACGGCTGTACGACTCCTTTCTGCACAAGTATCCAGGCCCGGGGGGTGCCACATCCTACTGACATGGGACCAGCAGTGTGCCCATACTGCCAGCTCTGTTGGCCATTTGATCTGATATTATACTCATTGCGATAGTCACACAACCTCGTCCGGATTAATTTCATTTCCACCACGATGTCTGAGTGTTTTTTTTTGTCACTGAGTGTACATTTATTATAATATTATAAGGTGTGTAATACCTGATGGCAATGCACTGTTTTTGTTATTTAACTTTAACTTGTAATCCACTTGTATACTTGGTAAGATACGCAGCCATTACACCTACAGGAATGTTTATGACACCCCATTCTAAAAAGGATTTTGGAGTGTCTGTGGGAATAGATATAAATAATATCTACTTAGCTCTGATATAGAAAATGAATAATGTCTAAATATACATTTAGAAACAAATTATTGATGTACAATATTCTGTATATAAAATTTAAGTAATTTAATACTGTTTAATGGGTGTAATCCAAATATGCTGATTTATGGCAGATATACCTGGATCGATCTTCATTTTAACTCATTAACTTATTGGAGGGCCATTATTACCTGTATATGCATATAAAGAAAAGTCACCAGATGTAAAATCTCAAAATATACATTTATTCATCATCATATTCTAGTCTTCATCACCGGATAAATCTAGAGTTTATAGCTTTAAAATACTGTGTGGAGTTTATTTAGTAAGCTATGCATTGTACATTTTGGTATGGTTAAGTCATCAGCATCATAGTATTTAAGAATGTATATGGACTAAGGAAGTAGTGTTGTATAGCATAAAAATTCCCAAACTAGAACAATTTATATCCTGTGATGAAGGAAAGATTACTTATTAAAATTATGTAAAAAAGTGGAATTTGTTTTTGGCTATTGCCAATTACAAGACTAATTAAGCCTGAAATTGGATCTGTAATCAAACAACTGCATCTGGCTTCTTTTAGTCTCTCATCCTCGTGCTCTCTGTCTGTGTAGGAATGTGCAGGGAAGGCAGGGTGAGAACAAGTACAGCATGGTTCTGCCTACTGATGAGTTGTGAACTTGAATGTGAATTAGAGGACATAGTTAGCCTGTCATACAGAGCAGCCACTTGAATATATTTGGATAAATCTGGCTTTTTCCTGACTAAAGCTCACCCACTTTTCACTAGACTCGCTGGATTCTGCCCAGCAACACTCACCTGCCAGGTCCCCAGGCACACTGCACACCATCAGTGCAGACCTCACCCCCCATGCTGAGGCCACGGACGGGAGCTGCAGCGACTCCGAATCAAGCCCGTCACTGGACTACCTCTTTCTGTCACAGTGTGAGACAGGGAGGATCCACATGACCAGGCAAGAGTGGAAGTTTGCATAAAAAAAAAAAATCGAATTACCTCGGTGTTGTAAAGTGTCGCAATTAAGAATCGAGATGCCATTTTTCTGCCTTCATCTTTATAGATGCGACAGCTGTTCAAACTCAGACAGATCCATAGAGTGCAGCTCTTCAGACAACACCTTTGAAGATATGTTTCCCTCGCCCCTCTGCTTCAACCCATTTTCGCCTTTGCTGCCAGTAGCCCCCACCGAGCCCCCGCACAGTGCCTCCTCCTCGATCTTGTCACAGAATTGCCATCCCTTGCCAGATATATTCAAATTTGATACTCTATCCTCTGGCCTGATGCTAAACGGCCTCCTGGAAAGTTTCACCCCTCCCCCGAGGCCTCCAAAGCCCAGCCAATGTACTGTGGATAGCATGTGCCACGTCTCAGTCCCCAGGAGAACCTCATTAGTGGGACTTGATCACTCCAGGAGAGGTAACACAGCTTTATTGCACGAGCATGCTCAGATATCATTTTCAGTGCTTCTTCAGATAATACAGTCCAGGGAAAGAATGGTAGTTTAAAAGATACAGCAAAATAAAGTTTGAATAATGGTACAAAAGTGACTGTTTGATTGAAGACATAGGAACAGTCCCTTCATAAGATACTGGTAAATGAAGACTCACATTTTTAGATCATATATATGTATATGGTATTTTTCTGAGTTGTTAATCTTGGGAAAGATACCATGGAAATAACACTGATATGGTAGCCTCTGCTTTACTATACCAATAACAACACAATTTGCATGTCATGTTTTTCACATCAGTAAAACTGAATACTGGTCACCAATTACATCTTCAAATGGTAGCACTTTTTCATACTCTGCACATCAGCATTTCTTTATTCTGGTTTTAAGAGGTGCTACTATGCCTATCTGTGTGACACTTTCAAAATCATTTCTTATTTTAGGAGAATTCGAGGGCAACTTGAGAAGCTTGAATAAAAGGCTCAGCCTTAATTTGGTAATAATTTATATATTAATTTTATATTCATATTCAACTTCATGTATACTTCACTAAGAAAATCGGTTACGCTTTACTTGAGGGGACACAAATTGGTAACACTTTACTTGAGGGGCCACAAATAATGCAGTAATACAGTAAATGCATTAATTAACCATTAACTATGCGTTACTTCATCATTAATTAATGATGATGATTCATGTATTCTTTGCAGGAACTTCATTAGTTAGTTCATTGGTTAATCATTAACTAATTCATGTTCATGATTAGTACTTCAGTAGTCAATGAGGTACTACTATGATTTGTGTCCCCTCAAGTAAAGTGTTACCCACAAATTTAATGTATTAATTAAACAGAAATTAAGTGTTAGTTACTCACTGAACCCATGTTCGTTTATCATGAATCAGTCATAATTCTTCATGTATTTTACGCAGTTGCTATATTTGTTCATGATTTGTACTTGAGTAGTAACTGAGTTACTAAGTTACTTCTGACCCCTCAAGTAAAGTGTTACCAGAAAATGTTTATACATGCATATTTCGTGAAGATTTGCATTTACAAGTTTTTTCTGCTTTTCTGAATACTCACCTATCAGCCTTCCCTGGTTACAGTTCACAGTCCCCAGTGGACTGACTGTAACGAAGACTCATATGTCCCCATGAATTCTCGGGTTTCCTCCCCTGTCTCCGTGGCGGATAATTCGTCAGACGGATACATTGCAATGAGTCCCACTCCTGTGCACCACCACATGTCTGGCGACAAGGCTGAGACACCTCCTCCCATTGTCCCACTTCGGGGCTTACCCTACAGTGTGGACCCACCTCCAGTCAATCGCAAGCTGAAGCCCAGAATGAGAGGTGAGGGTGTATAATCATCACTACACTAGGATAGCTTGCATTAAACTCTGCTTACCAAATGTGTAGATTTGAAAAATATCTCAATGTAATATTTCCTTCAATTTTGTCCTTTGATATTTGTAGAAGAAATTCTGGAAAGTAAATTCAAGAAAATATTATAAGATTCTCATAAAAGCAAATGAATGTGTTTTTTTGTTGTGCATGACACATTCAACTGTAGGCATCATGTGACCTTTTGCTTAATGTTCATTTTGTTCTCTTTTAATTACTCCGTGTTGGGGCAAATATTTCTTTGATTTTGCAAGTGCAACTCAGCTAGAGTATGCTACAGTTATGTTGTCTCCTGGAGGTTTGATTACTCATCGTTAAAGATTATTGAATTGCTCAGTGGGAAGGCTCATTTTTAAGTCAGTCAAGTGCATACTTCAACAGAAGACTTCATCATTTTCAAAATAACAGAAGAGGCAACAGGTCATGTTATGATTGGGGCTTGTCAAAGATGTGCTTTTAAGCAAAGAGAATTTAATTCACCCTTGCATAAGAGAAATCATTCTTGATACACTTAAAAAAGGGTCCTAATGTGAATATTATATTCTGTCTGCTTTGCAGCAAGACCACCGCCCCTTGACCTGCGGGGTCTTTCCACAATCAGAGAATATGACACACATCTGCCTCTGACAAGGACCCGAACAGAACCCAGGTATGTTTGAAATAAGGACACTTGTCTAGAGCTTCAAAGCTTACCTGAGGTACTTTTCCTGTAAAAATGTGTCTAGTGAAGTAGAATGTAATTGTCTGCCTGTATACAAAATAAATAATATGCTGTATGTGACTTTCACACTGTCACTTGTGCAGCCCATGGCCAGACTAAAATGCAGACAATGACGGGGTTAGCGTGGAGGCAGTTTGCTGGCATGACCATAAAGAACAGGTGGAAAAACAAAAGGGGCAGGCAAAGGGAAAATCCAGGACCAGGCGAAGGGTCAAAAACACCAGAATCTTCAAGGCTGAGGTACAAAATCCACAGAGGCAAAGGCAAAGTCAGTAGACGGGCCGAGGTTCTGTACGCAGGAGGCAAATGATCACAGGCAAAGGTATCCAGAAGGGAGGGAAAAAATCAGAAAAAGGAAAATCAGCTAATTAAGAATAATTACCAAAAATGACAAAGCAAATCCCCTCAACACTGAGCAGCAGTTACAGAAATGGATGGATGGGTGGAAATAGCAGATGTTTGGAAATTAAGACTATTATTGACAGTTTCATAACGACAATCAAACTGCATTTACTCTGTCAGTGATGCCCTGCTAGCATGCCTTTCTAGCTCTTCATCACTATTGTACTTTTGAATTCTTCATATATTACCATAACAATTCTGTGTTTCACTGCATTGAAATACATAACCCTGCTGTGATTCATGGCTCTGTGATTGACACAAGAAGTAATCTTGGTTTCAGTAAGAAAAATTCTGCTGTTTTGCGTTATGAATCTGACGTAGATTTTTCATAAGAACAAAGAAGTTTCATAAGAACAAATTTAAGAAAAAATGTAAGAATATGTTGGTGAATGAGGCCCAATGGTATGATATTATTTCTCTAGAATTTCATTCATTTGGTTATGTTTTGTTGAAACTTCTAACCTTGACTTCATTAAACCAGTTTTGTGATACAGGCTAAGAGCAGGGGTGCATTTCCTAAAAGCATAGCTGCTAACTATATTAGTAGCTTACATAGTTGGAACAAAGCAACTTTATGTGCCCGACTATGTAAGTTAACCGGAGCTTTTGGGAGACTCACCCCAGGTTAGGAGTGTAGCATCAGTTACCATGTCAATTTACCCTGCTCAGAAGTATACCAGTGTTGTTACCCCTACTTATCCTCAAAATTATCCAGCTTTGAAATACAGGCTCTAGCAGCACCGAATTTCTTACAGATGTAAGAAAGCATCTAGAACAATCTAGACAATCTAGAAACTAGGAGCTAGGAGACACTGGTAAGAGGTAATCAGTGAAGAACAGGTGTAGGCACTTGACCAATTAAACAGGCTGATAGGTAGTTGATAGCAGTCAGCTGATTTCTGGGAGTGGGAGATGGGAGACTCTTTGCACCTGGGGCCCAAAATACAGGTACAAGGCACAGTGACCTGAAATACCACTAGTGGGCAGCAGAGGCAGTAGAAATTCTGACATTTGATATATAAGATATATTTATCATACTTAATGTATGTCTGTTTACCATTATATATGATTACTTCATTTATGCACAGCAGATCTTTTTGTGTCTATAATTTATAGCAACTTTGCACACTGTCTGCCACTGGAGAAAGAAGCAATGATGAGAGGGCCTCCAGGGAGCCTAGACAACAGCTGCTTCTCAACGGTAATGTGTCTATTTTTCCAAAATAAAGTAGAAAGACAAAGACAAAATTACCAAAATAAAAGACAAACAAAAACGTTAAACAACAAAGAAGACAAAAAAAAGACATAACAGAACAATGTTGAGCGATGATGGACATTAAGTTCATGCTAAAGAGGGCATAACATTGCTTAGTCAGTTTCTATGTACAATACTTGAATATGCACTCTTTCCCCAAACAAACAATATATAAAACAAAACAGAACAAAAATAAATAGACATGGGGGTGAACCTGCTGGAAGGTTGAGAACTATGAGGATGGGTTCCCAGGAATCATACATTTTTTGGGTCTGTTTATTATTTTCAGCTGTGATTAGTTCTATTGAGAGATTAGCAGATTAAGCCACTGTGGCACTGAGATAAGGAGTATTGAAATGGTAATGTTTCTTAATTTAATCTCTCTTTAATCTCTCTCGTTATTAAAAATTCACAGGTAAGTGAAATTCTATTTCTTTCTTGATAAAGTATAAAATTTTAAATGTTTTTTGATTCAGTTAAATATATTTCTGTTGTTTGTAAAGCAATGTTTAAAGGTCACATTTGAAAACAACTTGAAGTTTACAGGTTGTGTAGCTCTGCTGTTCTGTACTGACTTTTTCATAAGTTCACCAATTACAGTTCTTTATTCTGGTTTCAGGAGGAGCTATTGCTAAATCAGTAAAACCCCATTCTCCCAACAAAACTGTCAATTGCCAAAACTCACTTATCGAATCATTCACACAATTTGCATATTTGATTCACCCTTTTTGCAAAACTCTAAACACTTTTTGTACTGTGGTGAACTTTGATGCAGAATTTCAAACACAAAAGTAAAAGTAAAACCACAACTACCACCCAGTTGTCATCATCAGTACACAGGGGCTAATAATTGTTCATAGATGTATCTAAAAGTGATTAACCCAACCCAGTTGGCAAAATAGTGTGGGAATGTACAGACAAACATTTACAGTCTTGCAGGAAATGTGTTATAAAAGTACAACCTGAGTGTAAAGCAGTGAGTTGTATTTACAGTCTTGCAAGAAGTGTGTTATAAAATTACAAATTGAATGTAAAGCAGAGTTGTGTTTACAGTCTTGCTAGAAGTGTGTTTTAAAATGACAAGTTTGGCACACTGGGTAAAAGCACTGGCTACACATCTTAATGGTTTCAGAGTTGGTGCTTTAAGAACCACTATTAGTGTTTAAGCATTTAGAAAAAAACCTGTAATACAGTAAAGTGCTTTTCATCTCTGTTTTATCTTTGTCCTTGGGCCTTTATTGTGCAGTACCGTAATTGTTGCTACAGTGAAATTACTGCAGACAGACACACATATACCATGCAGTAGGCTGCTGTATTGCAAACAGTATTTAAACTATATTACTGGGTTTTGAGTAGACATATATGACACTACGGCAACAAATTGCTGCTAAATGACAAAATAAAATTCATGCAGTTTCTCATTATAATGAGATTCATTTCATGTTATAACAAGATATGAAATTATCACATTGAAACAAGTAAGGTTTTCAATCATAATGCAGTATTACAGTTTTTCTTGATTGGTTTGGCACATTGCATGAAACGTACCATACTTAACATTCCAATGACTATAAGATCATTTCCTAAATCAGTTCTTGCATATAGAACAACACTGTGCAAAAGCCTGTAACTTACCCAAAACGGTTAACTCATGTCTAGTCAGTGCCACCAAAATGAAAAGTACAATCAACATCGTTTTAACCATATGAGTTGAAATGCTTAGATATATTGTTAGATGTCAGTGTAAGTATGAGCTCCACAATGCTGAATGATAGTAGGTTCCCACTGTCTCACTTTCACTGACTGATCATTTTTCTTTAGCAAACAGAAACTTATTCAAGTCAAAGACACCAGTTTCGAACAAGACTCTACATTACAGTATGTAAAATGCAAGAGAAAGCACTCGCATGCACATGTAACTTCTTCAGATCTCAAGACACAGTACTATAGCAAATAAAAGAACTACTGTAATGTATAACACAGAAACAGCAAAATGGCAATACAAGAACAACAAAATCACGTACTGTGGGAATCAAAAACACAACATCATTTCCCTGCAATTTATGGAATATATTTTTAAATAATTTTGAAAGCTCTTTTGCATGTGGTTGCTAACTTGATGACAACATACAATTTAGTTTTGGGTGTAAAATTATCAGTGGGAAACTACATAATTCAGATTCAGATGCTTTATTGAAATGCAACACAATTTAAAAGTAGAACTTCTCTACTGTCACATCAAAACAATAGACAGGTTGTAACAAAAAAACAAAAAAATCCAATAAATAAACAAACAATAAATAAACAACAAACAGACCGGCGTTGCACATTTCACCTAATGCACATGAAAAATAGCAGCTAAATGTAAAACAATGGTCCAAATGAATGAGGGTGCACTAGAACAGATTGTCAGCCTTAGCAGCATTCAGCATGGTGATGGCTGACAGATATAAACTGTTCCTTGGTCTGTTAGTTCTTGTCTTTATGGATCTGAAACGTCTGCCTGAAGGCAGGCAGGAGCTGTGCAGTTCTTCAAGTGAGGGTAGAGGACAACTGACTATCCACTGGGCAACCTGCATAACCCTGTGGAGCTCTTTTCTCAGTGCTACTGTGCTGCTGGAGAACTATGCACAGAGACAGTAGGCCAGGATGCTCTCTACTGTGCATCAGTAGAAGGACGCCAGCAGTTTCTCAGGGATGTTGTTCGTCCCTAGAACTCTCAGGAAGTGGGGTCTCTTTTGGGCCTTCTTCACTAGCTCAGCAGTGTGTGTTCCCCAGCTCAGGTCCTCCCTGATGGTGACTCCTAAGCAGCAGAAGTCTGAGACCTTTTCGACAGTCCCTGTTGATGACGAGTGGCTGAATGTTGTCTGCCGTTTTCCTAAAGTCCACAATAAGCTCCTTGGTCTTAGCTGTGTTGAGGAGTAAGTTGTTGTTCCTACACCACGCTGTCAGCTGCTCCACCTTATCCCTGTAAACGGACTCATCCCCAGATGAGCCCTACTACCGTGGTGTCGTCAGCAAATTTAACAATGGTGTTACTGTGGTGAGCAGGAATGCAATCGTGGGTGTAGAGGGTATAGAGCAAGGGGCTGAGCACACAGCCCTGTGGAAAACCAGTGCTGAGGCTGATGGGTTTGGAGAAGTGGGGGCCCACTCTATCCCTCTGTGTGCGGTCGCTAAGGAACTCCTTAATCCAAAGGCAGGTGGAGTGTAGAAGTCCTATGTCCAACAGTTTGAACACCAGTCTGTGAGGGAGAATGCTATTAAAAGCAGATCTAAAGTCTATGAAGAGCAGCCATGTGTAGCTCCCTTGCTGCTCTAGGTGGGACAGAACAGCATGTAGAACAGTGGCCACAGCGTCCTCCGTAGATCTATTAGCTCTGTAGGCAAACTGGTACGGATCAAACAAGGAAGGAATGAAGGACATGATGTGGTTCCTGATGAGCTTCTCGAAGCACTTCATCACCACAGGGGTCAGTGCTACTGGCCTGTAGTCATTAAGACTGGTGACAGTCTGTTTCTTGGCCAGAGGCACAATGACGAAGGACTTCAGGCAGGGTGGCATGGTGGACTGGGACAGAGACTGGTTGAATATCCTGGTGAAGACCCCAGCTAGTTGGTCTGCACAGTCCTTCAGCACACATCCCGAGGTGCCGTCAGGTCCAGCTGCCTTCCGTGGGTAGACAGCCTGCAGAATGTGCCTCACCTCATGCTCCTCCACCATGTATATGAGGCTATTGTTGGTTTCTGGATGATGTCCAGCTGCCTCTAGTGGTTCCACCTCAAACCGGGCAAAGTAATAGTTCAGTTCCTCTGCCAGTGATAAGACACCTCCCACTGCTCCAGAACTGGTCCTGTACTTGGTGATATGCTGGACACCCATCCACACCTGCCTGACGTTGTTGCTGTCTAGACGTTCCTGAATCTGCCTCTTGTAATCTGACTTGGCCTCCCGAATGCCCCTCTTCATGTTGGCACGGGCTGCGCTGTAGAGAGCCTCATCACCAGACCTGAAGGCAGTGTTCCTCTCCTTCAGTAACCTCTGGACCTCCTTTGTCATCCATGGCTTCTGATTGGGGTAGACCCGGATGCGTTTATCCACTATAACAGTGTCTATGCAGGTCTTAATGTAACACAGGACACTGTCACTGGACACCTCCAAGTCTGGGTGTTTAAAAATATCGCAGTTGGTCCTACTAAAACAGTCCTGCAACTGCTGTCCAAGTTTTACCTGTCTTGGTGCTGTTTGGAACAGTTTTCCTTTGTAAGATGTATGCCAGAATTAAAAACAGTGATGTGTGGTCAAAGTGGCCCAGGTGTGGTAGTGGTTTGACCCTGTATCTCTGTTTGATGTTTGTGTAGACTCCAATGCGTTAGCTCCTCTGGTGGCACACTTAACATGCTGATGGAACTTAGGATGCACAGATTTTAAATCCACATGGTTTAAATCCCCAGCAATGATGTGCATGGCATCAGGGTGCTTGGTCATTTGACTGCTAATACTGCGATGCAAAAGTCCAATTGCCGAGTTAGCATTAGCGTCAGGTGCTATGTACAGTAAACAGCGGTGATCATGACCACCGCAAACTCTCTGGGGAGGTATATGTTCTTATGTCCTTATGTTCTTATATAGGTCTGCATCGGACAGTCACATACTTCAAGTACGGGGAGCAGTGACTGTCTACAGTCAGTGTTATTTACGTACACACACAGCCTCCTGCTATCCCGCTATCTATCTATCTATCTATCTATCTATCATCACAGTTGCTTGACCAACAGGACTAAAGCAATTGAAAACCAAATGATGACACATACAAAACCATTTGCATATATGTACTTTTGGAAAATTGTGCAAATAAAGACAGAAAATAAATGTGAAAAGGACAAATGTTTCTCCTTATAACATAAGGGCTATGTATGTTGTTCATGGTAAAGGAGATCAGAGCAAAAGAGGAGAGCCAGAATGATAATGACTCAGTTACTTGATTTGATCATTTGTATTTCATGCTAGGGATGAGACTCCAGTCAAGCAGTCCGCACATAGTTTGCCCATGCATGAATACTATGGGTTTTACAGTAGTAATTTTATTTGCTCAAATCATTGTAATAAAGTCGAATTTGTCTCCCATTCCTTGAGATGGTTATTCTATATCTGACAGGTAGCCACACAAGTTTTTTTTCCATTTCTATGTTTGGGTTTAGGGGTGATAATTATTCAAATGTATATATTGTAATAACAATTGCATTTACATGTATATACCACTGTGCTTCCATTAAATTCTTTTCTCATTATATTCCATTATATATCCCGATACATATATGTGGGCAAATTAAATTTGTAATAGTGATATGCTTCCGTATGATACAATTTAGTTGCAGCAGACCCAAATGATTTTTTTTCTGCCAGTTTTTTGATGCAATGTATCATGACTGCTCAGAAGTGTTTATATATTGATTGGCTTTTTGTGTAATCTGAAATCAGTTTTATATATACTATTTTAAGAAAATGATAGAAGCAATTCAGAAAAATGTTTTATTTTTGATAATTTTGTATAAAATATATACACTCACCTAAAGGATTATTAGGAACACCATACTAATACGGTGTTTGACCCCCTTTCGCCTTCAGAACTG
>JAODKN010000039.1:1791900-1803135 GCA_026774425.1 Petrocephalus zakoni | reverse complement strand
CTCGAAAACTCCCTAAGTCGAATTTTTTTTTTGGTCCCATTGAGTTCGACTTAGCGAGGTCCGACTGTATATATATAAAATGCCAACAAAAATAAAAAATAGGAGAGGCGCTTTGCTGAAATACTTTAACACACTTTTAAAAACCTACTATAATGGAATTACCATTTAACATAGTGTAAAAGGACTCTGTGGATAGTGCCTAGTATTATTTTGAGACCCAAATGGATGAAAAGGTTTTTTATGGCTTTGCTGGCATTTATGGTTTATTTTATTAAGCAGTGTCCTAAAAATTAGATACTAAATAGCTATCTAGAGGAAAGAAAGTGTTTACAAAAAGTGTTGACCAGTATACTATCTTCTAATGATCCTAGACTTATATGGATATAATAAAAATGTCCTTATTTAAATGCTTCAGAATTCATTGCTATATTCATCTCCTCCATAACCGTATTTGTATTGGCCTGTCTATTATCTGTCCCAAATCAAATACACTTGTCAAAAAAGACCCTTTTAATTTTAATTTACTTTTAAATGACATATAAATATAGAATGATGCCTTTATGTTTTGTTATGTTTAAGTATTGCATTATTATTTATTACTTCCATTACCTTAAGTTCACTGATACTTTCTGACCATGGCGAAATGATGTGATGATGTGAGAAATAACATTGCATTCCCAAAACTCCTTCATTTCCTATTTGAATTTTGGTAGCGAATTTATTTCAATATTGATGGTTTTTGCATAGCTTTCTCAATACAGAAGATACATATTTTGTAATACCAGGGGTGCATAACATATATGATAATCATCTGGAAGATTAGGGGCTGACAACTAAGGTCTGTGATTATGGTAAAAAGGGTGGGGGATTAAATAATGCCTTTTTAATGCTATTCACGAATTTTAAACATTAGATTATTCGTCCAATGTACTTCTTAACCCTGTTCAGTTATTCAAGATTACATATTGCAAGATAAATGAGAAATTGTGAAATATAATTTACCTAAATAAGCATGCAGAGGAAACTTGGATGATTGTGATCTTGCATAGATTACCTCACATATGTCCTTTAGGTGCTTGATGTAGTGTCTTTCTGTGCTCATTATCTCATTGATCACATTGGCTCTCATCTGGTCTCGGTTCTGGAGTGGCCGGCCCAGACATAGGCAGTCATTGCTGGAGTCCAGGTGGCCGTTCTGTACCTCATTCGTATTCTCTGCAATCTCCACAGCACCATCTTCCTGGTTTGCCCAAGGCTTGTGGCAATAAAAAGACACATGTGAGCAGAGCACAAGACACACATACAGAACCATCATGGGCACAAACAGCCTTGTCGCAGTAGATCATACAGAATCATATTGTGTTTCAGATTCTCTCTGTATTATTATGTAAACTAAATTAATGCATTATGTTTTATTTTGGAAATATTATTTCCACTAAAAACACAGAGCAAACAATATTCTTCATCATCTTTTGCTTGAAAGCCTGTGATTGAGAAATAGTGTCCATGAAATAAACCATAAAGACATCGGAAATGCATTTAAAATACGCAAATCGTATGTTGTTCAATGAGGCCCAGAAAGAATTAACACAATTAAATTCAAGTACCCTGCGACTGTGCCCAGGATAAGCAGTTTGATTCTTTGCTAAGTATAGCGCAAGTGTTAAGCCTCTTTATTTCCGAAATCAGAGTAAGACAATTGTTTCCAATCTATATATCAATGGAGCAAGATGCGGAATAAGTTCAATCCAATACCGAAGATTTTTTTTCCAAGTTCAATAATAATTCAATATACTATAATAGCTATTAATATACCCCAACTATGACATAATGATACAGATACTATATTAGTATTACTATATTGTTATAATTAAACTAGTTATTATTATTATTATTGTTATTACTTGACTGCTATACAGGAAGGAGTCTCTTACAAAGCCAACTTGACAAGAGGGTTTCATGTGTAATTCCTTATTTTTGGTGGAACACATTTAATAGCCTCGCAAGAGTGCTTTCCTTTGCTTAGTTACTTTCCAAATAGTTATAGACTATAGACTAGTTCAGTTATGCAAATGTCACAATTGTCTAGAACCTAATCCAGGAATTATATTATACTATACTTTTATAATTATACTATTATATTATACTATAGTATAATGACATAGAAGAACACAACTTGGGGTGTCTTTCAAGAATTGATCAATTGATCTCAGCAAATAACAAAAAAGATAATGAACAGTGTAAGCAAAGAACAAATGAGGTCTGTGAGTGTTTCCAGAAACCCTTCGTCACAAACTTTAAGTAGTACTTCGTTGGCTCCTGCCCAGCCTCCGTGTGAGAAAAGCACAGACTGTCAGTAACAGGAACACTGATTAAATGTATTTCAATGTTGAAATGTGTTACGTGACTGTCACATCCGGCAAAAGCAAATGTAAAAACAAAAAAATATATATATAAAATCAATAAAAAACACTCCAAAGCAAATTAAATTAAGACCAAAATAAATCAATCTATTTGCTGACAATATACAAATGGGCTCAAAATGTGCGCTGGCAAGCAGCAAAAGGATGGAAGCAATACAGCTCAAAAGGAGCCTTAAAATAACTTATTGAGGAGGTAGCCAGAATATATTTTGATAAAATAGTTACTGCAATGTTGTGCAGGATACTACGCGTAACAAAAACAGCACATCAGCATTCAGGGGGAAATCTTAGACCTCCCAAGGACTCGTGTATGCACCTGAATCACATCTTCCACATTGCCAAAGCACGCTCTATAGCGGTGTGTGTTCTTTGGTTTGTGGAACAGCCTGTATTTCTCTATGAATTGTTCATTGCTATGATGGTCCAAGGGGTTCATAGTCACCCACAAGACAGCATTCAGACAAGCAACTTGACTTCGTCGACGGTGCCGTCTCAAACGCTGTCTTCGGTTGACTAGCACAATTTTCTGCCATTGCTGGACTTGAGAGGTAATTCACCTTCCCAATTAAAAGGATGTGAATGAACACATAGAAAATTTAATTGGTTAGCTCATAATGTAGCCTACCAGGGAATTCAGAATTTATGAATAGTACTCCTTTCCAAGGCTACACCTTGTAAGATGTTGAATTAGAATGACAGTAAGAATGTAATTAGGTTTAATTCAAATCAATTCAATGCAATCAGACAACACAGGAATGTCATTTAATTTAGCAAAACAGTTACCTAATAGATGTATTTTCAAGATGGGAGATGTATATATTGACCTTATCGAAGTACTAGTGAGTGAAGTGAACTTTACATTTGCATGATTATAAGATAAAAATTGTATAATTGTTTTAGGCTATTCTAACAATATGCATTTTGCCCCCTAAGTCCTTTTCCATGGGCATATTCCTTGCTTTATTGACCAATTATGAGTGGATGTAACATCAAAGGAAGTTGCGCGCACATGGAGGCGAATGGACAAAAAGCCTAAAATAATGAAATGAAATGTTATGTTGTGCTGTTGGTTGCTAAAACAGAAATTCAAAAAGCTTCATTTTTATAGGATACCGTCGTCAAAGAAGACATTTGTGAAGCAGGTATAGATAATGTTCACAGATATAATCCTGAGGGCACAATGAATTAGCCCCACAGCATAAAATAATATTTAGCCCTACAAATATAAGTAACATTATTACATGGAGATTTTTACATGGAGATCTTTATTATATAGCTTATTGTAATGTTTATTCTGTGATAAGATATCGTTGTTGTCTCTGTAGGAGTACAATGAGATGTCATTTGGATCCTTCTATAGAAGCCTCAATAAGGATTGTAAGTTAAGATAAAAACAAATAAAATAGAAAAAGATAGAATGAATAACATATGGCAATTACAGTATATAGTATAAAAGTATAGGAGGAACACTACACATGAATTATTGCACTTGAGGAAAAACCTCAGTAGAGGGTGCAGGGAAGGATCATGAACAGCAATATTGCACAGGATTATGGATTACAGGGAACACAATTGAAGTACTGAGATAAGTGAGATAGCGGCAATATCAACCAGTCAACCTGGGTGCTGCCAGAACAGTTAAAGTGCATATTTCTGTATGTGTAGTGCATGATGTGTGGATATGTCACAGTTCAGTTCAGGCTGGTGCTGCTGTGAGCTGGGGGTGGTGGGCCCAGTGTGTTGAGCAGTGTGACAGCTTGGGGTTAGAAACTGTTATGCAGTCTTGCCGTGTGAGTGTACAGGGCTCTGTAGCGCTTGCCAGACGGTAGAAGTGTGAAGAAGTTGTGTCCGGGGTGGGTTGGATCACTGTAGATGTTCCTGGCTTTGCGGCTACAGCAGGTTCTGAAGAGTTCCTCCAGGGTAGTGAGCTGTGAGCCAGTGATCCTCTGGGCTATTCTGATGACGTGCTGGAAGGCCTTCTTATTCTTGGAGGTGCTCCTTGGGTTCCATGCTGTGATGCAGTATGTGATCAGTTGTTGTGGAAGTTGTCGAACATTGTTTTGAACATGGCTGCAGTTTGTTGACCAGGACAGGTCCTGGCTGATAGGGAGGCCAAGGAATCGGAAGTTATGGACAGACTCCACCTTCTCACCACTGATGTTGATAGGATGGTGGTCTTTGTGTGTTGACCTCCTGTAGTCTAGTATCAGCTCCTTAGTTTTCTTCAGATTCAGGGCAAGGTTGTTGCTGCGGCTCCAGCTCTCCAAGTTCTCAACCTCCTCTCTGTAGGCTGACTCATTGTTGCTTGAGATCAGGCCTATCATGTTGGTGTCATCTGCAAACTTGATTAAGATGTTGGAATTATGGATGGGTTTGCAGTCGTGTGTAAAGAGTGAGTACAGCAGAGGACTCAGCACACAGCCTTGGAGTGCTTAACTGTTTAATGTTATGACAGTAGAAAAGTGCTCGCTTATGCTAACAATCTGTGGTCTGCATGTGAGGAAAGGTGCTGAGACCCAGGTTTTCTGGCCAGTCTGTTTGGGGGAATGGTATTGAAAGCAGAGCTGTAGTCGATGAACAACATCCATACATAGCTGTCTCTCTGTTCCAGATGTGACAGGACAGTGTGAAGGGCAAGCGAGACAGCATCCTCAGTAGACCTGTAGGCAAACTGGTGTTGGTGAAAGGTGACTTATTGTTGACAAGCCACAGCACACAGTACACAACAACAAAATGTGTCCTCTGCATTTAACCCATGTGACATCGTGACACAGCAGGGGGCAGCTACTTGAGCGCCCGGGGAGCAGTGCTTGGGGACGCTACCTTGCTCAAGGCACCTCAGCGGTACTCATTTACACAGTCGCATCCCTAACCATTACAGCACCTGCCTGCCCCTCTAGGTCTAGGGAAGGCGGGATGTTTTTCTTTATGTGGGTTAGGACTAGTCTTTTAGTCTTTTTAATTTCATTTCTATAGGGGGCAGGGCAACTGGGCGATACTCATTCAGGTACCTGGCCACTGTCTGTCTTGGAACCAAGGATTGCATGGTAGCATGGTAGCAGTCTTTAGGTAGGTGAGAACGATGGCCTGTTCTAAGAGGATGTTGAACAGGCTGGTGAACACTGCTGCCAGCTATCCCGCGTAGTGCTTTACGACCAGCCCAGGAACCCCGCCTACGGGCCAGCAGCTTAGTTGGGGTTGTTGTGGCTTAGTGTCCTTCCCACTCATGTGGTTGCAGCATTAGAGCAGATGATGTTGCTCCGTGCAATGGTAGCTTGGCGGTAGGCTGGTAGTTAGCTCTGTCGAACCATGTGAAATAATGGTTCAGTTTGTCAAGGAGAGGTAGGCTAGCCGTGTTTGTTATGCAGCAGCTGTTCCGTTTGTAGTCTGTGATGGATTTTATACCATCCCATATGTGACGGGAGTCTGAGCTGTTAAAGCACTCCTCTATTCGCATTTTGTAGCGGTACTTTACTCGTCGGATGCCTTTCCTCAGATTGAACCTTGCTGTTTTATTGGCTTCTGAGCCCCCCCCCCCCCCATATGGAAAGCATTGTTGCGTACCTTCAATAGGTTCCTGTTTGGGAACATGCATATTCTCTTGGTGGTGGTAACAATGTCTGTACTGAAGTTGCATAGGCGTTTAAGTCTATGTGGCTGTCCAGAGTGGCTTCTTCCATGAACAGGTCCCAGTTTGTGCAGTTGAAATGCTCTTGTAGTTCAGCTATGGCTTCCTCAGGCCAGACTCTGACCGTCTGTACTGTGGGCTTTGTCCTGGCAATGAGGGGTCTATATGCCGGAGTCAGGAACAGGCCGATGTGATCAGACTGTCCTAGGTGGGGGGAGGGCGATGCTTTGTAAGTGTTTGCTACATTGCAGTAGACATAGTCCAACTGTTTCCTCTGGTTGCAAAATCGACAAACTGGTTAAATTTGGGGAGACTTGGTTGGCGTGATTAAAGCCCCCCGCTATAATAAAGACACCATCTGGGTGAGAGTTCTGCAGTCTGTTTGTGGCATTGTTCAGTTTAGACAGAGCTAGCTTGGCATTAGCTTGCTGCAGAATGTACACAGTGGTGAGAAACACTACTGTAAACTCCCCTGGCAGATGGAAAGGTCTGCACTTCAGCATTATGAATTCTAGATCCGGAGAAAAGATCTGTTCAATAATATCTGGGGAGATGCACCATGCATTGTTTACATAAGATATACACTCAACCACCTTTGTCTTTACCAGATGCAGCAGTCTGGTCCTAGCTGCACACAGTCCAGTCTGCTAGCTCAATAGCCATGTCTATGATGTTAGTATTTAGCCAGGTTTCCACAAAGAGTGAGGTGCAGCTGTTCATCTCAGTGGAGGAGATCCTCAGTCTCAGTTCGTCGATCTTGTTGACTAGCGACTGGGTATTTGTGACAAACTGGCTCAGTAGAGGTGGCTTGTTCAGGGAGGACTTTAGCCTAGCATGGTTGCAGACCCGCTTGGCCCACGGGCAATATCGTCTATTCTTACTGCTCCTACTGTAAACCAACAGTATTTCTTTCAGGATCAATAAAGTCTGTATCTATCTATCTAGAAATTATAACAACAGCAGTAGTAGCTGTAGTGAACAATGGAAAAAAAGCATATACCGGTATATAAATGTATACACACCCAACCATGCAAGAGCCGTTTGCCATCAGTATATAATAGTTATACAATTAATCAAATTGTTAATAATAGCCCACGTTTTGTATAGTTGGTTTTTATGTCCTTGCTGCTGGCTAGGCAGTAAGTCGGCCCGTAGTACACAAAAGTCATTGGGCAAATCTCTGTATTCAAGGTCCTGGACATCACCAGAAAGCTGAAACTGTATGCCTCAAGGGATTTATATGGCTTCAGTTTTTCTTTTGTGTACACGCTTGGTTGTTCGACCAGATAGACGAAAATGTCCAGTCACTGTAACTGGGTTCCATTTCACCAGTATCAGAAGGTCATTGATGGAGACTTCAGAGCACTTGTGTAAGTCACTCTGGCTAAGGGTGTCTACCAAATGCTGTAAATGTAAATGTAGTTGAGGTCTTGATTTACTGATCTGGGTCATTATTTGTAGTCTGCAGAGTTGTAGAGAAAATGCTGCAACCAAAATACAGATCTGTCTATGTGAAATCCAGTTTAAACAAATGGACATTTTATTTAAATGTTCACATTTAAGCTATTTCGCTTATTCCTCTGAGACTGAAAGCTTTTCCTTCACCACTTCAGTTAACAATGTTTATCCAGACTGCTTCCTCTAATTTAATAATCTGTCTGTACTTTTTACTAATAAGGTTTATTGTACTGCTTTGTAAGTTTATGTATTTGTCATTTGATTAAGTTTTCATTTTCATTATCATCTACAATAAGGCATAAAGAAAAAAGGAAAACATGCAATGGACACATAAAAATTATTGACAGAAAGAGTCATGTTGTGTTGAAACACACCTTGGCAGCTGTATTTTGAACTCTTGGAGTTGCTATGGGGTTGACATAGAAAACTTGTTTTGTTTGAGGTTGTGGAGGATGGGGTTCAACCTTTGAAAAAAAACAAAAAATACACTTTGGTTAAAAGATATATCTAAATATTTTCAAATTTCTAATATTCTGTTTCTCATATTGCTATGGCACATTTCAAGGAACATTCTCATCACTATAAGAGCATTTATCAAAACCGTTTGCCTACATGCCTTGTCCTGTTTGGTCCGTCCTTTTGTTAAGTTCCCTATTTGGTCAGCAGGTGTTGCTGGTCATCCTGTTCTATTTCTTGTGATCTCCTAGGCTTAGCCCTACTTACTCTTCCCATATTTGTCCTAGTTGGACAAATGACTGGACTGAGCGTGCGAAAGACATCCATTCCTTCCAGACCATCATGAGTTTGAGAATGGCCGAAGCCAGCCTCACCAACATTGGTCAATTTTGTTATTTGTGCCCCCTTACACTGTTTCTGCTAACCTTATTTAAATCATGTTACTTGTGTTTATGTACTCCGGTTTGGTCCCATACTTTAGGTCTTTGTTTCTGTTTAACACTGATTGTGCCTAGTTAGTCATTTGTTCCTGGTATATCTTGGTGTCTGAAGCCCTCCTGCTTGAGCGGCTGTTAATGACCCACACCTGTCCCTTATTCAGGTCTCATTACCTATGTATAGGTCCCCCTGTGTATTCACTGTTCTCTTGTTGGCTATTGAATGCGTTTGGTGTTAGATGTTCCCTGTTGTAACCCCTATTCAGAATCTGTTGCTTTGAGTTTAGTTTGAAATAAAGTGCCCTGAGCTTGAAAGCTACATGATGAACCATCAATCATGTTCAAACTTGACACAATTTAAGCATATAATACAATATAATGGATAAACTGCAAAAGGCTTTAAATCACCCAACACATGCCTCAAAAGAAAATAACTCAATAAGTTCCACTAAAATGAAAAGTGTCGTCACATCAGCATTTAACCATGGGAGTTGAAATGCTTAGACGTATGTTTAGCATATGTATGCTCTGGAGCTTCACAATTCTGAATGATTCATTTCCCACTTTCTTATTTTCACCCTCTGATCATTCTTCTTTAGCAAACTGATACTTATTCATGTCAAAGATACCAGTGTCTACATCGCAAGTCTCTACATTACGGTAAAGTTCACTGGTAGGAGAAAGCACTCGCTTGCAGATGTACCTTCTTCAGATCTCTAGATACAGTAAATTAGCAAACAAAAAAGTCACACATCACTTTGTATAACAAAATAGCAATACAAAAACAACAAAATGGCAACAAAATTGTGTACTGTTGGGACCACAAATACAACAATGATGATAACTGTACATTACCTTTTGCATGCATGTACTAAAATAATAGCAATTTGTGTGAAACCAGAAATAATGTTCTGCTGCACAAGTGACATTATGATGTGGGGATAAGACTTGCTGTTTTGAAAATGTAAATTCTCATTTGAGAAATGTGCCAAAGCTTTCAAGGAAAACTGTAAAGGATTTTTGAAAAAAATGAGACTCAAAAATGTGCATATCACATCATTCACCCCACTGCAATTGATGGAATATACATTGTAATTTGTAGAAATCAATGAGAAATTTGGTTTTCAGTGTGGGGATTACGCTCGTCGATAAATGTCATTTGAGAAATACACTCAAGAAAAGCCATAAATGAGAGGGATAAATATCTTTAATGTGCAACTTACTCTGACAAAGCTAGCAGGAAACCAACCCTCTTCATCATCAATCTGTCCCCACCACCAATCCTTGTTAGATGCATCCAAAACTTTGATGACGTCCCCAGCCTTAAACGCCAGCTCCCGGTCGGCCATGGTCACATGATCCCATACTGCTTCAGCGTTGATGACTGAACCTCCACTGATCAGCTGGATAAGACAGGGAGACAGACACTGATGCCGTGAATTGAAATCTAGCCTGTTTCCCATTGAATAAGATCCCCTGACTCCCCTGACTCTTATAGGTAGCCTCACAATGGAGTGCTACCTATAATCCAGTTAAAAAAGAAAAGAAAAATGCTATCCTTACAGATCTTTTAAATGAAAAACAGTGAGTGTTAAAATGTGTTTTAAGAAAACAGACAAAAAACACAGACAATAATAAAAACTTCTGTAGAATGGAACATTATAAATGTAGACATTGCTTTATTACATTCTTACGGAAGTCCAGAGAGGACATGCATCAACTTTTTTTTTTTTCTTTTCGTTATCTCGAGATCACGACTTATTTCTCCATGGTTACCGGATGATATTTGAAAGATGCCGGTTTACCAGGCCAATAGTAAGAGATATACAGGTAACCCTGGCTCCCACTGGAGTGCAGGAGAGGAGAGGAAGAAGACTGCAGAGATGGTATTACAGTGTGCCTGGACCTAAATACTTATTGTTTGCATTGTAAAGCATCATTAAGTGTGAGAAAGGCGGTATATTAATAAAAATGATTATTATTATGGGATTTGGATTCTGACAATAACTTGAAGCCCAACCACATAGCTGTTAATGGATTCATTGATGGATTCTCAAGGCACATTATTTAGATGAAAGCTTATTTCACCAACAATAATCCATGTATAATTACTTGGTTTATTATTTAGAATTTTGCCATATTCGTTCCGATTTTGGTACAGAAAACATTCACGTGAACAGGTAATATATTCTAATAAGGTGCCAGATAATGTGCCTCAAGAATCCATAAATGCATCCGTTAATTGCACAGACAGACATACTGCTATTTCCTCTTGGGACAGTGCGCGATCAAAGTAAAATCTGATCTGTCCATGAGGATGATACTAAACCTGTCGCGAGATCACAAGAAAAATAAATTGTATTCTCCAGAAAATGACTTTGGTTATGTCGAGATCATGAGAAAAATAAGTCGTGATCTCGAGATAACAAAAAGAAAAAAAAGCTGATGCATGTCCTCTACAGACTTCCGTACATTCTGGTAACCAAGAGGCATCAAATTTATAACAGAACTATGATTGGTTATAATAACATGACTATAATAACTGTACGCCACAGAAAACCGCATACAATATACAAATAAGACGAACAATTCTGAAGTATTCATTATTAATAGAAAACCGATCATGAGCAAAAAAATTATATAAGGTAATAAACATATTATAAGGTACTTAACTAAACCAGTATTGGTTAATTCTACTGCTGTAACCTGCTTATAACCATGACCCAAAGAATTTCATATATATATATATATATATATATATATATATATATATATATATTCTGTATATATATATCTCTATATATAGAGATAATTATCGCGATATAATTTTTGT
>JAODKN010000039.1:1779012-1790108 GCA_026774425.1 Petrocephalus zakoni | reverse complement strand
ATATATATATATATATATATATATATACTGTATATATATATATCACTTGATAGCGATAATTATCGCTATATAATTTAGGTCATTATTTCTTTACTTCATGTCTCCATTGTTGATAAAAATTCCCTTAGGATTCTCTTTAAAAAGACCCAAAACATGAAAAAGGAAACTGAAATCTAATTTTGATGATTAAATCAAACGAAAATAAATGCTGTCATAGGACATAACACTAAAAAACGCTATCAGTACAGGTTGGTGCTGGTTGGTTCTCTGACTGCCTCGCTGCTGGTTCAACAGAGCGGGTTTGACGTTGCTGGTAGTTGTCACATATCCCATCAAGAAGGTACACGATTTGTCCCATATTTCTTCAAATTAAAAGTGGAAACCCTAATTGCTGGTGTTTGTGACTGTAAGCACTTTCATTCTGTAGGGTCTGCTTGATGGTAATGCTTAAAGTGGTGAAACCGGCAATTGCCAGTGCACTACACCTGTCTGTGTCTGTCAGACTTTAAATGGCCCAAATACTGCCACGCCACCAACATTTTTATACCTTAATCCACAATATCTGTTTTGTAAAAGATGTTGTGGCTATTTAGCAATTGATACAGTATTTTCAATAAGTCAATATATTGCTTATGCTGTCCAGCCCTACGATGACCCAAATGTCATTCAACAGTGCGACCTGTTGAGCCACCATGGCACCCTATGTTACTTATTGAAGTAACTAATCCAAGAAATTTTCACAAACCAACAAACAAAAATCAAATCAAATATGGAAAACAATGCCAATACCTGAAATGTTTCAATACCTGGAATGGTCAACAGCAGTTCAAATATAATAAACACATAAGGTGCAATTTCAAGACCAGATCACCTTAATGCATGTTATTTGACTGCATGACGAACCCAGAATACCTAAAGGAAATCCATGTTACACAGAAAGAATGCAAAAACCTCACACTGGAAGGAGCGGGAACTCCACTCTGTGTGCAGTTAACACTCTGTGCAGGCAATAGGCCTACCCACTGAGCCACCACATTTAAAAATAAAAAATTTAATCAAAACTCATAAAACACATCTAAACTTCTGGGTTCCCTGAGAAGTTTTTAAAAAAAGAATATAGAATATAGAATTATAACGGCTTCTTCAGGAAAACTATACACCACACCCACATGTATATATTTTGGAAATATATATTAACTATGTATTATTCAGAGGAAGATATGAGACAATAAATTTATAGATGATGAATATTTAATAAAAAGTTCTAATGAAAAATAAAAAGAAACAAAACAAAAGTATAAGAATTTAACAAGCAGTGTAACTGTAATATAGTCCCAAATGTTTCTCTTATGTAAGTTTTCAACTAAGAAGTTGGATTATGTTATTGTGAAAGACTGATTTCCCGAACATCCTATAAAGGAAGATGAGTATTGCTTTATAATACAAACAGCATCTACTCCCTTTTCAATAACTGCTTCTTAAAATTATTGCACTATACTAGAGGTATGTGCTGGGATTTGCGCATCCAAGTGCCTCTGAGATGATCCCATTGAAACTTTCCAAATATTTCAAAACACCATTCCAGTCTGTGACATGATGTGAACTGCTTTAAGTATACTACAGCATTATTTTAGCATCATTTTGCAGGTACAATCTCCTAAAGGAGCAAATGCAACTGAAAACAGCTGCCTGTCAGCTTTGTAACGTCACAGACATTTTAATGCTTATAGATCACTGATTTATTCACACAATTTGAGTTTTTAACACCACATTTTGATGCATCTTTTTATCTAGTCAATATTTGGTAGAAATATCACGAACACATACAGCTGTGAGATTTTTAAGTGGGTTAACCAAATGGATTTTTCATATATTATTCTTGTATTATTATTGTTCATGTTTATGCACATAAATAGCAATATGCTGCTTAAGTTACTTTGTTTTTTGTGGTATTTTCCCCTCTAGTTTTACTGATGCTGAGTTATGCATTAAAAAATGTTCAGCATTGCAGATTCTGGCTGAGCCCTTTGCCTGTGTCTGACAAAGTGTATTATGTAATATGCGCATGTCCTGACAATGAAGGCCAATCAAACTTGCTCAGTGCTAAAGCTAGAGGTAGAGTACACTACTTATTCAGCTCCCTCTGCCTCCAAAGACAAAAAAAAAAAAACACACATTTCTGGCTTACTTGAATAGTTACAGAAAATACAATTTCCTTAAAAGGGTGTTGGGCAACACTCTAAAATATGTAATCAAAACAGGAATTAGAGAAGCAAACCCATCAATAAATAAAGATAGCCTTGGAGACAGTGTGACAACTGTTAACAAGTCCGTACCACAAAGCATGTTTTAAAAAGGCTTACCAAAAGTCATACAGCTGCACTTTGTGTGCATTTTACTAAAATTGTCTGAAAATGTCTCACACCCCACTTACAGGATATTCTTAGCCCCTGCTACTCCACATGCAGGTACCACCAATAGTGTATTCCTCTGTTTTGCCATGACAACCTGGGTATAGCTTGCATTAGATGATTCCAACAACACACTAGATTAGATAAATGGACAGACAGACAGACAGATAGATAGATAGATAGATAGATAGATAGACAGACAGACAGACAGACAGACAGACAGATAGATAGATAGACAGATAGATAATATTATGAAGTAAGCATGATCTATGTATTTCAACGACCCAAAAGGAAAACCTATATACGGTAAAGACATACACCGGGATACAGCCATTACAAGTGAAAAAACACCGGCTAAACTTACATACAATGCAATTACTTAATTACAGTATTAAACTACAATTGCGATATTAAATGGTAGTGACGCAATAAAGAAAAATGTTACATAAAATTTAAAACGCATTGTTGAATGTGTAGAGGCTGTGTCATCCTCAGTGATATCAAAATAATTTATGCGGGCTAGAAATTAAGCTCGCCCACTCGCCGGAGACGAGTAATTTATACGGATGGCGAGTACAAAAAAACTGAACGCTTGCCCGGTAGCTAGTGTAAAAATGCAAGACGGACTACATTTACTGAAGTAGCCCAGTTGGCTAGCTGCAAAAAACCTTAAGTTGCAGCCCTGTACGTGTGGCCCATTTAAAAATGCCGAACAACGCGGCTCCTTGTAGGCTTATAGTGTGTTTATAGGGTAACAGTAACTAATATTAAGTTTGCAATTCCCAAGTTGGCGAAATGGGAAACACACATAGGCTCAAAATATAACAATCGAGATAAACACTACTGTGCTATGTGGTAGTGATGACAAAAACACATATTTCGATGGATTTTCAGAATAATTAAGGAAATAGCAATAGTTTCATACCGATGGTTATTTATACCGACGGTTCGTTAAATGCTATCATCGGTTTATTTTTTTAACTGAAAAGCATTCATTATCAGGGCACATTTTTTCATAAACACTGATCATTTGCACGTGTGTTACCAGCCAAGATAAATGTTTTTTTTTTAAATGCAAAGGAAGATCGGGTGTTAAACGCTAAGACGTAGCTTAAAATACATTCACAACATTATATTATCCTAGCATAATGACCGTCATCACCACCTACGCTCACAGACAAGTTAAAGGACAAGACATGACAAACGATTTATGGACAGATATAAAATACCAACGTCATTAATATCACTGTCTGGCCATGTCGGAGTACTGGGTGTCCCCGGCTCTCTTTGTACGCGCACTTGCTCCCTCCTTCCAATGTATAATTGTGATATGTATCTCTGTGCAGGCGGGCCAGCAAACGGCTCAATTGAAAATCCTTTAACGAGCACCCAAGATGAACATTAACATGACGTTCACAAGCACCAGCACCGCTATCACCGCAAATATAACCACCGTTTGTGCGTCCAAGGTCATGGTGCAATGCAGGAGGCTGTAATATTCACGATGTTGGGCAGGCACGTTGTTCACAGTTGTTAGCCTAGGTTCTGTGTAACTGTCCATGCATCCACCATTATAATAAAGACAAAAAAATATATAATAAAACCGACAGCCTTCCCTTTCGCATAAGCTTCTCTTCTCACTCTTTCTTATTGTAGCCCGCGTGTAAAGTTCGCCGACGAAGCATCGTCATCCTCACCATCATCGTCACCAGATTCAGTACCGTTATTTTTCTCTTCTAGTCTAAAGGCAGCCAGCGCTGATTTTCCTCCGCCGAATCCGTGGATGCGCTGAGTGACTCCGGTCGTGCACTATTCCTGGCGCTGGAGTAAGAGACTGGCGCTGCTGCATCTTGCGGGATGGAGCAGGCAGCGAGCGGCAGCCGAGGCGGCCCCGCATGCATGCTAATCAGCGGCCGCCAGCTCGCAAGCGGGGCCATTGGGCCGTCAATCAAAAAGAGGGGGAGTTTGCACACTTTCACTGTGAATATTTTTAACCATCGAGCTCTCAAGAGCTATACGCGAAATCGGAACAATAATATTGATAAGAATGCTGCACCAAAAATCGTAATATTATTCTATACTGTATTATATTGCACACACGTTTTGCTATTCTCCTGTCAATACTTACACTGTGACAAATTCCAGATTTTGAATGTAATGACAGCAAGTTACAATGGCTAATTGTCGTATGCTTTAGTGCAATTTATTTCCGTTTAGTTTTTTCCCCTTATGTGTCCTTTCTGCTTAATGTCTTGTCACATAGGCTTAAACTCTGTCATTTGAAACTGCGGGGAGATGACAAATTGTAAAGGTGAAAATCGAGGCTGCGTGAATTTTCCTTCAGTACGTCCGTATTAGATTGCCTGGTGACCAGGCAGTGATCTATGGCAGGGGATTTCAGCGTACGATATGTTTTTACGGATGTTCTGGGCGTCCGTAAAAACGAATTGCAAAGATTGAACTAAAAAATAATATTGCGGTTTGCGCAACAAATTTCCGGGGAACCCGCCATCTCCCGGACCGCTGATGATAATGGACTCTGATGATGCGCAAGTATGGTACTGTCCCTACAATGGAAAAAGAAAGTTGTTGTGTGTTCACTATGTTTCTTCTCATCTCAGTGGTTGAAAATGATGTTTGTTCATTTAAACGTAATTTTCTTATGTTCGTTGTTAATTTTTTTTAAAGGTTAAACTGAATAAATGAATTACACTAAGGCAACTTTATGTCTTGTGATCGATCACATAAAATATTTTAAGTTAATTCAACATTTCTAACATATTCTTTTTTTTAGTGTAGTGTTCTAATTTAAGTATGATTGAAGATTCACGATGTATAAGAGCTTTATTGAAAACAGAGGAAAAATATTTTAGCAGTAAATAAAAAAATATTAATCCAATGTTTTTTGGAGAAAAGATTTGTAATACATTGTTAGTAGACCGCTACATAAGGGCAAGCTGGCATTCTGAGATAATGGTCTGTTGGTTGTAAAATTAATCAAATATTAAGGCACTAAGTTATCATATATTAAATAGATTTTTCAGAGATCTGCGTCGATATTTGATATCGTACCTTCAACCAAAATGATCAAATACATAAATAACAGTTTAAACTATTTTTCAAACCTCCTTTTACTTATAATTTTTAAATATGATTAGGTTACTGTTTTTATAGTTCATATATAATATCTTCTGTTTATTAACGTGTGACAGTTTGATTTGTAAAACGATTACAGTCTGGTGTATGATATATTGCAATTCAGTTGCAGTTTTTCTTAGGTGGTAAAAGGTATTTATTTAGAAGGGTTACGGGAAATATCTTATGTCGAGTAGAGCGTCAGGGACCCCTTTCAAAAGACTGAGCATGGTGCTGGCCTCAGTACCAGTGTCCTGCAGATGCAAAACTGAAAACAGTTACCACCCCCTGACCAGGTGCTCTGGGATTACTCAACTGAAAGCATTACCATAAATGCAAATCTACCATATTTATATATTACTAAGGATTTGTCTGTACAATTTCCGTGATTTTTATATGAATATTGCTGGATTTGTTTCAGAAATATTTTTATATGTTTGTTTTTATCTAGCCATGTCGTTACATTTTTTCCCAATAAATATTTTAGTGGTAGTAAATTAGCTGGTATAAAAGAAAAAAAAATATGTTTATAAAGTGTCAGAAACATTCTACAATTTAAGTTACCCATCCGGTAACATTTTTTCTATGAGTCAGGTTTTGTTCAGTGATTGTGGTCGTGTGGGACATCATAACTTTTACAATATTCCAAGACTGTTACTTTTCTATGGAGATACCACTTGCTGTTTTACTATGGAGATCTCCTGGTATGGTGTAGCATGGTGCAGGTGGGAAAAGGAGGGTGGTGACAACAAGGGTTCATTGAACTAATAAAGTACTCTGGGGAAAACGCCAAAATAGGACCACTGCAGGGGTCAGGACTAAACAGGGTGAAATAAACCAAACATCCATAGGCCTACTACGGAGACCAGGAAAAAAAGGCAACATAACTAAGCAGACTGGCCAACCACGCCGTAACATAAGCAGTGATTTACTAATGATTAGCGTGAGGGCAGGCAATTAAACAGACAGAAAAATCAGGGCAACCAAAGAACAGGGGTAACTCATAATCAAACAGACTAATCACTAAAGGAGCAGGACAACGAGCAACAAGTGGAACATTTAAGAAGTACAGGACTAGGGAATACTACAAAACACTGAAACTAGAAAACACTAACCAACACTCCAAGGAATTACTTATATCAGAATAATTGACTAAGAATCAATAAAGAGGACCCAAAGAGAACAGGACACAGGGCAGAGCAAACCAATAACCGGGAAACAAAATAGAAAATAAACACTGGGGAACAGAAAACCAATAAATGTAAATAAATAGATGAGGCTGGACAGTGGCAACCCTCAAACCTATGAGTGGAGGATTAACAGTTTCGGAGCCACATGCTTAACCCACAGAGCTATGTGGCAGTCCAGGGAACAGGGAGAACACACTAGGGCTAAGGGACTACCGGACAGAAGAGAGAATAGGATGACTGGCCACAAAACAGGGAAGGGACACAAAAGGGCAGGGTCAGACAGGGACAGACTCTGACAATCTCCCATAGTTTCCAATTCTTGCCTACAGAACATGTGTGGCATTTATTTTATATATTATATATAAATATTAAATTTGAAGTAAAATATTAAGTGAAAATCTAAGATAATAATAATTTGTAATGTATGAAAGACACACCTTGATACCCTACGCACAAGACACAATTTTAACTGAAGACATTATGAAGCTAGATTTCTACACCCTCTTCCCTTCTGCAGTTTGACTGCAGCTTCAGTGTGACATTTAAAGAATAAAGGTCACATCAGAAATTCTAAGTGTTGTTTACAAATGGAAATGTTAATACTTTTGTGAATACTGTACATCAATCAATACTATAGTGTAGCAATAAGAAACAATGACCAGTAGGGGTATTAAGAAATGTGAATGATTTCCATAGCTGTCGATGAAATTAAAAGCATAATAAATAACTATGAACAACAGTTTGTAACCCAAGGGAATCAAATTTAATGCTTTTGTTTTAGTTTTTAAGTGCTGCTCAGGTTCTTTTCAGTAACAAGATGCTGTTGGCATGACAACAATGTATTCCCCAGACCACCGTGTCACACCCTCCCCCATCTAATCCCTACTCTTCCCACACCTCCCAACCTCTATTTCTAACCCCCCTTACATTAGGCTAGGCTTATCAAAGTTTTCATACTATCAAAACGTTATACGGTATATGGTATTAAGTAAACCCAGTAAACAGTATTTTCAGAAGCAACGTTATTCCAGTATCTTGCTGCAGGGGGGAGGTTCCCCGTGCTAAAGTTTGCCTGATGGGGAGGGGGGGGGGATTTTGCCAAAAATGATTACTTAGTTATTAGTTATTTAAAAGTTATTGTGCCTGTATGAAATGTTATTGACTGCAAAAATAAATTTCACGGAATGAAATAAAAACAGTTTACCAAAAATATTACAGTGATACAGGGTTTCGAATTACACAGTGGCTTTCGGGGGAGCCCTATTTTCTGGTGTGCACCATGACAGCCATTCTATTATTCGCATTACTGCGAAAAACCATTCTATTATTACTACTGCAGGCAGTTAGTATCGGCAGTAACATTTCATATAAGCACAATAACAACAACATAAGAATCACGCAAAGTGTTTAATAGCTTAATGAAAGCAAGAAAAATCTCAAAGCAGAGGGAGACAGGTGGCACGTTTCTGCTTCTCATACACACCCCCATCAAGAACAACACAGCACTTGAACAAAAAAGTTAGAGCATTATTTAGCTAACTTGACTACAGCAAAATAAAACAGCTGTCTGCGGCTCGCAGCTCCCACTCTCTCTCTCTCCCGCTGTCCCTCGGGGTTCGCTGCTGGCGACGGAGGTGTTTGGCGCCGAGGCATCTCCCTCTGTGGAGCTGTCACTGCCAGCAACAGACTAGCTGTATTCGGTGTGCTGTTGTCGTTGTCTTTGTTTGTTTAGTGCAGGGGTTCCCATCCCACGGCCCGTGGACCGATACCAGGCCGTGGGCTGGGTCAAACTGGGCCATGAAAACCCGTATGAAGCAAGGAGAAAGATAAACATAGGCCTACTGCATTGTGCTGTATTTTTTATCTTCCTGGAAAAGTGAAACTACATTACATATCACAAGGAAATTTATATTAATTTAGAAGTTAAATGTTCAATAAACCAGTTTCCTTTAATTATTTTTTTATTTTAAATATAGAATGAAAACATTTTACTTGTATCATCGCCTCTGGGTCAATGCAAGGTCTGCGGTCAGTTCTAAAATCTGAAAAGCTAATAAATGAAAAAATGAAGAAACATATAATATTAATAATAATAATAATACATTTAAAATAAAATACAATTTTAAAATTAAAATAAAGGGCCACAAAATATGATATCCTAAAAAACGCAAATAAAACACCTATTAAAACAACAAATAAAACAAGCAAGTAGATCAATAAATAAATCAATAAATAAGAAACCTGCAGCCTAGAAAATTAATTAGAATCCACAAATGGTCCGCGAGGGTATTCTATAGTTGATGGGCGGCAGAACAGAAGGCCCGATCACCCATGGTGCTGAGTTTGGTCCTGGGAAGGAGGAGACGATTTGAGTTTGTAGATTGTAGAAATCGTGTTGAGGTTAGTGGGGTAAATAGTTCTTTTAGGTCAGGGGGGGCATTTCCATGGATGCATTGGTGAGTGATAAGAGAAACCTTGTATTCAATCCTTGCAGAAATGGGAAGCCAGTGAAGTGACTGAAGAATGGGTGTAATGTGTTCATAGTTTCGAACTCTCTTCAGGATCCTTGCTGCACTGTTTCATATGTATTGGAGTCTTTGAAGATTCTTGTTGGGGATTCCAATGAGTAGTGCATTGCAATAATTGAGTCTGGAGGAGATAAAAGTATGAACCAGTTTTTCAGCATCTGGCAAGGGTAGGAGGGATTTTTGCAATATTACATTAACAAACTTTTCTACCTGGGCTGCTAAAAAAATGCACAGGTAGTGAAGATAACAGAGAGACTAAGAAGAAGGCAAAATTCAACCAAAATTATGATAACAGCTACATAAAATATGGTTTCATTGCTTATGGGGATGCTAATGCTCCAAATCCCTTGTGGTGTGCGTAGAGAAGCTAGCAAATGAGGCTATGAAGCCTTCAAAGTTATTTTGCCACTTGGAGATTCAAAATCGTACTCAGGAGGACAAGCCATTATATTATTTTGAGAGGATAAGATCCAAACAAGACAGTCAGAGACAAGTGCTAATGTATATACCTCAGTTAATGTTGCTGCATTAAAGGCATAAAATCATATTTAGTGGCTAATCATATCACCAAGGCGAAGAAGCCTTTTGACATCAGGGAGCAGTTCCTTTGTCCAGCTACAAAGGACATTTGTTTGGAACTTTTTTCAGCTCTACATGCGAAGGTCCAATGTCCATCCAGGATGAAGCCCACCAGCCACTACCAGTGTTTCTCTCCAAGAAACACTCTCCATTGGCTGTCCGCTTCAAAGACTGGATGGCAAAAAAAGTCTAACTTGTGTGACATATTTGCACTTGCAACAAGCCCAATCTATCACTTCAAGATAACACATCAACAGTATTTAGAATGACCAATAAAATTGCGGCTTGCTGGGTTCTTGGACAAAAAGAGTGGAAAGAGGTGTCTGTGACATGTTCCAAACATACACACAGGAGAGGAGAGATCCGCGCACCTGACAGCTGTCATGTGGGGTCACCTGCACTCGCTGTCAGACGAGTTTGAGAGATAATTCCCCTCGGCAAAGGACCCAAGGATTGGGAAGGAGTGGATACATGATCCTTGTATTTCCGGACCATCATCTGAATCATCTCTCATACCAGTACAAGAGAACAAACTCCTGGATTTAAAAAACGAGTTAAAGTTAAAAAGACTTTATTCACATCCCGATCTATCCCATCCTTCTGGATTAAAGCTAAAGGCGAATACTCAGAAACTGCCACAATGGCACTGAAGACATTGCTGGCATTCCCATCCACATGTTTATGTGAGGCCAGATATTCTGCTTAGACAGCTACCAACAAAGCTCTGCAGCAGACTGGACGTTGAAACACGCAGTGCCTGTCACTCACACTCATAGCACCATGCTACGACCACCTTCTCCCTGGAAAACAAGTTGAATTCTGAATTTTGCTCTTACTCAGCTTTGTGTAGCTTAATATGACAGTAGTAGTAGATTACTGTCAATTCTGTAGCGATCCTCCTCCTCTCTCTCCCCCAAAGTTCCGTCAGAAATATGACAACTACTGTCCGGTCCGTGTAGTCAAAATGGTTGGGAACCCTTGGTTTATGGAATCCAAATTGTCAGAGCGGGCAGGGTTTTTCCGTTTTATATGGAAGCCCGTCTCTACCAGGGAGTAAGAAAAAAAAAGTGTTTGTTTTCTTAATTAACGACTTCCATTTAAATTCCTCACTCACTCTGATGAGCGATAGCCAGCATGGATTTAGGAGAGGTAGATCCTATTTAACAAATCTGCTGGAGTTTTTTGAGGTAGCTACTCAGGAAGTTGATGATAAGAAGGCCTATGATGTCATCTACTTAGATTTCCAAAAGGCT
>JAODKN010000039.1:1725060-1747712 GCA_026774425.1 Petrocephalus zakoni | reverse complement strand
ATTTCAAGATTTTTATCAGGTTCCATAAAATCACTCTGCTGCCTAGGAACATAATCAATATCTGTGGCAGCCTCACTTTCCCATAAGCCCTGAAGATACTTTCTGTCAACTTCATCAGGTGTCGCCATTTCTTCCCCTCCGCCCTGATAAGTGACATAGCATGAACTCCTTTTCCCAGCATTACGAGTCCTTTCTCCAGACACACTGCTTTCAGCGACGCTGTCATCATCTTGGTCAGCAATAATGTCCCCACATCCAGTGAGTGAGTCAAAGCTTTTTAGTGAGGACACGTCACCAAATATCAAGTTGATCTGCTCAGATGACTGAGCAGAAGGTTGGACATTCTCTGTACAGTCCGAGTTGATGTCTGAAAGGTGTGCAATCGAGTTGTCACAGAGGCGTTCTACAGTTGTATTCGCAACTGCTGCATGTTCAATCTCACAATCATCTCCGTCTCTCAAAATCTGAGCTTTCGATGACTTCAGACTCTCTCGGTCTGACTTGGAAATGTCTTTTTCAGTTATTCCCACTTTTTCACATTCATGAGCCATAAATAATTCGTCTTTGACATTTACAGAAGCAGGCACATTGAATTCTTCCAAATTACCCAGAGGTTCCATATTATATTGATCAATGCTGTACTTGACATGCACCACATCTTTAGGGATGTCTAAATCAGTCTTTTCCATTTTAACATTTTTATTCTTTTTATGACGTCTGATGCTGCTGAATAGCCCTTTTAATCCCTTCTTCGGACGTGGGAAAGACAGGGATTTCTCCAAACTAGGTTTACGGTCACCATTCCCCAAGTACGATTCCCCTTTAGTAATTTCCACCCCTTCATTGCCATTCATAATGTTCGCACTATGAGAACTGGGCAGCGTCTTTTCAGTAGAACCATTTTGATTGTGGTACTCAAAGTCTCCTGCTGGGACATCTCCCTCTCTTTTGGCGTCTTCCCAGCTAACCTTGCTAATGCAATCATGGGTTTTGCTCTTAATTATCCCCTTTTTGGAGGATCCTTTGCTATGACTTTTGTTTCTCCCTCCAAAGAAGCTCGGCAAGGCACAGATGCTCCTCCTGCCACCAAAGAGTTTAAAAGCAGTTTTCTTTAGCTTTCCAGAAGGCTGTAACTCAGAAGGGGCCGCATCTGCACACTCAGATGGTCTCTCTGCCTCAGGCTGCAGGGCCTCATTCCCCCTGGCTGTCTGCTCACAGACATCAGACAAAGGCTTTGTTTCCCTCGTCAGCTCATTTCCTCGACTGGGTTCCATGGCAACTGTGTCTACTGAAGGATGCGCTCAGCTATGAACAGTGCTGGAAACGCTTGTCAGGGTCTCCTTCGACATGGTGCAGTGCCGTGCTTTTCTAAAATTCACAAGAATCAACAATTAGGCAATGAACGGGAAAAAAACTATATTAATTGCTAGTAAGTCTTAAATGTATTCTTAAGTATACATTCCTACCATCTTTTATATTAACAAGCAACCAACACTGACAGATGACACCCAGGGCTGCACTGCTTAATAACATCAAGCCTAAAAGATGTGGCATACAATTGTATTAATCACACACTGCAATACAGAAATGCTCCAGGGGGAATTAATCACCTCAGGCATGACCTTGAAAGGCTCTCTTAAAAAGTGCAATCTATGAAACAGACTTAATGAATTTATTCTCACCTATTTGGTGAATTTTATGCACCGCCCAAAGGTCAGCTCATTTTATTGTTTTATACAGATCTTTCAGTATTCAATTCAATAGAGAGGAAAACATTATTTTCTAATAATTGAATATTATGACACGAAACACAAGCAACTGTTATGCAGGCTTAGACTGCTCAGGAACAGAAAAGTAACTGGACCAATACATTATGAATGAAAAGGAGGGAAACTAGAGTGATTTTCAACTACAAAGAAGACTGGATGCTTTAGAGCTTTCAAAATTAGCTGAGCCCAACATAACTCATAATTCAATCAATTCTCTGATTATATGGATATAATAAATCTATTTAAAGCAGTAAATAATCTTTAGGAGGCAGCATAAAACAAAAGTGAAAAATAAATATCTTTTAAGCATAAGGCCTTTACAAGAGTTTCCACTTTCCATTTACAACGCTAGTAAAACATCAAATTAAAAATGCATGCTATGGGATGGGGAAAATAATCGTCGAATAAATTTAGATAATGTAATCTCATTTTAAATTAGTAAATTGCACGGCAATCAAAGTTGGCCCCAAAATCTAAATATTTTTCAAAATTATAAAAAAAAAACATTGCATTTTAAATACTTTGATTTATCATGGCAAATCGGTCTGCTATCAATTTAACGTTAAGACAAAACTGTTACGAAATTTGAAGATTAAAAGGTGCATTTCCCCTATTAGTTGTAACGTGAGCAACGGACATTTACGCAGTACAAAACGCCACATTAAAAGAAGCAGCTACGCCTGTAAATACATTAGTTAACTACTAAAATTTTACCGACATTACGTAAACTTTAGCGTGACTGAACCTAAACGATTCGCCTCGACAAGTCGGAGCCCGAATGAACTGCAGCTGGGCCTACTTCTTATCATTTACTCAAAATAGGGATGGGGTTTGTTGGAAATGCTCAACAATATAACCGACACACGGTTCCGTCATCCTACACAGCCCGCTGCGAACAGAACAAATGGTCGCGTCTGTCTGCCTACTGCCATAAACCACGGAACCAGTCAGCGAGCTAACAGACTTAACATTATATTTACAAAGGTAGCTGGTTACACTGTAGGTAGAACTTCTTGTGTCAATTCAGTAAACGGTTGCTTAGAAAACGGGTTGGTATTTGAGAATACAAAAAATCGCCCCACCTTACTGTTCAAATTCCGTGGCTACAATGAGCACGACCTGTAAAAAAATCACATATGATGCTCTAAATCGGGTTTACTTTATTCGGCACGCATTGGTCGCACTTGAGGAGCCTCCTGTTGGAGTAATTCAATGTCTAGCCAGCTACATACTGGTATTTCTAGTACAAACAAAGGCGGGATCGCACGCTAAGAACAGGTTGATAGACGTTTCTGTGAACCAATAAGGAATTAGAACGTAGGCTCGTGACCAATGTGTGCTGGAGGAAGGGGGAGTTAGCATATAATACAAAAAATAGTTATTCTACACTAACACTACGTGATTGCTCGTTCTGCTATACCTTACTGTTTTTATGCCACTGTTTATTAGATATGCTCCTTAATGAACAGTGCTGTTCCTGTTGCATTGTAAAATTTGCGTCCTTTTTTTGGAGATAATTTCGCGCTGATGACGTAGTTCCGGCTTCCCAGTTGAAGTTTCCGAGGTGGTCAAGGTGTCGATGTATTACAAAATTAAAGTTTCAGACACATTCTAGCTGCGATTGTTAGGAGTAATATTTCTCCTGCCAGATAATTTGTGTAGTGTGCATAAAAGAGGTATCTTTAAATTTCAGCTACGGATGGTTAAATTTCATTGTTTTTTTTTTTCATTTACTCATACCAAGTACATTAATAACATTCACCCTGACCCTGAGGATAAGCGCTCAGGAAATGGACAGATGGTTAGTAGTTAACAAAGTAGTTGCTTACGTATATGCATATGCACTCGGGAGGCACGAGGTATGAAGTACGGAACACCAGGTTAGGAAACCAATCAATTCCAAATATGGCTATTGAGGCCTGGTGACAGTTATTTTGAGTTGTTTCGCACTAGAATATATCCAGATGATAAAATGTATTTATCAAATTCAGGTAATGGATTTAACAAAATCAAATAATTAAATGCAAACTGTAGAAATGGGGCATAACATGCTATACTAATACTACATACGTTATGACCCTGTTGTTAGTTGTAAGATCTTAGAAACACAATGTGAATCTAATCAGAATTTAGCCGGCAAAGTCACAAAATCATCAGGACAAAGAGGCTTTGCTGATCATTTTCTGTGGAGTCCTCTACATATCCAGCAACCAAACTTAAGATATTTTTATTTAATAAATATGAAATGTTGACCGGGGTATAGTATTTTTTAATAGGTTATCTGTCTTGGTCAGAGGACATGTTATTTAACAGTACAATTTGAAAGGTGATTAATTGTCATTGATGACACACCACAGCACACAACAACAAAATGTGTCCTCTGCATTTAACCCACGTGGCATTGTGGCACAGCAGTGGGCAGCTACGTGAGCGCCCAGGGAGCAGTGCTTGGGGATAGTACCTTGCTCAGGATACCTAAGCTGTACTTGCAGGTCAGGGACTCAAAACCAGTGATCTTTTGATTACACGGTCACGTCCCTAACTATTACACCACCTGCCTGTCCCAAATTAGATTCTCAAGAGTGACCAATTTTTGTAGTTTTGTTAATTTTTTCGCATTATAATAATGCATTAGGGCCAGGCTCAGCTCCAGCCCTCGGTAACAGGGTGGGCCAGTAAGATTTTTGGCGGGGGCAATTACATATAAAAAAATATATATATATTGAGGCTGGGTGGGCCAGCCTTGTGATTGCCAGGTGTGCATTAGGGTGATATGGTGCTTCCAGGACTGGGGGTTCGGATCACCCCCCTGCTGTGGGACTGAAGTTTGCATTTTCTCCGTCTTGTGCAGTTTTGGCTAATTGCATGCATGTGTGAATGTGCTCTGTGGTGGAATGGAATGGCATCCCAACTAGGATGTATCTCTATATGTACAACACACCCCGCCACACACACACACACACACACACAGCCCTGTTGCAAATGCGTGGAAGAAGGATGGATGATATTAATGATATCAATGTCAAGAAATTCATAAATTTCTGGTGTGTTTTATCATACAGTCAGAGGGCTTTACTCTCCAAGGAGTAAGGACCAGAAGTGCTATTATAAACTTTGAAATCACAGGGATTAGTTATAACACAAAATACATTCAATACATTTTATTGAGTTCTCAGGGTGGGGTAGCTTTAAGTTTGATTTATTACTTGTATTTCTATATTCAATTTATAAACCTCTTGAAAGCAAAGTGGAGTAAAATGTATTATTACCTGCCACCTGCACAATCTACTACAACAGAATTTCAATAAAATCAACCTCATATGTATATTATGAAGAAAAAATGAGACCAGACTCAGATCACATTGCTACTGTTCCACTATCAATAAAGTGAAGGTATTTGTGTAAAAAAAAACTCAGGTGGAAGATAACAATGGAAGACAGTAATTCTGCTGACTTTGGCCCTAACAAGCACCGTTTATCTCTGATAGTCTCAATCAGGCATACATTATAGTCAATTGTAGCCTTCAGAATTGATTTGCTGCAAGTCCCTTTAGCCCCAGAAATGCAACAAAATGGAACATCCATATACATAAACACCAACTTTCAAATTTTCAATTTCAACATTTTCCATGGTTCACAGAACTTTGGATGAAATACCAAAATAGATAGCACATTTTCTTCAGAACTGTTTATATTCATAGTTTATATAGTTCTATTTTAAGTATGTGCATATGTTTTTGTGTGGCCTGGAGCTTATCCCAGTCAACACAGGGTAAAAAATTGGGGTTCACCCTGCATGGCATGCCAGTCCATCACAGGGGGCATATATAAACACACTCACACAGCATGCGTGATTTAAAATCAGCTACTAGCCTACCAGCATGTCTTTCAACTGTAGGAGGCAACTTGTGAAAGAAGCGGAGAACATGCAAACTCCACACAAAACATAAGTGGAACTCAATTTCCCAACTGTAAAGAGACGAGGCAACAGTGATAGTCACAATGCCACTCATGTTTTAGGACCAATAAAACTGGCTAACTGGTATCTGTTTCCCACTATGTGTGTGTGTGTGTGTATATCCCCCACTAACACAACCCTGTCCAGGATAAGAGGCTCAATGATAGATAGATGGAATGAAAAAAGCAGATGTACATCCTCTTTCCAACATTAAATACGTTCATTGTAAACAGTTTACAAGTAATACTTTTATTGTATTATGTACAAGGCACAGTCTATCAGCAATAGTGTTAATCAAAATGTTACACTTCTTGTCGGTGTTTCCCTGTACTTTAAAAAGTTCATTAGGATTGGTGGCATATCCAGGCAGTCAATGCAATCCATCCTGTTGATCTTCCTTAGGTAAGCTCGTATAGCAATTCTGCACTGTGACATCAGCGATTTTGGACAGCCTAGGGAAAAAAATACACAATCAGTTAATTAAAATATTATAAATAAATAAATATAAATTTGACAAACCATATTTTACAGAAACAATGCTGAGCTGATAAGTAAAACTTGAATATGGCCCACAACATGAACTGGCACATACGTAATATAAATGCAAAAAATAACATTTCTAAATCATGTTAAAATGGTGTCACCTCTTTCCTTCAACAGGAGTTCCACTGCTTCATTCTGCTTTGTAGTTTTCTCTATAATGAGGGTGGGAATGTACACATTTGCCCCAAAGTCTATCAAGAGCTTAATGTACTCAACTCCACAACCATGTCTGAGACACATCTCAAGAACTGTCTTGGGCTGTTTGATCCTTTTGAAGAGCTTCTCATCTGTGCAGTTGTAATCTGGATCAGCCCCATGTAAAAGCAGAATCTTGAAACAATCCAAATGTCCATAAACTGCAGACAGATAGAGAGGCCCACTTGAGATAGATGCATTGGAATCCCATAATACAACTTTTGATCTTGCATTTACTTCAGCACCATGCTGCAGGAGCACCTTCAAGATTTCTACATCTCCCTCTCTAGCAGCTGTCAGTACTGGGGAGCAGTTGTTGTTAATGCTGCCATTTGGGTTGGCTCCTGCCTTAAGGAGGGTTAAGACACAGTTGAGGTATTTCCCCCTAACAGCAGTAAACAGGGGGGTCTGAGCCTTTACATCCAAGCTGTCCACTTCTGCTCCATTGGCCAGCAGAACCTCTAAGCACCTAAGGTGGCCTCTGGATGCTGCCATTCGGAGAGGGGTACCCGGAATTCCCCAACCACTTCTTTTGTTGATGACTTTGTTAAATCTCTCTTGGGAAAGAAGCTCAGCAAGAAGAATGTCGTCATCATCAAACACAGCCTGGATAAGCTGTCGGCTTTCTTTGCTGTCCTCTCTGTCCTCAGGTTTTAGGTGTAGCATGAAAAACCTCTGAAAGGAAAACAGATGATGTATTATTATAAAGCTCATAGAATTTTGGTTGTGTGTGTGTGTTGGGTGTGTAGATCAGTGGATTGGGCATCTGTGCCTGTGTCCGGAAGGTTGTGGCTCCAAATCTCATGTAATCATACATATCACACGTCACCTCAAATACTGGGATGCTGGCTGACACTGCTCTCTGATCATCACTGGAATGGCAAATCAAAATAATATTAAACTGAATCGAAGCTCTTATTGTCACATCACTATAACGAGTGAAGCAGTGAGTGAAAGTCTTCAGTCCAGAGTTTCTCATCATCAGTGCAGTACTCCAAATGAATTCAACATGTACACCATATAGAACAATAACTGTACAATAATACACTATACACATGCACAAAATATAGTATTCAATAAACACCTATACGTACTGTGTCACTTGCATTTGCTAAATACATAAAACTTTATGCCAGTACTTAAGGTTTTATAAAGCATTGTCAAGTATTGTCATGAGCTAGTCTCAGAGATGTGGCAATAAACAAATCTGATCTATAAATACACCCTCTGTTTTGGCCATCAGCTTAAAACATCTAATGATGTGAAATATTCTTAAAGAACAATAAGCAAATATAGAATTAAAATGCAAAAAAGTTTCAGACCATTCCATACCTGATTGTCTAACACAAAAAATGTTGGCATTGCGCTGCTCAACAAAAACGTACTGTCCTTTTGACTGCCCCAAAATAAAGAACATCTGAACAGTGATTATGCGGCTCAATCAACATGTTTATATGCCAAGCTTGTGCAGTAGGTGGATTATCAATAAATTAAAAACAAAAATTAACCAAAAAATTAAACTGCTTTATTTGGCAAATACCGAAAGACATATGCTCTTTATGTACCAATGCATTTGCATTTTTTTCAGTCATTCTCCAAGCCCTCGATCTTCCATTCTATGAGCCAGAAGCATAATTACAATCAACAAAAATAACTGTGCCCACTACATCCATAGTAGTATCATACACAATAACCTACAGACCATTAACAAAATACTGATGGTATTGCAAGTCCCACACAACCAGAACTCTATGCCAGTCTTGTGCAAAACACATGATACTTTAAATGCCACCTACCAGTGAGGAAGTGAAAATACTACTTTAAATAACAGTTCAAATTGTAAATAAATGAATGAATAACAGTGAAATCCACGTTCATGGATACCCAAACTTGCTGTTGAAAGATGACTTTCTAAACGCTTTCTAACAATAATTCTGAAAAGTGATTTTAAAATTACCATAACTATGCACAATATCAAAATTGCTAGTAGGCCATACAATGTTTACGCCACCAGTAGGAACATTTCAATACGATTTAATGCGATTTACTCGACAAACTGTATGTTCTACGCAAAGGAAATGTAAAATAATCCAGGGAATATGTCCTTAAAAAATAA
Organism: Petrocephalus zakoni; assembly: GCA_026774425.1. Taxonomy (NCBI): domain Eukaryota; kingdom Metazoa; phylum Chordata; class Actinopteri; order Osteoglossiformes; family Mormyridae; genus Petrocephalus; species Petrocephalus zakoni. Next base: position 1,739,131 of record JAODKN010000039.1, on the reverse strand, counting down.
AAGAAGAAAAACAACTAACTCTGATTTCTAATGCCGGAAGCCTTGCGGATGTAGCAGATGCATATAATATCGGCTTTCATTTAAGTAGCCGAGCTGGTGGCGTTTTCTGCTTTCGCAGAAATGGGCTAGAACGACGCGAAAGTTTCCGATTACTTAAAGCGGCGCGCTCATGCCGTCCTTTCAAAGAAATACGGCAAGTAGCATTTTAAGACGTTAGCCGAAAACAATATTTCGGCGAAAACTGTGCTCCCAAAAGAACGGAAGTGTAAAGCCCAGCTTCTGCCGAAGGAGCCGCATAATCAGTGCATGTCGGGCCCTGCTGTCGTCAGGCTGCATTGCGCGTTGTTGGGTATTTACGGTAAACTGTAAACATTTACTAATGCGGCAAAACCAGCGTACGCGTCCATTGCTTATTATTTAAGTAAATTAAGCTACTTGTAAACGATCCAGTCGATGTTTCTTGGATCGATTGCGGCCATTTGTCTCTAGTCGTAATCCACATATTTGCACCTCGAACATCACAAGGTTATTTCTATCTCCCATCCCCTACAACTAAGCATATGAAAGGCAAAACAGTTAACAAAAGTGTCACTCTTCATAGCTAAGTATGTAGCTACATCTGCCCTAGCATAGTATTATTAATAAATAAATTATAAATGAGCTAATAATAAATACTTACCTACAACATATTACATGAGCGCAAGATGGTTAAAATGGTTTTAAAAAGACTAAGAAAAAAGAACTTGAGGACAACCTTGTAAAAAAAAAAAAGAATATTTGCTGTTTCCTTCCGATCAATGGAAAGTCATAGCTCTACCTATCGCCTGCAAACGGCTCGAAATCTTTTGATTGACGTAACACTGGCCAATAACATCCAGCTGGCGTGAACGGTGTTGTACCTACAGACGCTAAAACGGTGGCGCTGTTGGCAAAATATTAAAAGTAGGATTGCAATAAGTAATTTTTAATTCTGTCTCTAAGTATTTTAAAACTTAGAATGGTCAAAAGCAATTTTAAATATTCTAATGACAAAAAAATTTCAAATTATTTTACATGATAAGTATTAATTGGCAAAGGTTCGTGTATATTCTAAATATATTCTGGACAAGTATATTCTGGACAATATTTTATTAATTACGATATTAAAAAGTAGGCTATATAAATAAAACAAAATCAACAGTTTCATCAGCCCGACCCTAATTTACATGCACTGCGCCTGTTTAGATAAGTTGATTAGTTCTTATTTATCTTTAGGTCGTTTGTGCCTTTCCTCTAATTTGGTTAAGTTAGTTCCTCGAATAGTCTGAACCTGAATGTCTTGCATTTCGAGGGAAAATTGCGACCACAGCAAACATTATGGGGTAGAAGGCTCGACATAGCTATGCCATAGCTGGCCTCCATGCTTCAAAAACATCACATCAACATATTTAACTTATTATGGTTTTACTGTATATTGAGTATTTAATGGTTAAAAGTGGTACATCTCTGCTCTTTTTGCATTTGTTTTACATACAAAGCAAATATCTATTGCTTCTTATATTTAGTTCTATTTTTAATATAATTTTGTAATACTTCTATATGCGTGAATGAGTTGGCATGACGATTAAAGACTGGGAACTAAATGTACAGTGGGCTCCAAAGTTATTGGCACCCCTAATTGGAAATGCACAATTATACAGCCGTGGCCAAAAGTTTTGAGAACAAATATTGGTTTTCACAAAGTATGCTGCTTCAGTGTTTTTAGATCTTTTTGTCAGATGTTTCTATGATGAAATGAAGTATAATTACAAGCATTTCAAATGTTTCAAAGGCATTTATTGATAATCACATCACGTTTATGCAAGGAGTCAATATTTGCAGTGTTGGCCCTTCATTTTCAAGACCTCTGTAATTTGTCCCGGCATGGTGTCAGTCAACTTCTGGGCCAAATACTAACCGATGGCAACTCATTCTTGCATAATCAATCCTTTTAGTTTGTCAGAATTTGTAGGTCTTTGTTTGCCCACCTGCCTCTTGAGGATTGACCACAAGTTCTCAATGGGATTAAAATATGGGGGAAAAAAACCGCTTGATAATTGGTTATTGATCTTAATTAGTGCCGCCGGAATTTTACTGTATGAAATCCCTTTCCTTGTAGGTGTTTCTGTTTCAACACCAAACCCCCCAATAATTCTGGAGCCCCAGAGGTGACATTCAAGTCAGAGAGCAGGGTCCTTGGAGTTCGAAAAAATGTAATTATGAAAAATGGTGCTAAATGGCGGTTTCTTGATTCTGAGGAGGAATCTCACCCCTTAGAGGCGGAGAACTCAGAGGATGGAATACATGCCTGGATACTTAATGAGAAAGAGAGCTCTGTTAACCTGGGTAGTGAGAGTGAGGGATTTTTAAAGCCTAACCAAGTAAGTCCATACTGTATGACTCAGAACCAGAGCAGGTTGCAAAGCCAAAACTGTCTAAAACCTCAGAATATCATTGACAGACACAGTGACATGGACAGTCTAGCTGTTGGATCTTTGGCCATCAGTGGGAAAAGACTGAGACAGAAAGACAGAGACTTTAGACCATGTCACAGTCCCAGACTGTAATACGGATACACAAGTAAATGCATCAGTAGATATAGAAGATAACTAGGAGCAGAATGGGCAGGGTTAAGAAGGTCAGCCAACTTGAAAAGATAGATTCTTATATTGAAGATACAGTTGCCTATCTTTAAAATTATGTAGGTAACTGAACTACTTTTATTTTAACCTGTAACAACCTTTGGCTGCATTATGTAAGGTCTTTGATATATTCAACAGGTAATAAAAGATAGCGTGGTTAGTTAAATTTTAATTTCTAAATTGTTCAAAATGCAGTTAAGCTATATAACATGCTCATGTTTTATCATGTTTTAATTTCAAACGAGAGGGAAATTAACATACCCAATAGATTGAACGAAATGTAAATATAAGATTTGACCGTTTGTATCTAAAATTCTGACTGATTTACATTCTGATGATTCCACCTGTCACACTGAAGATTCTTCTAATGTTGCTATTGTTATTAAGAGCAAAGAGATTCGACCCAAAAAAGTAAAATGTTACTTTTGAGGATGTTTTCCACTAATGTTTTTGCTTTGAAGGACAGTCCTTCTGGTAGTCAGTTGTAATTAATCTGCAGTTTTTTCTCGGTATTTGATGTTTGTCTAACTGGTGCCCCCCAAGGCTGAACTCGGTCCCTCTTTCTTCTGTCTTCACATTGCCTCTCTAAGACCCATCATCCATAATCATAATCTTTATTCACAGTAACCACAGTTTACTACGGTCCGAAAAAAAATTGTGGGCGATGCTGACGGCAGGTTCTGCTGACATCCTATTGGAGGAAAGGAAGACCTGTTTCACTGCTGCTTATGCTCCTAGCCGGCAGTCGATTCTTCCTGGAATTGTCTAATCCTATTCTTAAAACTCCATGGATTTTAGCTTTTAATTACATCAGAAGCCAATGCTGTCTATGACCCAGTCCAGGATAACCCTCCTTCTCACTTAGGTAGTCGGATACCCCACCTCTATACACTTCTTAGCAAGTGTGTAGAGTATCTTAATTTGATCAGTTCATTTAATTTAACTCTTCCACTAAAGAATACTCCCCCCCCTTGAATCTTACTTGCTACACCTCTTCTTTTTCTACCTTTATTCTTGTGGGGTGTTTCAGACCTGGGGTGAGACATCTGTCCTACACAGCCATGCACAGCCAATGCATTTGTAAGCAATATGAAATAAAGGAAATGAATCTCACGAAAAAGAGATGCTACATATCAGTACATTTATTTTTACAAAAGATGGGCTTCTTACAAAAACAACCAACACATACAAAAAAGCAAAAGAACTGTACAGAAAAATATCTTGAAGGAAAGGAAGCTTCTAAAATAATTCTGTATGACTCACTTCAGTATAATCAGTATACAGCTTTTAAAAATGTCACTGAAAAATCAAAAAATATAGTGACACAAAAAAAAACCACTTAAAAAACATTTTTTGAATACAAAAATGAAATTACTAGCTGAAGGAAGATTGAAACAAATCTAAAAAACTGCTGTTCAATGCAGATCACTTTTCTCATAAAGTTACTGGACAGTTACTTCATCCAGGTCCTAAATGTACAATACTGCTGTATTTTAACATAATTGCATTACAAATTTTCTGTGTGGAAGACAAAATTACATCGAGGAATTAAATGCTTATAGGGTCATATTCATTTTAAGCCAATTTTCATTTTTCTTAGCATATCACTCCTGACAAGTTAAATGTGGTTTATATCATACCTTTTATTTAACATGACTCATATCATCTGAAAGATACTGGCTAAATACATTAAGTGTAAATGTAAGCATTATATCATCTGTATTTCAATGCATACAACAATACTTTGCATCCTGGAGCAGGAAATTGTTTCTCCATTGCCAAATCACTGCTGAATAAATAAAGGCAGCAGTATTTCTCCTTCTCGCCATCGGATGGGTGCCATGAATGGCCTCAGTCTAAGACTGCATTGGTTGCATTGCGATGCAAATGATGACACCAGCTGATTTTTTGCAGCAAGGCACTACTTTTCAGCTCATACCTGCATTACACTGAAAGTGAGATTTCAATGCCTTTCATCATATCACAGATTTTCAGTGGCCTTTAGGTCAAATAAACAATATTGATGGTTGAAGCTCCCCTGGCCATGCAGTCTAGGTTAATATCTAGTCATCTGGTAAATATAACATCACAAACAGCAAAAACCAAGCACTGCTTCACTGAAATTAACAAAAACATTTAACTGGTATACTGGAATTGATTAAAAAAAAAAAGAGAATTTCATCAGGCAGTGCATTTGATAATACTAGATAGAGATCATGTGAAGATTCAGTCAGGTGTACAATCTTGAAGATTACTACTTTAACTGTGCAAATAAAGAGCAAAATGTGTAAACTGAGAATTATACACAAATAAAATTTGACTAAGATACATACATTTCCAGTGTCATTCACATATTAATCAGGAATATCTCATTTTTTTTGCCATTGTTAGACAGTAATTCAGATGTACAAAGTATTCTGAACATACAGTGGGGTAAACATTAGCAATGTCCCACTGCTTGACACATATAGTATATTGAAACAGTATTCAGTATTCATTATATGTGCACAAAATACACAATATGTATGCATTGTGCAACCACAGAAGATACCAAGATGCAATTCTAGGTTTAAAAAAAACTGTACACTTCATTTCACCTACAGAAGGTGGGGAATTTTTTAATTTAAATTTTACCTAATATTTTGGCCACTGTCCTGTTTACTAAAGAAACTATGAAATTATGTATTAACACATCTATGCATACATCTGAATTTAAAACAAATAGTAAAAATGAATCATATGCTAAAAATGTTTGCAGAATATAAAAGTATACAATACATAAAAATTTATGAAAGTGGGTGGGGGTAAAGATGGAAGATATGTTCATCTTTACAGAATTTATAAGACAGAGAAATACTCCTTCAGAATAAGATTTTTAAATCCAGTTTTGTTAGATGCAGTTAAATTCTAATCCCTTATTTGACCACATTCCCTTAATTTATAATCCTTTGTATGCCTTAATCCCCTAAATTTAATTAACAAAGAAATAACCATTTTGGTTAAGTTTTGCAGCACCGTCAGTCAAATACCTTTATTCCATTTTGCCCATCAGTAATCACTGGTCCTGCTAGTAGGACACGTCTGTCAATGAAAAGGACAGAATGCATGAGCTAATGATCCTACAAGCATAATTGTTCTGAAAATTGTGGACACCTTTGGTTTTACAACTGGCATGGCAACACATTTGGCGAAGATCAGCGTAGCCGGTACTTCTTCATGATCTCTCTAAGTGTCAAGACTTGCTGTGGAGTTCGCTGCAGTGCCACTGGTATGGGAGAAAACATCCACGGTTTCATTCCCAGTGAAGGAAAGGGGCGCAGCCGACATGGCAACGCTGTCTGGATGACCTTGTTCTGGCAATCCTTCCACTGCTGCCAACCTCTTTGAATTGTACAAGAGAAAATTTCATAGATTTTATCAACTTGCTTACTACTTGTTATACAACAATCTATACAATCACAGATATATTCATGCTTACTTTTCGAAGGTCCTCAGCCTTCCCTTCATCCTCTTCCTTTTGTTTGGTGAGTGTCAGTAGATAATCCAAAACAGACTGCTTTGGATGCATGCCCTTATCAAACCGATTATACATACCACACCAAAGCCTGGAGAAACAGATTTTAAAATCAATTCATACTCAGGAGTAGACATTACCTTAAGCAATAAGCCAAGTTCTCATCGTATCAAGTACACGGCAGTTGACTACTGTCCAAAATAGGCAGCAGCTCTATAAGGGTAGACCACTAGCATACCAGACGTCCCGCCTCTCCCGGAACTCCGGGGAGTCTCCCGCAAATTCACAGCAGCTCTGGACACCCGCAAATGATGCGCAGTGTCCCGAAAGTCTGAAAATTTGTCCCCCTGCCCGTCCTCGCCACAGCTGGCAATATATTATATTATATTATTTATATATATATATATATATATATATACACACACACACACACACACACACACACACACAGTATTGGGCCCGTGGTGGTGACATCCCCTGCAAATCCAGCCAAGCACTGGCCAGCACCCCCACCCTCCCGGATGCCCCTCATCTGCCTCCCTGAAGTTTTGCTAATCAACACCACACTGCGTTAATTAATTAACTTTAAATCAATTCATTGAAAAATTAATAATTCATTGACTGACTGTATTGATTAAGGAAGCTGGTGGTGAAATTTAGCTAATGCATATAATGGTTGGGGTGGCCCGGAGGACAAGTTTGGTAACTGAAGTGGGGTTCTTCCAGCCAACCAACAAGATATCAGTAACGTTTTGAAGAATAGAAGAAATTGTTTGTTTTTATTGTGCTACTGTTTTTGTGCACAAGTTCTAATATTAAAATTGTGTGCTAATTTTGTCTTATTTCCTAGATAAATAGGTTTAATCATTTTCTTTGACTTTTGCACAGTACAGTGAACACAAACACACATCCCATATAAAACATGGCCATGCATTCATTAATTCTTACTTACTTGAAATTGAATGGTAATGTGTTTGGTTTCAACACATCAATATGAAAGGGGCCTTTATACAGTGGATTTGTGAACTGCTGTCTTTTCTCCAACAGAAACGACCAAACACTGTAAGTTTTTTCCTGGAGCCTGTAAAAGAGAGAGAGAAAATTCTGATACGCCTGCACCCAACGTATCACCACAACTTATACTTATGTTACAATGTTAGACAATAAATAACAGGTTAATTATGTTAATGAATTAACATAAATCAATCATGTCAGCAATAAAGAGTAATCACTTTCCCAATAGGGGCGAGAGAAAAAGAAAGTAAAATATGAACAGATCAGAAAAGGAATACTCACTTCATTTCTAATCTGTCCTTTTGGCAGTTGCCAATGAAGTTACCAAACTGGCAGGCATACACATGGTCATGGATTTCAAAGAGGTATCGCTCATTAAACTCAAAAGCACAAGGGTACTGCTCCATCAAATGCCAGAGGCATTCAATAAACTGAGTGAAAACAGGTGACACCTCCTTAGGCTCTCCTTCTAAATGGCCACACCTAAAATAATGTATTACACAAAATTAAATGTTGTAACAATGTAAATAATGATAACTAATAATACTAACACTATTTTTCCCCCATGTAATTCCCAAACAAATGGAGCCAACGAATCCCCAAAAAAGAGCTAACAAAAGAGCTAACAAAAGGAGACCATGGCAAAAATGGCATTGCTGTCTATGTACTGAGCATCAAGAATCTGTGATTAATACTGCCTGGCTTGCTTTTTTAAAACATTACAGCCAGCAAACCGAATACTGAATAAGAGGCTAAGCATTGCAGTGTGTGTGTGTGTGTGTGTGTGTGTGTGTGTGTATGTGTATACATATATATATATATATACATACATATACACACACACACACAAACACATACACACACGAGCTGGGTTTGCGGCTCTGTGTTTACAGACATTTCTTAAATACCCTGATTATCTTGTGCAAATAAGATATATTGCACAAACAAAATTAAAAGAATACGTTGTGGCCTCCATACAAACGTCTCAAAAGCAACTTATATATAAAAATATATAATATTTTATATATAATTATATATAAAAAATGTTAGACTCTACACAAACACTAGATGCAAAGCTTGTCTAAAATACTTACATTCAAAAAAGTTACTTTCTGAAGAATTACAGCCCTACCCTAACAGTACACATACTGACTGATGAAAGTAAACTCGATTAAAGATACGGAATGAAAATACCTCTGAGTGAATTTGTGACCCATGGATATCCATTCTCTTTCTATCAAAACCTTTAAATGAGGGGGAAACACAAAACTGATATTAAGTAATTAAACATTAAAAGTATGCTTAAATTAAACAAAGCGCTGTACAAAGTGAATCTGGAAACAATCTACAAATTAAAATGGTAAGAGCCCTTGTGAATGGATCCTAACCTAACCTGGTCCAACAATAAATGGAAAGATTAGCCAGAAGCATAACCATACCATCAAACCCTTTATTGTTCTGTAATAGGGGTCCAGGAGGAGAGCAGCCAGAGAGCAAACTTGGGCCGTACGATCCCAGCCGTCTGAGCAGTGCACCAGCACACTAGCATTTTCTTCAGTCACAGCCTACAAGGGGAACCATCATAAAAAAAAATCTGATCTTGAGTACATACATCCATCCATCCATTTTCCAACCCGCTTATTGGAACAGGGTTGCGGGGGGTCCGGAGCCTATCCCGGAAGCTATGGGCACTAGGCGGGAACAACCCAGGATGGGGGGGCCAGCCCATCGCAGTGATCTTTAGTAGAAAATAAAATTTGGAATTCAATTATAATATTCTGTTAAAAAGTAAAAATAATCCTGAGTAATCACACTATCTTAATTATGTACACACACTTTTTACATTTATCCTCTTCAATTCAACAAATTTTCAAATTAGGTAGGTGAAAATAAAATGATATATAAGCACTTTGTCACCAAGGGTTGCTTGAATGTGATTTGAAGATAATATTACCTTAACCAAGAATATTCCAGCATCCATTATTGCTTTAATATGACGCAACCAACCAGAATTCTCCAGTCCAGTTAAGTAGTCACTCATCGTGGGTGATTTCACTGCACAAACTGGAAAACATATTCAACAGATTCCAGTTTAAGCTGCATCCAAATTCTTTGCTTTTAAAACAATTTCATTCATAACATAGATTAGGGAACACATGTTTGTAATGGTGATGAATAATCTAAGGGTTAGGGTAAATGTAAAAAGCACAACCTTCTACAAGCTTCTGTAGACTGCTTCTCATCACATGGATATTCTCAATACCCACAAACTGGAAGCGGATGTTGGAGTAATGGTCCTCATTCTCATAACCTTTCCCAGCAGCTCTATTTGCCATAGCATTCAACTAGTGAAGAAAAAGAATTGCAGAATTGTTAAGAAAAAGAGTATCTGAAATCCAATCATTCATCCTTCTTTAAATGCAGAAATTGTACCATTGTACCTTGGGCCGGGTATCCACCACATACATGTAGGAATTCTTGGGATTTGCCTTGCTAATGGCCTGCAGCATCTGTTCATCTTCTACACAGCGAGCACTGAACCCAGACAGAGGCTGGCTGCAGCGACAAATAGCAGCCTAGAGGAAGGGCCGAAATAAAGGTCATCCTCAGAGACATATAAAGGCTCCCTGCCACCCACCCCCCCCCAAAAAAATAAACACAATCTCCTTAAATGTCAGAGTCTGGAATATACAATTGAAGAAGAAGAAACAAAAAAAACCTCAACGGGCATTTCCTAATTAAACTTACACTGTTCTCCCGGTGGAAGTAAGACAGAACTGGAAACCGTCCCCTGCTCCTGAATTTGGAACTACCCACGATCATGGAGTTGCTTGCTGCTTTAGGAACAGCCAGATCAGCAGGATATGTACTGCAAATCTATGGATCATAATACGCAGTAGGTTGAACATCACGAGGGCTTTACTGAGTGGAGATTTACATTTACAAAAAAACAATAGTGCTGTAACAGTAAATGTATTTTTCATGTACTGTTCGGTACATCATGAGTTGATTACGACTTTCCCAATAAATTGCAGCAGCACTAGACAGTAAGGATGTCTGTTGGCTGTTATACAGGACTTGCATATGTTGCTGGAAATGCATCCACCTCAGTTGAGACATCATCATCTGAGTGTGTGCAGATACAGAGCAAAGCAGAAACAGCCTCTCACCATGGCATCCAAGGCACTTTTGCTGGGAAATTTAGACTTTTTTTTTTCTTTCATTTTACACATTTATTTTTACAATGTGCAAGAAAGAATTTTTATTTTGAGATTCAGACACATTTTGGTTAATATGTTCTCCTAATTGTGTTTACCGTTTTAATAATAAATAATTTCAAAACAAATTTCTTTCCTGTACCGAAACTGCACCAAACACTGAACCCAAAACTGATGTTTGTACCGAACCATGAATTTTGTGTAGTTACACCACTATTAAAATATTCATATTCCACAGGACAAATAACAGCATGCTCCTCCCTAAGTATAACACTAACACATTAATAAATTCTTTAAAATTTTATATTAAGCCATACTCATACATACCCAATACATAGCAACTGCCTGCATCATTAATAAGATTAGCTTTGTGTTAATCCACCAAAATAGTTATTAAAGAGTCAAAGGGGAAGGAGAAAAGCAATTACTCCATAGTTCTTGTTAAGATCAGTCAGTTCCCACATATCATTGGGTAAGCCCATCCTTTCAAAGTCCATCTTCAGATCTACGGCAGCCCAGCCGATTCTTCTGTCGTATTCATTTTGTTTTGGGTTGTACAGAAAAGCATATAATTCTTCATGTTTTGCTGGCAGATGAAACACACAAGCATCTTACTATTCCACAAATAAGCAAAGAGTAAGCCCTCATAAACAGAAATGCTGGAAAATAAGTCTTGGAACATCTTACTCCATTGAATTAGAAGTATAAAGCATTGCACACAAAGCAAATCAACAGTGCTGTGGTCCCAACTACTGTACCTGGCTGTGACAGCTTGAGTAAGGACTGAAAAACATCCTGACAGTCTCTCTCCCGAGGAAGGATAAAGTGAGCTACATGGAAGTTCTTACAGTGGATGAGAAGGGGGCAGCCTGCTGGTGTAAGGGCCAGCTTCTCAACTGTAGCTATGTGATGGTGTAGGATCTGTCCAGCAAGATACAATGACAATTCCAGACCACAATTTGATCTACTTATACACTAAAAAGGAAGATGATTTGACATGTAAAACTAAACAAATACAAAGATGACAATAAGGTACAATATCATATATTTCTTGCTAATTATAATCATAAATGTTAGTCCTACGTAAACAGAGGTCTTACACTGTTAACATAAATGCATTTATAAATAAATAAATAAGTAAATAAAAATGAACATACCCAGGTTTCCTTGCGTGTCTCTGATGTCGTTTCCACGTAGATCAGGTGAGTTGTTGTCAAATATAGAGTGCCAACTGCAGGCTTTTTCTGTGTATATCTGTCCAGTAATTTAACTTGTTCTACCTGTTAGGTTTAAGTGTAAAAATATTTTTTAGAATGTAACAGTGTTATTTAGAAGATTTTTAATGACATCAGTGTCATCAGAAGAAACCATGACCAAAGAAAACAGCAGTCTGGTTAGCGCATGCCCATTAACCATTTATTCCACAGTTACACAGAATTAATATCTCTATATAAAAGAAACCATGTTTTACTTTTGAAAATTCCCATTTTTCCTCATTTATGAGAGACACAGAAAACTGAATGAGGAAATAAGTGTCTTCTGTCCAGATAACGTCAAAAGTTTTTCTCTAGGGTGGTGATATGAAATATAACGGTGAGCTGGCAAAATCGTAGATGTGTTGGGTCATTCCACTTTAATTCAACAAATTATGAAAAAAGGGGAAATTCTCTAAAAACACAACACACTTTAGGTACTCATAAGATATATTTTAAGCTATTTTGATGAAAGGAGTCATAACTCCTACATACTTTTGAATAACTTTCTTCCAAATTCAGTGAAAAAATGTTTACTCCCACCATTTTTTTGCACAACCTATAAAATTTGGGGCGTGTATCTCATGAAAGGGACCAAGTAACAGGTCAATGTTTTGTATACAGGTAGTATGTATTTTATTACAAAACACTAAATGTTATTCCAAGCCATACACTGTACTTGTTTTTTATGACCAAAAGTTTTTTAAAGCAGTTCACAAGAACTATAACCTTGAGAGATAGACACTTTAACTTTTTTCCACATTAGTCTAAGTTATAAATTTACAGGTCATTAGAAAACACTTGGTAATACAAGTTTTTGGCTAAATATGGTGTAGATAAGTCACTACAGTAGAGGTTGGCTGATATATTGGGCCGATATTAGGCATTTTTCAATGTATCAGCATCGGCCTATATCCGAGTGTAGTACGTTATACTTGCTGTGGAACACGTGACCCAGGCTGTCAGCCAGAACTTTCATAAGAGTCCTGGGAGAGAACGGAATGGCTTAAATTCTGGGGCTGGTTGCACAAAACACTTTAAGTTAAGACTTCCTTAAAATAAAGTTGGTTGCACAAAACATCCTTGAATGTCCTCCTTGAGGTTTCCTTAAAATGTTCACTTAAGCATTTCAGTTTTTCTCCTTATCTTGGTCATATACCCAGATTACGCAGTCCCTTAAAGTTCCCTTAGCAGCTGCATAAAAGAACCAAAGTGAGGAGAATAACTTAAGGTTCCTCTGATTGTACCTTAACCACAACCACCGTTTATGGCCATAAATGAACAAAAAGAACGCACCCCGAGAAGAGAATTCTGCGACTGGATATGATCATGATCAATTGATCTAGCATCATAGATTTGACCAACAGTAGATTTATAATTCTATTCATACGGCCCGCAACATTTTTTCCTAATTTATTTATAATTTATATAGTTTATAATTCATTATTTAACCTGTCTATCACAGGTAAGTTTCACTGCTGGTGCCGGCAAAAAGACAGAGACTGAAGTTTATTGGTTATTTGATCAACTTTTCGATGCAGAAATAAGTAGACACTTGCAGAAAAAGGTCGCTGCATCAATGCATTTAATTATTCAGTCACGAAAACAAACCAGTCAAAGCACAAGATGAAATTAACTATTTGGCCAAGCAAAGGACCCTTTCAGGTTTAAAGCAATTTGTAAAGCCTGAAGTAGCTTAAAGTGTCCGGGATGACATGGATTATCTGGTCACCCTATTTATATTTAAGTTTACACTTATGTTCTAAGTTAGTGTTCAATTAATGTTGTTAACTTGAGAAATTATGTGTATCCTTTTTTATTAGTGTGATATTTTACCATGCAAAGAGAGGGAGAAATGTCCAATTATAGGCCAAAAAATCGGCAGCATATATCGGCCATGGGCTGACCCTGACTTCTAAAAACCCATATCGGTCGACCTCTACACTACAGTACTGTATATCTCAAGGGAAAATATGAAAATAAATAATAATAATAATAATAATAATAATAATAATAAATACTGTGCTCTAGAGCAGGGTTCCCCAACCCAGTCCTCGGGGACTGCTGGACAGTCCACAGTTTTGCTCTCTCCAAGCTCCCTTTCGGGAGCTGGGATGGAGCAAAATTGAAGACTGTCTGGGAGAGAGCTGGGAGAGACCAAAAAGCTTTGACTGTCCGGCGGGCCCCAAGAACCAGGTTGGGGAACCCTGCTCTAGAAGGCACATGTAATTCACATGCCAAATTTAAAAAGGTGATGCACTGGTCATTTGTTGATTTAAGATTATTATTACTACTACTGGTACTAAATATTGTTATAACCCTGTGGTCTTGAAGGATACAGTTATACAAATACTACAGAATATACAAAAGTACTAAAGTACTTGGGTTTCAGGTGAACTAATAAACTTATGT
>JAODKN010000039.1:1689072-1716713 GCA_026774425.1 Petrocephalus zakoni | reverse complement strand
GCAGCGTTGAGGTAAGTTCAGGTAAGAAATAGTTGGCAACGCTGCATTTCAGGGATTTTGAGTCAATCTGCGCTGCAAATGGGGTAAATGCGTTAATATTTTTAATCAGATTAATCACGATGCTGGATTAATCCGCGTTAACGCGTAAATTTTGACAGCCCTACAATTTATTGAATGTAGTTTTTAAATAAACAATGTCTGTGTGTCATTTTACAAATGTACATGAATTTGTTAAAGGGTTTGTTTAAGGGTTAAAGGGTTTTTGTGCTTGTTTTTGTTATGTTTTTATAGAGTAAATACAGAGACGTTCTTTAACTGTCTGGCGAATATCAGACCCACTGCTATCATTACTTCAGTTAGCTATACTCGGTTGTTTAGGCGTTGCATGGTGGTTTTATATGAAATTATGTGTGCGGTTTAACCTACAGGTTTTTTGCATTTCCCATGCTCATTTCGCATAAAGGTAGGTTGTGCAGGGTCGTGCAATAACACAGCCAAGAGCACTGGCGGACTTGGGGCACGCTAAATAAGATGCTGTTAGCTGCCCTTCACAAGGGAAAAATTCCTGAGTTCTATTTCAAGTAAAGTATATTGATAAGTGTCCTTCTTGTGGAGGAAATGTGATGCACTGCCCTATAATGTGCCCTTACAATGGTCTTAACAGTCCCCATGGGTGCCCTTCCAATGTAAAAGGGTGCTATTATGAAGTGCCCTCTATGCCTCCTTTATATGATTAAGTGTCCCAAAGAGTGCCCTTTCCAGTAGAGAAAATAGGATGCAGTGTGATAAATTGTATTCTAAGCAGTAGGAAAATATGGTGAAGTGCCCAAATAGGAGGCCTTTAGTGGGGCATATGTAATGCAGTGCCTCGTATGGTGCCCTAACAATTGGGTAAACTTGAGGTGCCCTCTGGGTGCCTTTCTGTTGGAAAAACTCATGAAGTGCCCTCTAAGGAGCCCTTCCAAATGAGCAAACATGATGAAGTGCCCTTGTAATGGAGAGAAAATATCTGTGATGGGTGCCCTTTCAGTGATGAAAATTGCCACTGGCATACAAGATCCCAGCCATACCCAAGCTGTACTGCGATGAGAGTCTTGTTACAGCATGGTTCCAGCTCTCCTTGGTTTTCCACTGCAGAAGGATCTGTTCGGAAAAAGCGGTGCCAGGCTTGGAGAGAGACAGTGCTTACTAAGTACAACATAAGACCAAAGAGCCGCTTATTTACCATTGATTGCAAGATTGCTGGCTACTACAAGCTAAAGTTAACCATCCCTTAATCCGGTGGTTTAACCTTCTGGCTTGCTAGCTAGTGATGGTAAATAGCATCCTATGTAACATTACCAAAGGAGAGCTCTGTGAGTATCATGGCAGTGTGCTTAACGTTTTTACCACCACTATCAGAGGTTTTAGTTGTCAAAACACTGAATTCCATTTGTTATCTGCAGGTCAAGATGCAAAGGAAAAATTTCAGCGTTGTTTACAAAAAATGACAGAAATCCCAAGTCCTGTCAAATTACAAAGAAATTGTACTATTTTCTAGCCAGGAGCTAAAATAGTTCCAGTTTGGGACAGCCCAGGTAATTGTAAACAGGGACCAGGTTCCGGAACTTGTTTTCAACAAGATCTGGTAACCTAGGGGCGATTCTAGCACTTGTCCCTTGCGGGGGGGGGGCAGATTTACAATAATTTTTGAGGGGGCTGAGACAAAAAGCCCCCTAAATAGGGTTTAGATTCTCCTATATGGTAACCACCAGTTTTCAACTCAGAATTGATCATTTTTAGGAAAAAATATTAAAAGGAATATAAGGAATATTAAAAGGAATATAATCAGTTTGGATACCTCTCTTTTGCAATCCACTGTTTTTAGCTCCAGGAGGTAAATTGCTCTACTTCAATGTGGTGATATCACTGCCTTATTGGATTAATTTAAATTCAATGCTGTCTGTAACATATTGGTAAGTGGATTATTTCAGGAATACTTTAGCTTAACTTTATTTGTTATGTGAAATGTTGTCATGTATATACTGACATGTCTACTGACATGTGCAAGTCTTCAGAATATTTATACATTGGTATTATTGATAATGTTATTTGCACCCCACTTGTAACTGCCCCTCCATGCTATTGCCTTTTCCACAGCCATGTCAAAATGCACTTGGAAGTTCTTTAGGGTCCTCCTGCAACTTTTATTTGTGCTGTTTACAAAGATTATGAAAAACTTAATTCAATTGTATGATCAAAGAATGTTTAGTCAGTATTATATATAAATGTTCCTTTTCAGAACATTGCTCCATGCACAATCCCAGTGACTTACCTGCATTTTATCAGACATTTTAGAATTGGAATGAGTCATGTTACAAAACATGTCACACTGTATTGTGATGGCTTTTTTACACCCCCTATAGCTAGCTTTGTGAATCAATTATATTTCAGTAAATTTTAGTTCTTGGAAATCAGGTGAATTTGCCTGCCAAGCAAGTATTGTTAATGCTGCTTTACAATAGCAATATATTATCAATATATTATTCACAAAGATTTTTCCATGTTTTAAAGCCTTTTAAGGAATACCAAATTGTTGCCTCCCCCAAACTTCTCAGTGGGGTCTGACAAAAGCCTTCATACCTGGGTCCTCTCCAACCTGTTATGGTGTGAAGAGATATGCAGTCTCCCCTGTTACTCTCACCTCCCGCGGATTCCTTTACAGAGATAATCCCCGTTAAGTACGGGGTCATTCTTAAGACATCTGGACTGCATCACAATTAAAGCTTAAATGTTTTAACCTAGAGGCCTTCCTCAAGACAAAGCTGAAAGAATACTTTAAATTCCACTTTAAGAGTGACTCTGTAGTCCGTGCAAAACCAAAATGGTTAAAAATAGCAGCACTCTCTCCATCATAACTACAGTCATTTAAGCAACAATCGCCCCAAACACCCACTATTGTTAATTGCAAGTTTCTCGTTATCTGCAAATTTATCAATGCAAATGAACCAAACCACGTGTGCTTAGACAGAGACAAGTTAAACAAGATAACTTTAATCAAGTTGTTTAACTGCAAATACAAGGATAAGGCCATACATTTTGCTTTAAATAAACACTGAATTCAGTGAATTATTGACATTTTACAAAAATGTAACATGCTACACTTCTTCGAGAAGTAATAAGTTAAAGTACAAAAACAAAAAAAAAAGTCAAAGAAAAGAAAAGGCTAAATAATGGCAAACAAAATATCATTTTTTTAATACATAAGACAGGAGTGGTGCCAGTTTTCCTGCCTTTAAAACACTGTAAGGATAGGCATTAAAGCTTACTGGTTATTGATTATCTTATTACTCTGTTAAACAATGTTAATCATTTCATTAAGATATACTGACACTGAAAGGGCCACTTTCGTCTTCACACACAGGGGTGTTCACACTAAATATCACATCTCTGAAGTTTGAAACTCTGCAGCCTCAAAAGCAAATAAGAAAGAATAAAGAATTTAAACCGTGATTCCAGAGTATAACTGCTCAGAGTGAATGGGGTTGTGTTGGAAGGGGTAGGCTTGCTGCTGTCCGTAGTTGTCCAGAAAAGTCTGAGGCACAAGCAGAGTGTGTTCAGGGGGTATCCCATAGTTCAGGTATGGTTGGAAGTAGGGGCCAGGAGGTTGGGTAGGAGGCATGTACTGCTGCGACTGAGCACCGGACACTGGGAACCCACCTCCCGCTTGCCTGAACATATTTACAGCGACCTCTGTGCCCAGCGGGCAGGCATTCTGCTGGCGGGATCTTCCAGTGGAGTTGGAGCTGGTGCTGGAATTGCGGGACGGAGTCATGCCGTCTGAAGGAGGGCCGCCTGGTTCCAGCAGGCAGCTCTGGGTGGGCCCTAAGCTACTCTGACTGTCCCCAGACTTGGGCTTCAAGCACTGGCAGCAGCAGATAGCAACGACAGAGCCGAGCAGCACAAACGACACAAAGGTACCTGCCACAATCAGGAAAGGCAGGTATGTGGGCACTAAACAAGAAGGCAGAAAGTCATATTAGACATTTAATATCACTATCACCAAAACATGTAATTAAAATGGCCACGCATATGTAGTTAAAAAAAAATAATAATAAATATATATATATATATATATAAATACACACACACATATGTATACATATATAGTATAATATTAGTTTACTGCTGCACAATCAAGTGAACACAACACTGGCAGAGACCAACTGCACTGAAAATTACTAAAATACCGATAGTGCTAATATACTGATCATTCGTACCTTGTGAGGATTTTTTCATCGTCTTCCCGTCGCCATCGACCGCAGTGAGATCGTCATTGTCACAAGTGCTCTGATCCAGTCTGGCCTCTGCCGCCGTGCAGCAGTAGCGAAGAGCGCACGTCCCACAGCAGTAGCGCGCGTCCTCGGCGTCGTAGCGCTCCGGGCACTGGAAGCCGCGGTGCCAGACGCCGAAGGCGTCGGCCCAGCCGTGGCAGAACTCCCCGGTACCGTCCACGCCATGGGGCTGCAACCCGGAGAACAGCAGATACAGAGAGACTAAAAAACAACCACGCATGGTGGTGGAAAAATAAATAAAAAATAATAATAATAAAAATTAAAAGTTCACAGCTTTGGCTTTATCCAGTATATCCAAAAAAATCCAAATTTGTTAAGCAAAGGAATTGATCCAGGTAAGGAGAATAATAATAAATTAAAAGAACATTAAGAACCGTTCACTAAGTATTTGCAGAACAAAACTTGCGACACAGCTGGAAGACGCTGGACACTGCCGAGGGAGACGACAGGCTTTTAACCCCTAACCTCACCATTCAGATGGCACCAGGGCTAAGGGTGGAGCTCGGGGTGGTGCCTGTGGAGTTAAATTAAATGCAATTACTGGCGATTACACAGCGCAGAGGTTTAGGGAATAAGCAGTGCTCCTTAACATTATATTATACATAATTTTTATGGTACACCTATATACTAAAGGCTTTTTAGAATGTATACAATCTAATATCCCTAGCAGATACACATGCGGAAGTGCAATTCTTATATCATTAATAGCATTTCTAAGCTAGAAATTTCATAGCAAAATATTTACCCATTTTGCAAAGATAAATATTTTGTCGGTCGTTATCTTTTTCCTACATCGATATTTTAAAATGACAGTAGGACGAAAAAACTTTTGTATATAAGTATTACTACGTTTAGTGTGTGTTACCAAAAAGCCATGATTAAAATTTACATTTGAGTCGGCCAGTGTGGTAAGCAATTCGTAATGTCACATAAAAGGCAGAATTTGATTTTTAACACTTTCAAAAAGTGGAATACATTTCTAGACAAGGAAAACAGAATGGAGGCCATGTGTGTTTGTACGTTCCTGGTCAGAAATAAGAGTGAAACCAGGCATTTTTGAAGAGAGTAGGCCCTATAAAACACCCAGGTTTTTTATTTCCCTACAAATCCCAGCTGTCCACCTCAGAAGGCTGAATAAACCAACTGTGCAAACAACACACTCTGGCACGACTGCGTCCCGGTGAGGGAGCTAGCAGACATGAGTGCCGGCTATTTGTCTTTGTGGATATTTTTCTGTCTAGGGGGACTGATTAATACTGGTGCATCTGTGAAAACTATGAGGGTCTGAAACCCCAATTAGCCAAAGGCAGTAAAAGACAGCATGTCTGGGAAATCAGTTAGTGAGTGTGAAATTGCAGCGCCTCAAAAATAGTTCTGTGTTACTTTTCTCTCTTGTCTCAGACAGGAAGAATTATGAGCCATTAGTTACTTAGGATGATAAATTGTTTTGTCCTTCTGTGCGGTTTGTGTCTGTGTGTTTTTATGGGGGTTATGTGAATGTGAGTGAGTAAAGAGCATTTAAAGACAAGCATTTATGTCTGAATACCTAAACCCTGTTCATTTATATAATGAGCATATATAAGTAAGCCTAAATGCTTCTTCAATTTTGTTGTTCCTTGAGAAAGTTACATTGACAATAAAGATTTCTTATCTTAAGTTTTTCATGCTTTTTTTTTTACAACTTTTCATACTCCTGATTTTTTATGTGGACATATATGAATGCAGCATACTCTTTTTATTAAATCATTCTAGGAGACAAAATCAGTAAAGCATTTCTCTACACATGTCTTGACAAATAAGAGGACTTTATCCATTAGCTAAACAGTTAAAGGCAATATTCTTGCAAGTTAAATACAGTAAACAAAGATTGCCAAATTACCATCATACCTCCTGTGGTGGTTACCATTGTTTGCTGCACGCCAATCCCCTTTTACTGGAGAATGGGCAATTTACTCTGAATGTGCTCAGCTTAATCTCTGCTAAAACATGATGAGATCTCCAGGCCTCTTCAGCTATTGGGTGTATGTGTGTGTGTGTGTGCGTGGGGGGTTCATTTGGTACAGGATACCTAAATGTAATTAAATAACATATACATTTGAAGATATATATCTTGTTCTTTATGCTGCAATCAAAATATGTATTTTGGTGAATAATGTTTTCTTCATTTCAGAAAATGTTTTACTACTATGGAATGTGATACAAACACATGAAAAATAAATAGCATTGTATCACTTTTTGCTCAACCGTTTAGTATAATGAGTTTCTACTCATATAAAACCAGAAAGTAGACAGTATTTTGTACATTGTTTAAGTGGGCTACCCCACACAATTACATTTTCTCTGTTGTCAGAGAAATTGTTATTCTAAACAGAGAAGACAGAGGGCTGTTCTTATGATAATAGAGCAATCAGTGGGGAACCTCCCCAGCAATTAGGGAAATCTTCTTGGGTCACCTCACCCATTCACCCACACAGGGGTCTTGACCAGGGAGAGATTAGGGAAAGAGGATCCTTTGTTTTGGCACAGAAAAGTCTTGCATGCGTAAGGTTACAGTGCATGTAGGCATTACCAATGTAGCATATTGAAAATCATTTTTAGACCTGTCAAGATTTCTGTATAGTGTGTATTTTACTTGATATTATTGTAATTACTAATTTCTCCAAAACAACACCCTGTCTAAGACAATATGAGTTTTAAAAATGGACCGTAAAGTAAAGTAAGTAGAAGTAAAGTAAAATGATTTTATTGAATGCTGTTCTCTGCCAAAGAACATGCTTTGTTTTAGCTACCTGCTGCATTTTTGAGAATGTAAGTTGAATACTAATTAAACAGGTGTGGTTGGTTTAGACACAGGTATGCAAGGTTAATTTCGAAATTGCTTTCTCATTGGCTTGCATCATTTAATATGCAGAAAATTCAAAGAAGATATTTGTGAAAGTTAATTTATTGACTTGTTGGGTTAATTGAATACATAAATCAATGGTCAAATCTGAGAAATGTTCAAATAATCAATGAAATATCCAACTGCTTTATATATTTTTAAACGAAAATTAAGCATTTATTATTATTAGGTTCTGCCAGTTCAGTGTTGGCAATCAGTGAGACAGCGTTCCTTGAAAAGATGTCCAGTGTTTTGTCTGGGTCTTGATGATTTTTAATGAGCAGTTTAGATTTTACTTAATTAATCTTTTAACCATCTCAGCACGAATGCAGCAAGTACAAAATAACCCATATTTATGTCTCCGAAATGGCTCCTTACTACCAGGAATATTTGTGTATTTTTTATATTATTAGTGACTGTGCATTTTTAAAAATGAAAAGTAACAGTGTTACAATGTCATTTAAAAGTGTTGATTTGTTCAATAATTGCAATCACAATTTTTGTGCTGTATATTTTGAGGTATATATCTTCCTCTCCCTTAATGTAATTAGTAATCCCACATCTCCACATCTGGTGAAATGAGGGAAAGGGAGCCATGCCAGAATATAATGACTGAGAAGGCTAGGGTTAGGTGCAAGACCTATAGGATCCCCAAGTATCATTAGCAGTGGATTATTTTACTTGCCAAATGGCACCACTAACAATGAGAGTGCAGTTTAACATAATTACAATCATTGCTCCCTGCAAGGCTGCTAATTTAATTTTTGATACCATTATGAAAGAGTCTTTGAAAAATCATCTTGTTATGATCAGAAGAATTTATCTGCTGTGTTGCTTCTCAGCCAAAAAAAGTAAAACATTGTGAAAATATTCCTTTTTGGCCGTTCTATGAGAGACCTCACGCTTTCTCTGGAAATTCAGAAGCTATTAATAGGGGGTAGTTGTAGCATGATGGTTAAGGGCTTGCCAGGTTAGAGTTGAAATGTGTTGCTGCAAAAATGGATAAAATTGTAAAGCCCATTTTTAAAAAGAGCCAGCTAGGAAACTAAATATAGCCCTTTAACAGGGTATGCAAGGACAGCTTACAACTTGCAATTAGTTGACCAGAAAACAACATTAAGGAAATTAAGGCCATTTTCATGATGGGAGAGTTATGAAAGAGTCCATCAGAAGTATATCCGTGTCAGCAGATAGGAAATGAGTGACACAGCTCTCAGATAAAGTCCGAGTATGTTACAGAAACCATCAGTGTTTCAGCATTTTATTAATGTGACATTAAATAGTTTGTTAGTGCCTGGAAATACAGTGTAATTTTGTTAAGGGTGCACCTGGACTGGGCAGCATGGTACTGCCATGGTTACCACTGTTGCCTCACACCACCGCGACCAGGGTTCGAGTCTCTGCCACGGCTCTAGGTTGCATGTTCTCCCTATGTTGTTGTGTAGTTTCTTCTTGGTCCCCTGAGTGTCCATGTTGATGTCAACCTAGGGCCCCCAGATAAATTAATCTGCCCCTGGAGGGAGGAGAAGATTTCTAATGCAGCTGTTTAATATTTAATCACAATCAAATAGCTCACACAATAATCAACACCAACATTCCTTTCCCAGGCTTTTCTCTGGCCTCCTTTATATCTCCGTTCTTTTCCAGAAAGTGGCTCAAACTGTGCCTCCTCCTTACCGTAGTCTGAGATTATTCAGGTTGCCAGAAAATCAGGGGGGGGCCCAACCTTTCCCCCAAGCATCCTACCATATCAGCTTTATCAGTCTGAGACGTGACCCATTGCTGGAGGTTTCTGAGGAAGGAGGGCATATCACATATCTCTCACATTCTCGTTTCACAAAAATCATCTTTTCTTATAGCTAGGTCAGCTCCTACAGTCAGGTTTATAGACACACACACAATTATAACTATTGGTTACAATATTCTGTTGCTTGCATAAATATACGTCTTGATTACAAAATACCATTTGTAGATTACACACACACCAGAGTTGTAGTTCTCAAGATCGCTCTTAGCCATAATACTCAAAATATTACAAAACGTATTATCTGAATCGACATACAAATATATTTCTTTTCCCCTCAGTATGAGGAAATAAGTTTTCCTGCTCTGTCCTCTTGTAGTGGTGCTACTTAAAATGTACTACATCTCCCAACTGCCCCGGCAGCCCAACGGCAGCTTCAGATGGATAAAAACAGGAATGCGGAGATATGGTAGTTACTGTCTGTAAAGTTAGCAAGGCAGATAACAGCTGGAAAAGAGGGAAACTACAGCAATGTGGGCTTTGTCTGCCGTCATCCAATTTGGATAGATTTTACAACCTCAGTTTCTGTTGAGCATATTTTCAGCGGTGGGAGTCTTATCTTCCAGAATGGGAGCCAAAATGTTAACGGATTTAGTGTTCTTTAAGTGCAATTATGCACTGTTGCATGCATCATAATGCTTTTTTTTAAATGTATTACCACTTACTTACCACTTACATTACTACTTACATTACTTACATGTAGGTTGACAAGTTTTAAAAGCATTCAAAGATTTTTTTCGTAGATGCAAATATTGTACTTAAATGTTATTGAGAAACTGAAAAAAATGTTATGCATGCAAAAAGTATAATAAGAAATTAACCAAGAAAAAAATCGTTCTTTTATTTCATATAAACTTGTGCATTATTGTTTGTATGTGAACATTTTTTCAATAATAGGGTCTTTTGCAATTGAATGAATTAACATAATGCCCCTATATGGGGGCACTCTACAAAAAAAAATCTAAATTCTGATTCTGAATTTTTAAGTCTTGGTCTTGTTTTGGTCATTGATCTTGTAATAGATAGTCTTGAACACATCACTGGCACCCACAAGATTAATCAATCACTAAAAGTAAAACACACTGATTACCAATACTGATACTAATAAATAATATTTATATTCCAAATTTTTACTGGTCAATTTTAAATTCATTTTTAAATGAATCTTCAAAAAGCTTTAATCGATTTTTTTATATGGATGTGGGTTTAGTCTTATAATAGACCACAAGTCACTCTGAGCTATTCAATGTTGGAAAGCAGCAGTGCTTAGGTTGGATGAGTCTTGATCTTGTCTTGATCTTGTAACAGATTGTCCTGAATACATCACTGGCACACACAAGATTAATCAATCACTAAAAGTAAAACACACTGATTACCTACTGATACTAATACATAATATTGATTATCTTCCTAATTTGTACTGATCAATTTTAAATTCACTTTAAAATTAATCTTTTACAAGCTTCAATTGATTTTTGTATATGGATGTAGGTTTAGTCTTAGAATAGACCACAAGCTACTCTGAGCTATTCAATGCTGGAAAGCAGCAGTGTTTAAGTTTTCACAGCCGGAATGCAGCGCTAAGCTGTACTGGCAGTCTTCAAAGCATGGAAACAGAGATGCATTACTGCGTATTGCGAGATCCACCAACTGCCGAAAAAAAAAATCCTTGTGTGTGCCACACACACACTTGGCAAATAAATCTGATTCTGATTATTGAGGCTGCCTCTACAAAATACAGAGCTAATAGACAATGTGAGTGGGTATGTTCTATATTTTGTCGCCCTGAATGCCAATAAAAGATAAAGACACAGGCCCTGAAATGCAGAAATCATCGGAGATCCTAGTGCTGAAATCATCATACGTTGTTCACATGGGATTCATGAAACGATCGCATCTTGCCAGTCATGGTATGCAAAAGCCTGATGAGGTTTGACTTGCTTTGGAGGCCCAGCTGTCCCAGGAGTGCAGCGAGCTGGCGGAGCAACAGGAGCAGAGCGGCGGGGACTACCAGCGGCTCTGAGAGTCCCTGGAAAGGCCGTGGGAACAGCTGGTGGAGTGGGAGCGGGTGCACGAGGCCACCAGGGTTGTGGATCAACAGGGGGGCCAGCCTGGCAGTCAGAAACAGGTCCCCACCAAGCTGCGGAAGAGGAAGGGCTGAGGTCCGTGGGACCCATACTGCCAGAGCCTGCTGGCTGCCCAGCGCCCACTTCGCTAGTGGTCCTCAGCTGCTCCACGTGAAAGCTGTCCCCAGAGAATAAGTTGGAAGATGTGGTGGAGGCCAACTTTGCGAGGGGGGCAGTGAAGTGCCGGAGCATGCTGGGACATTGTAAATCGCCCCAACACAAAAGGCTGGCGCAGTGATGACGAAAGCATGCTTGGGCCCGGAATGTTAAGTGCAGTGTGAGTGCAGACCAGAAGAGGAGTGGTATAAATATGATAGAAAATACAATGCTGGTAAGAGTGCTGTTTTAATATGTAGAACCCAGCAGGACAAATGGCTCAATTTTCCAGGGTTTAAACTGTCTAATAATAGTCTTGAGGTCTGTAAAAATATTAAATACCTTGTCCACTTCATTACAGATGATATGAGTGATGATGACGACATATACAGACATGTTATATGCACAGGTAAGCACCGTTGCATGTAAGTTTGGCTTTTGCTCTACTAAAATTAAAGTGGCATTGTTTAAAGCATACTGCACACCACTCTACACTGCCCAATCAATTGTGGTCATACAAAAAATCTAGCATGCAGAAGTTACAAGTTGCATATAATGATGCGATGAGAATCCTTCTTAAGAGTCCCAGAAGAGGGAGTGCCAGTGAGATGTTTGTCACTGCAGGAGTCAGCACTTTTAAAGCACAATTGAGAAGCTTGATGTTCAGGTTTATGCAATGTTTGGATCAATCTACAAACCATATTATTTTAGCACTATCAAATCCCATAGTGAGTTGTTCCCATTATGCATCCAGACTGAGGCTGTACTGGCTGAGATGTTTGTATGTCATTTGATTTTCTTTATGCGTTTTCATATTTATATGTCCTGCTTTGTGTGTGTATCTATGGACCCGAGTCTGTTAATAAAGTAATTGATTGATTGAATCAAGATTCTGACCTGGCTGTGGAAAAGGAGACTAATACTTCTGCCTTGCACATCTGTCTGAGGATTCATGGGAATGTTAATGTACATGTACTTTGCAGAACTAGAGAAGGCCTATGACTGCATGCCTCAGCACATACTGTGGGAGATGCTACAAAAACATGGGGGACAGGGGCAGTCACTGCATGCCATATGGTCCTTACGATTCTGCCATTCATTGGTAGAGGGAGATCAGCTCCACAGGCTGATTGGAACCAAGGTTTCCTCACGGTTATCCGCAAGGAGTACAAACAGGACATGGGGAGCAGCTGCAACTCTCTTTAAACAAAGGGTGAAAACCAGTGCTGGGGAAAAGGTAAGAGAGGGAATAAAATGTGGCAACTGAGGTGCTTATATTTTTTCTGCCCTCTGTGCCAGACAGGCCAAAGGATGCCTGCCCAGAGGGGACTACTGCCTCCCAATCGGCAGCGGATCAGGAACAGCCCCCACCTGTTTGGGGGGAAAGGAGCTTTGAAAGCTGCATGGAAAGAGATACGCGTCTTAGAAATGAAAATCATAGCAACTGTAGTTTTATTTTTGTAAAGTGATGTCAATGTACATTTGGCAACATGAAAATGAAGGAATCAAAAGTTAAAATCTTGGCAATGACAAATTTTTATCATTACTTTTGGAGTGGAACCTTTTGGGGGCTTGCTCGGAAATAATAGCTATTAGTAATACTAACATTTGTATACATGTAAATAAACTGAAGGCTGACCATATATTTTCAGAGTGACAATATACAGAACAATTTTCAGTGAAAATTTCACAAAGGGTTTTTTCTCTTATACTCTTAAAACAGCTCAATACATACCGTACTATGGTTTACACAACAGCAGCATAACATTCTTACGTTTAGAGCATGCATAACCATTTTAATATTTGAGGATTATTCTTCTTATATAAAAATTATATGAAGAGTCACAGTGCATTGAAATGCATCAAGTTATTTTACGTTTTAGACATTCTTTTGCCCATTTGGTAGCGTTATGGAAAAACTGGAAAATGGATTTATTAGCAGTAATTTGCAATTGCAGCAGAACAAGCTGCACAGCTTCTTTAAGAGGAAAGCACCTCATCACAATCTACCATGACAGAAAGGCAGCTATCTGGCTGGTGAATGATTACTGGTCAGACAGTTCAACAAACCAACACAGAGTAACACATAACAAAAAAATACATAGCATTTACCTATTACAGCAGCAATTAAAATTAGAAAATTAACAGTACAAAACAACTTATGTTCTTACTTGGGACACCACTGGTTATTTACAATTATCTAGCACCTTACATGTCAATTTTATGCAAAAACACTATTATATTAGACAGTGTTTATGAATTCAAAAAAATACCAGTCTTTAAAAAATTATGCCAACGTTAAAAAAAATGATACGACTGCAAATATGTTGGATAAAATGTCCCAGTAGCCAAAGCTGAAATGATACAGAATGTTCCTCATTCGTCCGGCTTCCTTTTTGGCTTCTTGGGATTTCTAGAGCGGCTCTTTGCTTTGCAAAGAGGGCATATGGGAGCGTTCCTGTGGATTTGCTGATGGCAAGACAGACACGCCTAAAACAAAGATTAGATTTTTTTTTTTTATTTCTATTCCTCTGCAGCAATACAACAGCTCCCAAAAGACAAAACAGTTCTATTTCATTTTGTAACTTTTTACATGCCACAAAAGTGTCACACTTGAAAGAAGTATTTCCCTTTTGGAAATGTGCCGTCATCAGGCTGTACATAACTTTAAATATATGCTATAACACTCTGCTCAGTGTTTTCATGGCAAACATGTATTTTGATCTAAAAAATTACTGCACTGTACTTTTCTATGCAAAGAACACCCAAAATTTATGTTCAGTGTTTTTTCCTTTGGGCTGACTGATCTGGAAAGTGCACATAAACAGTTATTGAATCAGGTGTGCAGATCCAGCTTTCATTTTCCACAACAAAAAATGAAACGTCATTCCAATAATCTACAAATTTCACCGCCGGCACCCCACAATTAAGAGTTTGAGATTAAGCTGCTGTGCGTACAGGAAGCTACTCACCTTCATCGGCGGAGGCTGTTGCCTGAAAGTAGCCGTCTGTCTGGCATCTTGTTTCCTGGCAACCTGAAGCTGCTGAGCAGCAGCTGCGGCAGCTGCGAGAGACTCTGGTATTGGAGGCTCTTGGGGTTCCGTCTGCCACTCTGCTTTCTGCTTTTCAAAGTAACTGTACAAAACATTCAATCGTTAAACAGGAAATTGGTATCCCAGGACCTACATTCAGGTTTTGCCCAGGATGTGAGGGTGTCAGTCTGTATGTAGCTTGATTGTTATATGGGAGAGGTAAAATATACTAACGTAAGATACAATATCACACACATTTAACTAAACCTCTATAGTGGCAGCACAATCGGGTTGTTTTTCGGTCCTTGCCTCCTGCCACACACGTGGGGGAATACGTCTGCTAATGACCACTACGTCTGCTGCAGACTCTCGATAAATTAATAAAGGCTCTGATGGGATGCAAGTACGTCTTATGGGACATTAGTGTGTCGTGAGGAAATTGATGGATGGGAAAGGTAAGAAAGCAAAGTAACTAGATACATTTAAAAAAAAAAAAATGACATTGCTCAGAGGATCTTTCCAGTTATTATTTGCACTTTCAATAGTTGTCAGGCTTCAATTTTTGGAAACATTTGCCATGTAGGTTTAAGATGTATATAGTGTTTTTTTTTATGAAAATTTGAGTGCAATGTCAAACAAAACAAAAAAAAATCTATTGGTGGATATAGTATGGTGAACTGCTTTTATGTTGTAACAATGATGTAGGGATTATTTATTTTTTGTTATATTGTCGATATGGAATAGTTATTTGCATTTCATTTTGATCACATTCCATCTTAATAAAAGTGTTTGTGACAAATCACTTGTACCACTGACTTAGAACTGAACATTTAGCATACATAAAAAAAAATAGAAGTATATATTATTCTGCCTAAGAATAATAGTTTTTACTCCATATCGCCCAACCCCAACCAGTCTGATACAGACAGGTTTTATACTCACTCCAGAGATAACTTCTCTTCCTCTTCACACAAGTCTGGCAGTCTCTGGAGGCCCAGTGTCATCCTCAGTGCATCCACATGCTCTTTCAAGGGCTTGTACTCTTCGTGGAGGCGTCGCGTTGATTCCAGTAACTTGTTCAAGTCATTCTCTGACTGCTTGATAGTGTTCTCCATCTGAAAAGAGACATCGACATGAAAATGTCAAAAGGGGAATAACTATTATTGTTTGTTAACATTGCACAATATCACATCTCGATATGTGAAATTTACACAAGTCATACAGCAATATTTATAAAACAAAAAGGAGATGCAACTACTAGAAATAAGTTCTGTCAGGATGTAGTTTATCTACCAGCAGAGTCAAATAAGTTAGTGATGTGAGCATGAGTTGAGTCAGCAGACATAAAGCAGTGCTAACAAACGGGATGTGATTACTGAGCATGCACACATGGCAACAATTATGCCAAAATGGTATACCGTGCAGATCTGATTCTTATAATAAAAGGTTCAGTGCGAGCTGCAGGTTGCCGTTTGGCAATAGTTTCTCATGCAAATCTAAACAAACATGTTGCACATAAATGAAAAATAAATTGTCGACATTAAACCGGGGGAATATGGGTGGGGGTGAAAGGCACAATAGAAATAGGGCTGAACAGATATATCTGACATATTGCGATTTATTTTTAAAACTTAGTATTCACTATATGACATGTACACTAAGAGCAGTTTCTAAACAATCTGAACTTTTTATGATTCAGTGTGATTGCTATTAACAGATTATGCCACGTTCTTTTCAGCCCAATTTACTAAGTTTACTTCACTAAATTTAAGGCAAAACAGCTAAAAATAGTTATATAGTCATTTATTTGCCAAAAATGTTCCCGGTCGCTAGCCAACAGTGATTAAATTTTTACAGGCACATTTTAAGTGTCGCTGTTTGCAAATTATTAAGTTAAATAAAATAATAAAACTATTCCAGTAAGAAAACAACAGCAGTTTTGCGGCTAGTGCTGCTTGGACCCCTAATAATAGGAAGTTTCTGTAAACAATCTCCAACCATGAAATAGGTTGGTAATTCACTTACAGCTCAGCAGCAGAACCAATATTTTCCTGCACTATGAATGCAATGTTTTCCTTGGATTTCACGTGTCTGCATTTGTGGGCGTATAGGCAGTCACTTTGGGCCACTTCTGACTGGTGGGCATGACTGGCACACGAGGAGAACAGCACTTCTGATTGGCTAAACTGACTGTCACACAACGAGGACAGCATGAATTTGTAAAACTATTCTTGCGACAGTTTTAAACACTGGGTCAGACGTGCTATGTAATGCATATCCTAAATAGCAGCCTTTGCAATTTCCGATTTTAAATTGATAAATCGTTCACCCCCAAGTGGAAATTATAATTTAAAATAATTGCCCCCCTCAAAGTGTCATTCCTTACCACATTGATGTCTGCATGAATCAGCCTCAGCTCTTCTACATGGGCCATCTTCTCCTGCAGCAGGAGGTCCATCTCCTGCTTATACTCCTTAAGATGCTTCTCCTCAGACTCCAGTGCCTCAAACTCAGATTTCAGTCTGGACTTTATCTTCTCCATTTGAATTGTCTTGTTTCTGGGGGGAAAACAGCCCAGAACAAAAAAAGTGGTTAAGTGTAAAAAGATGCACACCACTGTTTATTCGCTTTCCAGATCAGTTAGCCCAATGAAAAAAAAAAACACTTAACATAAATTTGGGTGTTCTTTGCATAGAAAAGCACAATGAAGTAACTAAAATACCCGTTTGCACATCGACTAGACATGTCAAAGGTTTCCTGTTACTATCAGCTGAAACAGCAGTGGATCAGAGAGGTGTGGTGAGGCATACCCTATCCATAAACTACTGGGAGATTACCTGTAAAAGTAATCACCTAAAAATGTAAATATCTTGGGATTCATTTTCATTTATCGTTTCTAAAATGAATAAAGAGGTAACTGGAAGTCATTCATATAACACTAGTTATATCTTTTTGTTCCAGCCTAGGTATACATCTCAAATTGGCGACCTAAACTGAAGACAAGAATTTCACCATTCTAAAAGCAGCTAAAATACCACCTTCACCGCTTCTCAGCAGTAGTCATATAGCTGTTATTTTATTAGCACCATGCCCTTAATAAGAAAAGCATAACGCTTAACAATGACTTGTGCAGCAAGAAAGCTAGCGAGCCACACATCTAAGTGCCAGTTTCCAGAGAATAAAGCACTACAAAGTGCCAAAAAACACACAACGCTAATTAAACTGTAATTCTCATGACTGGTTAGCAGTTTATCTAAATACTAGCCGCATAATATTCATTTAAATTTCTGTCTTGAAACGGAGCAGGGTGAAATGGAGCTAGCTGAAATATACTAATTGAAACAACGGTTAAAATAGATAGCCGTTTCCGAACTCACCTTATCTCCTTGATATTTTCTAGTTTGCACATAATCTCCTGCTCGTCCGTCATGGCTGCTGCGCTGATTTTCAGGCTTTTAAGCCAGTGCTGGCAGAAAGAAGCACAACAATGAAGGTGGCACAGACCGCCCGAATTGCGCAGCAGCTGCGAAGGTTCACGGCTCGGTAGCGGTGGACCGGCGACGTCACTTCCGGAACATTGGTTTTTCCGGAACCGAGTCGGTGACGTAGATCTCACGGTAGATCTCACGGTATACGGCGAACGCACGAATGCTCCTACTGATATTGTGGGAGTACCGTGTTTAGATGGCCGTGGGTTCGAGGGTGATTTGGTTCCAGTCTACAACCTTGAATCGACCTTGACTCGGTTTCTGTTCTTTATTTTATAGATTACTTTTATTATAATTAAATTTAGGATAACAGCTACCTGGTGTTTGCAGTGCCATTTAGGTGATAATTAAAATTTAGCCTGGTGTTTGAAACATATCAGGTGAACTACTAAACCTGATTTGTGAATCTGAAGCTGTGTATTGATTTTCTTGTGAAGGTCTCCAACAACAACTCAGATATTTCAAAGCACTTAATGTCTGGTGTTCATATTCATGTAGAATGATTAAATTGTCATAATTATGTGCCTTGGTAGCAAATTTTTGTAGTAAGATGTGGGTTGATACCCAAATGAGCAGTCTGGACTGGGTCCTTTTAATATTCTTAAATTGATTAACTTGCTTTGATACAATCGATGGTGAGGGCCCTGTGGGTTGCCTTAGACTAAGAGCATTAGTTTAACCCCTCACCTCCATTTTCTGCTGCAACCCAAAAACATACGATGATCACAGTACAACACAGTATGCAATAGGGCATTCACATAATGTCCACAGGTTTTGCATTTGTAAATTGTCATTTTTTCTCAGAGGAGTATTAAGAGTATGTGGTTGCAGTCCAGTTGTCATTGGTGCACGTTTGTCTTTTTTTTAATTGATCATTAAAATATCGGTGTGCATAGCAAGAGGCACCAAGTCATTGGTTGACTGGCTTGCATCTGTGACCAGCGACAGGGGGCGGCAGACCTGTTGCTAAGAAACAGTTTGTAGGAGGCAGCTGCGATGATGCAGGATGCGGGAGCGTCGTCTTGCCGTAATGCTTTACATATGTACTAGTAACTTTACTCACGTTTAATGTATATGTCTCTTTAAGAAAAATGTACACTATATTCGGCGTCCTTGTGAACTTGGACTGTCGTTATGTATATGTTATAAATGGTTTTGAAGCTGCCAGCGCCAACAGGTCCTTTTCTGCAGAGCCCCGTTCGGGAAAGTGAGAATTTTTTCCCGGCATCAAAGCCGGGCACGACCAGAGAGGAGGTTCCGCGAAGGCACAAGTAAGAACATGTCGGTTTTACGTTTGCTTGTTCTTAAAGTAAAAATCTGACAAGCTCCTACATCATTAAGGCAACTGGAATTGCAAATAATACAACTATCCTAAGAACCCGTCTTATAATACTTCAGTCATCGTCGTCCTCATATTTGCCGCTTGTTTTCATTCAGCATTCAGTATTTTTAAGCCATGTGTTTATGCGCATTAATAACGACAAAAAGTGTAACAGTTTGATGATAAGAACATCAAGGCGACGGTGCATTATTGTATAGGTTTAGTAACCGACCTCAGATCAGTTCCGTTTTTTTTTTACCATCAAATGATTTGTGGATAAAAATAAAAAGACGACGGAATAAAAAGATTACGTCTTAAGTGGAGAGAGTGGACAGAGAAGCGTACGTGATTGTTTAGCTCTAATGAACTAAACATCAAAACTTAGCAAGAAACAACAAGCGTGTTCGTGCTGTTCTTGTTAGCAAACAGCTGGTAATAGTACACAGTATATGTCAACGTAGATCTTGTAGTTTCATTATATACAGATATATTAAGGTCTTGGATATACAGTGGTTAGTTTATCGAGTACATCTGCCTTTTAAGACCTACTGCCTGTTCATACAAACAGAATGTGGTTGTAAATAAAGAGAACAGGCAGTCAGGGTCTAGACTCTAGAGGCTCACTTACTGTTTGACTAAGCATTAGGAAGGGTAACTTGGTGATTTAAACTATTTTGAATATTGTGTAGTTGTTATTACCAGACATGATGGTTTCAGCATCTCACAAACAGCCTTTCATGGATTTTCAACATTACAATATATAGATACTTCCAAGGGCAGTTTTGGGGACCAGACTTGTCCCAAGCATCACGTCCCCCTAGATTCCCATGACTCCACTAACTAGACCCAAATCTACACCCTTGGATACTTAAGTAATGCTAAGGGAAAATAACTGTTCAAGTATGATTATACTTGGTTTGGGAGAAAAAAATAATAGTTTGGGATTTATACCATGCTAAAAATATTGTCTCAATTTTCATCTGATTTTGGTTAAACCTTCCAATTTATTTATTTCCTTCAAGATTTCTTACCTAGCTTGTAGAAATATCCATACATTTTGATCATTTTATTAACTGGTGACAAGTATTTTTTTAATTCGATGCACATTTTGCATGTACTCTCAAAGCTTGTTACTGCTTAGTCAAGGAACTATAGTTTGCATATAGTAATTATCCATCCATCCATTTATTTGTTTGATTTTATTTATTTTATATAAAAAAATAAATAAGAGAAAGAAAATGTAGAAAAAAATAGAAAATCATGAATTTTATTGTAGCTTTGTTGAGGGACAGGCTTCCTGCACTTGTTGCTATGAAACAGGCGGCACAAGTCTATTCATATAGCAGCCAGTCTGGTGGCCTTGCTAAGCTCCAGCCTGTAAAGGAGAGGGGGACAGAAGGTTTGGGGGATAGCTAATATACTTCAAATCAGTTTAATCCTCAGTGATTTCCCATAACAAAACTGCAACCAGTGACAAACATACTGATAATACTGTACGTATGAAAAGCTACTACTACAAATCCCATACGGCATCACATAACAGTCCTGAGCTAGTTCCTGGACAGGATTTTGGTCCATCACAATACACAGACATGCACACACTACAGGCACCAATTACGCTAACTGCATGTCATTGTGGGAGGAAAGAGGAGTACAAAGAGGAAATCTGCTTGAAATCTCTGACACAGAGCAGAGGTGCGGATTAGACCCCCAGCCCTCATGGTATGAGGCAACAATGCTAACTATTGTTACCCCTTTTCTAAAGATTTTGAATAAAAAACAGATTATGTGATTGAATATATTGAATTAGGGATTCAGAATTGTTTGAAAATGAGGAACAAACGTCAGTAGAAAGCAGCAGCTCAGTTTAGATGAATTTCACTGAATTAATATTAACATTGTACAGTTTCAGGTGGATGAGCTGTAATACAGTCCATTAAAACAAAGTGGTTTTATTATACCTATCGAGCAAAAAATTTTTAACTCTGCCCATGACAGCTCTTTTTTTCTTATGTGCAGTGCTGTATATGTACCCTGAAAAAAAACTGATTTAATTTTGAGATTTTTGAAATGTTGGCCTACTGATAAATTACTATTAATTTAATGTATCAGTTACAAAATATTTGTTAAACTATCTTTGTCTTTTAAGTAGTAATTAATCACAGTAGACAACGGATTCATTGAAAACCTGTTTTATTAGGGAAAAACATTATCTTTCTGTTCCCTTAAAATTTCATATCTAAAATATTACATATCTTTTTAATAAAATATATTAAAAAGCTGTTTTAATTCAGTGAAGTATTTTTGAATAGTGCAGTTAATTCACACAATGTAATATTCAGTAGGAGCGCAGGAAGCTTCTTTATCCACAGACATCATCATGTACTTGGCTCCATAAACAAAATGATTCTGGGAAGTCAAAAATTTTGTGCCTGCCTCATAATTTCTTCAAATTACAATTTCCTCCTGCTTCAGAGAGGTAAAATATATATAATACAAAGTAATGAATTTGCTTGAAGCACAAAAAGCATGTTATTATCACAGCGGTGCCTGATGGAAGGACAATTCATGGTGTGGCTTGGAAATGAAATTGGATTTTATTAATAAAAGTCACAGAACCAGAAACCAATAGGGACCATGAGGGGTCTAAACAAAAGGGCACGAAGGCAAAATAAGAATGAAGGCAGACTCAGCTAAACACAGGGAAATGCTGTTGGGGGGGGGGGCAGACTCAGAAGAGGGTACTAAGGTACAGGGAACATCCAACAACAGGTACATACAGGAAACAAAGGCACTGGCAGGTAACAAGCAATCACATACAAACTCCACAATGACCAACTGTGGAACTGGGCAAGCGCAGGCGCATATATACATTTGTGACAAAGCTAGATAAGAAACAGGTGTGGGCCATTGACAATTAACCAAACATTAGGGTTTAGGAGTAATAAGACACAAGTGAGGGTCACTAAACACTATAAGGACTCAAACACCAGGAATGGTATTGTCAGCACCACCTGGTGGCCAAACAGGAAATTACAGGACAGGGTAAGGACTGATCCTGACAGTTTTATGAACATGTAGCTTTTTAATCATCAAATATGAGACCAAACCCTGGAGATTTGTATGTGTTCTTATATTTAGTAAGAATGTGATACATTTATCAATATGAATAATAATATTTCAATATTTTTAAAGTACTGTACATTACCAAATACTTGTATTGGTATATTATATCCATTAGGCACATGGGAAATTAGGTGACATTTCTAGCAGATTTCCCCAGTGCCTGTGCTGTAACAACTGCTTTAAATCATACAGACATCATCATGAAAATCATTATATGTTTGGCAAGATGAGCATACATTCTTTTTCCCTACATCTCAATAGAAGATGTAACATAGCAACCGATACATTCCTTAGAGTACTATTAAAGGCCATTTCATCCAAATGTATCCAGTGGGTTATCTTATGTGCAAAAAAATGTGATTTGAAGAATTTTGACAAATCTTTGCTGTTTTGAAACAAAAACTACTTCCCCTTATTGCTTTTATCATGCTGTGTACATGCTGTGTAACTGAACGGATACGGCTCTGGACCTTTTATGGTTTTGCTGCAGATCCTTGAACAAACTGTTGTATTCTCATAAGCAGACATATTATAAATATTCTTAAAATGACTGGATGAATATTATTTGGCAAAGATGAGGTTATATAATATATTGGTAACTGTGGTAGGTTGGTTTTAGTCATATGATATATGAAAGAGGAACCAAGAGAAAAAAATATCATGAATAAGCAATTTATTTGTTGTACAAACATTTATTTAGTAATTTTACTCATTTCTCTGATCGTGATCTAGATACATGTTTGTAATGGATGTATACAACAAATATATGGCTTTGTGGTCTGAATATGATCTGATAAAATGATACTATGGTTGTTTTGTAAAAATACTTAGAATACTTGTATTTAAACAGACCTCTGTGTTAATGGTGTTTGTCAGCGCTTCACAGAGAAAGATGTGTTTTGCCTGTTAGTCGTGACTGCTAAAAATCAGTTTGCTGATGACAGGGCTTGGTTGCTAGGAAACGCATGTCATAGACTGGGCCGTGAAGCTACACGGTAGTATCTTTCTCTTTGCAAGACTAGGGAAGTAATGCTTTGCATGCATATATTGTACATGAAATTTCTTAAAGCTTATTTATAAATCTTTATAAATTAACGGCCCAATGATTACTGCTTTATAAATTATACCTAAAGCTTGTTATATGAATGATATTTTTGAGGTAGCATTAAAATAATACATTTAGTTATGTGTGTTTTTATCAGCTGAGTATATTATATGTAATTTATTTTCCTGGGAAGCTGTGATTATAAAAGTTTGAATTATAATAATAGCAAATTTGATATATTTTGCATATAAGCCATCCAGAATGGTATTGCTTCATTATATAGCAGTTCACAAAGCTTTATGCAGTTGACATTGTCAGTTTTTGTTTAAAAATTGAATCTGGGGACAAATAGAATTTACAATTTAAACCACTGTTACATCCGTACTGAGCTAATAATCTCGAGATCAGCTAATTGTAAAACCTTTACAAAAAAGACTCACTGATGTGTATATATATATATATATATATATATATATATATGTGTGTGTGTGTGTGTGTGTGTATGTTTGTGTGTGTGTGTGTATATCAAACAGTGTTTTGCACAAGCTGTCAGAGAAAAAACATATTAAATTTTTTTGTCCTGTCATTTCCTGTTACCAAGCTGTGGGAACTGAGAACAAACTGTACTCACATGATAACATTTACCTTAACTTTAGGAGTGTGTGGAGAGAATGAGATACTGTATTCAAAACGTTATGATGTAGAGATATACCATTCATCACTGAACTATAAGAGATCTTAATCGTGTAGTTCTGATACATAATACTTAACAGATCTAAGTTACCATGGTACTCTTGCTTTCCTTCAAAACTTTATATGAGCAGATTATTTTATAACAACCAATAATGCATTATGGAGTGTTGTAAATAGTACGATATCTTTTAACCGATTAGGATGAAAGGCCATATATTAAACGTATAGTAAGGAATCTAACGCCGGATTCTCAGTGTTCAGTACACCCGTGATACAATAAAATGAAAGCGGTTCCGAAATTGTAATTGTAATTGGTTCAGCTATGTTTCAGCATTCATCAGGAATGCCAAAAACACATCCATATAATTCATAACAATAGGGCGACTAAATAAGTTTTTTTCGTTACATTAAAACAACCGGTAAAATACAAGGATTTTTTTTTTTGAAGATGCGGGGAGTTTCGGTAGCCGCCCATCGTCACTTAATAGGCTGAGGGGGCGGACGGGCGAAAGGGATTCAGTCCTGCTTGTGTAACTGTGCCATCTGACAGTTCCCTTCTCGCTGAGGTAAATACGGCATTTCGTGCCCGTCTTCGCTGCTTTCTCCGCACTCGCTCTATTCGCTTCTCCGTTACGGAGCGTAATTCATATATGTAGCTTGTGTATATTTCTGTATGTGTGTGTGTGTATATATATATACAGTATATATATATGTATATATATATATATACAGACACTCCCGTTCAGCTCGCAATTTAAGGGTAAAAACAATTTACACGTAGTTATACATATATTGTTGCGAAGCTGACTCTTGTTGGTTATACATTTCGAATAGCATTACACCGGTAACATAAGCAGAATTTCCGTGGTCGTCAGCAAGAACAAACACTTTTTATTATTATTAATAGTATTATTATTAATTTAAGCAAGGTCAGCTGTACGAGGGGTCATCTTCTCAGATGGCAAATGAATCGTTCGCTCGGTGTAAAACTTCTTGGATTCCCCCTTTGCGTCCAGAGACAGACATTCCGTCAGATATTCATTGCTTACATCATTTTTACGTGGTATAATGTCTTCTTCTGGTTAGCAATCTAAAAAGGAAGTTAAATTACTAAGTCTAACACTTAGTTCCTGTTTGGAAAATCTGGATGTCTCGTGATTTAAATGGATTACTGTGATACTGAACACTGTTTTCTATGTAATTATGCTATTGATTTTTGCACTTATACTATTAATGTTTTCTTCGCAATTATACTATTAATTTTTAATTACTGTGTTTACTATGCCTTTTTAACAGTCTGTTTTTTGGAAATAATGTCTTTATGAAGTGAAATTATGTAGCCATTAACAAGCCCAACACATTCAGAAAACATTTACTTTTTTTCATTCAGGGCTATATACTGTGCCTAATTTTCACCAAAACGTCGAAGGAGGGAGCACAGAACAGCGGTCCTGCTCCAAGAGCTGCTGGCACTCAAGTCAGACATATAATATGAATCTCAGGCTGTGATAGAGGTGAGGGAGCATGCATGGAAACCTCAGTCTACGTGCACAGAGTAAGGCGTGGTCCATGTTGGATGAACCGAAAATGAAGAAATACTCCTCTGGCAATGACTCAAACACATTGAAGGTGACCCAAGATGCCAGCGGAGAGTCAGAGGAGGGTAGCAGCTCGGAGAGTGAGATGGAACAAGGAGATGGGAGCAGTAGGAAACAGGGACCACTTAGCTGTACCAAACTGCACCGACAGCTCTGCCGCTCTCCCTGCCTGGACCGGCCCAGCTTCTCTCAGAGCGGCACTCTTCAGGATCTCCATGCTGAGGAAAACAAGTCCTTCAACAGTCTTCCTGGCAGCGAAAGGGAGTACCAGGCCAAGATGGATTTTGCATTGAAGTTGGGCTACTCAGCGGAGCAAATTGAAACTGTGCTGAACAAACTGGGACCCAGTGCCCTAATTAATGACATCCTGGCTGAACTGGTCAGACTGGGCAACAAGGGTGAATTGGAGGCTCAGGCCAGCAGCTGCATCAGCACGAGCACCTTGGTAAGTCGAGGTGCTTGTAACAAGGAAATTGCCAGTCCTCCAAAGGTGTCTTTAGAAGAAGAAGCTGTTGACTGCTTTGATAACCTGAGGCCTATAGTCATAGATGGCTCGAACGTGGCAATGAGGTGAGTCTGACTAACATACAGCTGTCAATTTGTTATTGTTCTTTTGTTTTTTCTTTAACCATGTCTTGACCTGTCAGACCAGTGATCTTTATGTAGGTGAATGTTTCAGAACAGGAGGTTTATTAGTTTTATCGTTCTATTTCTTGTAGCCATGGAAACAAAGAAGTATTTTCTTGCCGTGGTATCCAGTTGGCAGTGGATTGGTTTCTTGAGAAAGGACACAAAGATATCACAACATTTGTTCCAGCTTGGAGAAAAGAGCAGTCCAGACCTGATGCCCCTATTACAGGTATCAAAGGCCAGAATTTTAAGGTCATTTTAAGGTCATTAGGGCTGTGGCTTATTGTCATTGACTGTAATATTCAGTGGTGACATTTGATTATGTTGCAATACAGACATTACGTGCATTTTTACAATGTTAACATTAATGTACACATTTACTAATTCTGGAAGACATTTTACTATATGAATTAGTTTCTTTTATGTTAAAATATTAATTAATTATCTGTTTACTTTTCATTTCCTCAGCCCATTGTACATTTTGAAACTGTTGAAAACATGTTTGGCATCCCCAGTGAGATAAGACTGTTTCTTAAAGGCACGGCATCTGATGGATTTGTTTATCCCCACTGTAGAACATACAGAATCTTAAGCTGCATCTTTGTGTGGAATTGTGAT
Organism: Petrocephalus zakoni; assembly: GCA_026774425.1. Taxonomy (NCBI): domain Eukaryota; kingdom Metazoa; phylum Chordata; class Actinopteri; order Osteoglossiformes; family Mormyridae; genus Petrocephalus; species Petrocephalus zakoni. The sequence continues at coordinate 1,689,921 of JAODKN010000039.1, read as the reverse complement.
TAATTTTACTCCTGAAAAATTGAAAATTCCTTTTTTAAGACTTACAACTTAAACTTTACCTTTTAACTGCACTTGCAGAGTATAAATGCTGTCTGATTCTAAATAACTGCCATGTGGTTCTTAGATCAAGAAATTTTGAGGAAGCTAGAGAAAGAGAAGATTCTGGTGTTTACACCATCCCGTCGGGTCCAAGGTAGAAGAGTCGTGTGCTATGATGATCGCTTCATAGTGAAACTGGCTTGTGACTCTGATGGTATCATTGTATCCAACGACAACTACAGAGACCTCCAGAATGAAAAACCAGAATGGAAAAAGTTCATAGAGGAGCGTCTTCTAATGTATTCTTTTGTGAATGACAAGTAAGTAAAATTATGTGGAAAAAGTTAAATTTATGTTTGTTAATGAAATGGGTCTAATACTCAGTGTAAGAGTGTTTGAGAGATTTTATAAGGATTTTTTACAAAGAGTAACATTGCAATAATAGCTTACTTTTTTGCAAGCTACAACAAATGGCAAACAACTTCAGGTGGTTTTGATTTTTTTTGTGAAGTTCCAGGATGCTGTAGACAGAGAACCTGTGATAATGTGCAGGACAGTCCAGCTGACTGATTGTATTATAAATATACTGTATACAGTTGTGTTCAGAATAATAGCAGTGTGTATAAAAACATGAATAAAGCCCAAAGTCCTTATAATAGCTTTTACTGCCGTACACGCAAATGCATTGGGAACACTGTACATTCTATTCCTAATCAAAACATGAAGAAAAATTATCAAATTTGTGTTAATCCCTTATAGACATTTAAGAAAAAGGAATATTAGGCTGTTCAAAAAAATAGCAGTGTCTGC